>NW_004624938.1:263602-278829 GCF_000247695.1 Heterocephalus glaber | reverse complement strand
CATTTGATTTTTCATATCTGTTACTATTTGTTTTATATACTTGGGTGCACTCATGTTTGGTGACTATATGTCTTTGATTGTCATCTCTTCCTCTTGGATTGTTCCCTTTTCAATGATGTAGTGTCCTTCTTTATCTGTCTGTCTTAATCAGTGTTGGTTTGAAATACACTTGTTCTGCAAAGAGGTTAGCTACTCCTGCTTTTTGGGGGGTTCGTGTTACATGGAGTATTGTTTTCCACCCTTCAACTTCAGTCTAACAGTTTCTTTTTTGAAATAAATGTGTTTCTTGTATGCAGCATATTGTTGGATCTTGCCTCTTATCCCATTCTGACAGTCTATTTATTTTGATTGGTGAATTCAGACCATTAACATAGATGGTTATAACTGATACATATTGACTTACCATTGCCATGACTTTTTGTTTTTGTTGGGTTCTCCCCCTTTGCATTTAATTTCTTGTTGTGCCCAATGGGTTCATTCTGCTGGGCTTTAAAGGGTTGTGATCCTTGTTGTCTTTTCCTAGGATATTGTGTAAAATTTTTTGGAGGTTGGTTTGGTATTCATGAAGTTCCTAAGGTGCTCTTTGTCATGAAAGTATCTTATTTCTCCATCAATTTTTAAAGACAGTTTTGCAGGGTACATCAATCTGGATTGGTGTCTTTTTTCCTTTAGGTCTTCAAATATGTCATTCCAAGCTCTTCTGGCCTTGATGGTTTGTGTTGAGAAGTCTGCTGTGATTCTGATGGGCTTTCCTTTGTATGTGTTTTGTTTGTTTACTCTAACTACTTATAGAATTTTGTTCTTCTGTTGGGATTCTGGTATCTTGGAATCTTAACAATTATATGCCTAGGTGTAATTTTTTTTAATCAAGGCTAGTTAGAGTCCTATATGTCTCACTTATCTGTATGTCAAGTTCTTTTCGCTAATTGGTAAGTTTTCTGCAATTGCTTCTGTGAATAGATTTTTACGTCATCTGCACTCTCTCCTGTTTCTTCATTGACTCTGGTCCATCTTATGTTATTCTTCTTTGTATCATCTAGCAGCTGCTGGATTGATTTCTCATGGTCCCCTGCTATTTTAAAGAAATTTTTCTTTTCCTGGCCGCTAATTGAAGTCTTATCTTCTATATCTGAAATTCTGTTCTCACATTGGCTCTATTCTGCTGTGTAAACTTTGAGGGGAGTTTTTAATCTCCTGGAAATCTGTTTGCATATGTTTCATGGATTCCATTTATTTCCTATGTTGGAATTTCATCATGTTCCTCATTTCCTCTATTTTTTTTAATCTGTGTCCTCTCTAGATTTATTAATCATGTCTTGCAATATGAGCACAATCTCTGCTGTTATCTGAGAAATTATTTCTGATTTTATTATTTCCAGATCCTCTTTTGTTGCCAATTCAGGGAGTCCAGGTGGTTGAGTATCAGATTGTTTCATCTCTTTTCCCTTTGTAGTTGCTTTAGGTGATGTGGAAATCTGGTTTTGAGGCTTTTTTATGTATCTTCTCATTTCAATGGTGTGTGTGGGGGGAGACTGGGCTGCTGTTGCCTGTGAGGCTCATTTCAACACTGGGGGCAGTGGCACGGCGGCCCAGAAGTTTCACTTCCTCTGTGCTAGGGCGGCTCTGCTCCTCAGTGCTCTGAATTTACTGTTAATACTGAGTTCTGGTTCCATGCCAGTGTGGTTGGAAAAGATATTTGATTTTCTTTCATGCTCTTTGAGTCTGTAAAGCTTTTTTTTGTGGCCATGAATCACATTAATATAATCTATTCTAGAAATTATTCCCTGTGTACTTGATGAGAACATGTGCTCTAGTACTGCAGGTAACATTATACATACATATATATATATATATATATATATACACATACACACACATATACATATATATAAAATATTAAATCTATTTTTATAAAATGTTGTTCAGGTGAGACTTTTCTTGATATTCTGTCTGAATTATCTGTCCATTTCTAAACATGGAGTATTGATGTCCTTTCTTGTTATTGTATTATTGTCATCTTTCACTTTAGGTCCATTAATTCTTGCTTAATATATTTAAGTGCTTCACTGTTAGGTGCATTTGTAATTGTTATATCCATTAATGAATTAATGTTGTACATCCTTTAACAAATTACTTTAGATAGCATTGTAATACCTTTTAATTTTCACCTTCTAATAAAACTACATTTTACTTTTTACTCCTATACTTCTATTAAAATATTTGAGAAATCTGAATTTGACTAGGTAGTCACATTTACCTATAACTTTTACATCTTCATGTTTTCATGTTAATAATTAGTGCCCATCCTCTTCAGGTTAAAGAACATTTTTCAGCAATTTTGGGAGGTGCGACAAATCTGGTAGTGATAAGCTTCAGCATTTTTTCCCCTCTGGGAAAATCTTCATTTCTGCATGACAGTTGTACAGTCTTCTGATTGGGAAGGTCTGAAGCCTGTATGCAGGTCCACATCCAGATCAGGAGTCAGGGGCAGTCCCAGGCACTGGGGCCTGTCTTGATGGCAGCAGGATTGGGCAATGAAGTCAACACTCAGCCCTGGAGCCTGGAGCTCTGGGATGTGCTCTCCCTGCTGCTCACCGTGGAATCTCAGTCCGTATGTTCCAGTCTGGAGTTGGGATCCTGGAAATCTGTGCATTGCTGCTCTTTCCTAGAGTCTGGTTAATTGTAGTCCAGAAGTGGCCATGTCTGGTGCTCATGTTCCTTTGATCTTCCCATACTGGAGTTGTCACACTCTGCACTGTGTCATCTGGGACTGGGGAGAGTGATACAAGTGGCCGGAAACTGCCCTTTCTACTCTCTTCAGTGAGTCTCTTGGAATTTCCTTACATATTCAGGAGCTGTAATCGTTTTCCTGGTTTTCTCTGCTTTTGAAGGTTTTACTTCTAATATATGCTGCCACTGGGTATGAGTGTCCAAGTGTCCTTTTCTGCCCTCTTGATGTTGTCTCTCCCCAGAATGTGATCTGACACTGGCCACAGCTTTGTCTTCCACACACTGCCATAGGCAGGGCCATTGGTTAATGACCTCTTGTGGCTATAGAAAGTGGTTTCATTCATGCAAGACCTCATCTCACCACAAAGATTTCAGATAGACACAGAACCACACACTGTCACAGTGTCCCAGGCCAGTAAGAACAGCCATCAAGTGACAGTCTACTTGGTCTACTCAGAATCCTAATGAGATGACTTTGAAGACACTCCAAGGAGATAAGTACAGTCATCCTCGAGGAACTGCCTGACAGCTGTCATGGAGCCTGTGACAGGGCTGGTGTGCCCTCCTCCATGCTGGGAAGAGAGACACAGGAGCAAAGGATACCTGCCATCACTTCCACTACTGGCACCACTGCCACTACATCTGTAGATCATGGCACCAAGGCAGGGAGTAGATGGGTAAGGGTTGATGAGTGCCTGACACTCAGCCACTGTTGGCAGGGGACCATTTGCAGCCCAGAACCTTGAAGCTGTGTTTTATAGCACAAAGCAAGCATGTCAACACTGCTCTTGTAGCCACTGACACCATGACAGAAATAATGCAGTGCCTGAGGGAGCTGTCTATTACCAGGCTGCACTCTGGGAACTACTGGATATGTGGTTTATGATGTCTTCATAGATGTAGCAGCCAGAACTTCAGAGGCATCTGATTTGACCCCACTTGTTAATGTACATGTGGGTTGTTTACAGCTTTTGGTTATTATAATTAAAAGTGCTATAAGGGCTGGGGATTTAGCTCAGTGGTTTCGCCACCTGCTGTGCAATTGCAAGAACCCAAGTTTGATTCCCGGTACAAAAAAAAAAAAAACTGCTGTAAATTTTCACATACATGTTTTTCGTGAACATAGCCTTTCATTTATCCCAAATACCTAGGAATGGAATGGCTGGTGGACTTCTTGAGAAATGTTCAAAATATGTTTTCCAAAGTGGGTATGACTGTCTACTCTCCCCCAAAGGAAGGTATAATACTTGCTCCTCTGTACCTGCAACATCAATCTTGATGAATTTTTGTCATTCTGAAGGGTCTGAACTTTAATCTCAAATGCAGTTCACATTTGCCTAAATGACTGATGATGTTGAATAATTTTTCATGCAGAACAATTTTTCATGTATGTTGTTGACATTTAACTACATTTTTAATATGTCTTTTCAAAACTTTTGGTGATTTAAAGCATGCATTTTAAAATGAAGTTGAATTTTGTATACTTTATATTTTTGTCTTACTAGTATTTTAATAGCTACAGAATTTGTGGTAACATCTATTCTTATTCTTGGTATTGATAATTTCTGCATTTTTCTTCAGATAAATATGGCTAGAAGTTCACTAACTTTAGTAAGTTTCTCAAATAACCATTTTTGTTTTATTTTTCTCTTTTCTTGATTATCATGTTCATCCTTACCATTTCCTTTCCTTTTCCTCATTTTGCTTTAGCGTGCCCTATATTTTTGTAATCTTAGAGATCATTGAAGATATTAATTTGAGACCTTCATTTTCATTCAACATCAAAGTTTATATTAATAAATTTCTAATAAGTACTGCTTTATTGACTGCATCACAGAAAATTTATATATTGTGCTTTAATTTTTTATATCACATTAGAATTTCTTTTAGTTTCTTCTTGATTCATGAACTTAGAATTTGTTCTATAATTTCTACATATTTGCTGATTTCCTAGATTTCTATCTGTATATTTAAATACAGTGTGGTCAGAGAACATACTCTGAAACACTAGAGTTCATATAAGTCTAGGATATCTTGTTATATGAATCAGAATATATTCCTCCTTGGTAACTCTTCTGAGGCCACTTGGCTAGAATGTGTGTTCTATCAAGGTTAGTGTTAGGGTTAAGGTTAGGGTTATGGTTACAGTTAGCATTGGGGTTAGGATTAGAGTTTGGGTTGGGGTTAGGATTAGAGTTTGGGTTAGGATTAGAGTTAGGTTTAGGGTTAGGGTTTGGTTTAGGGTTAGTTTACTGCAAAGACAACTAAGTCACCTTAGGTGGTAGCTTTGCTCAAGTTTAAGGCATCCCTGCTAATTTTTGGTCAACTTCTCCTATCAACTATTGATGATCAGGTACTGAAATCTCCAACTATGTTGAATTGTTTCTTTTTGCTATGGCTCTGCAGTTGATTTCTGTATTTTGAAGAACTGTTGCTGTGGTTGCAATCCTGTTGTCATTTTAACTCTCTTTGCTTCTTTGATCCCTTTATTATTATAAAATTAAGTTTGTTTTCTTTGATAATAGTATTTGACCTGAAATCCCCCCTGTACAATCATTATAGTCTATCCATCTTTCTTTTCACTCCTATTGGTATGATATTTTTTTCCATCCTTTGATCTTCTGGTTTTGCTTGTTTTTGAACAAATCATGCCTTTTAATATATTTTTAAGATCATTTAATTTAGGATAATTATTAATAACAATGGATTTATCATCATGCGTTTTTTTCAAAATTCTCTCTTTCTAATAATCTATTTGTTTCTTTTTTGTCAGGTATCTCTCTTTGTTTTGCTATTAAAATGGCTATTTAAATGTTTATGGTAAACAACTCTACTGTATTACAATTACCTTCCTGTGATATGATATTAATGTAAGGGTGACACACTAGCCTTTCCTCCTGCCTACCTCTCTGTTCCATTTTCTTGTTTTTATCTCTACTTTGATTTTCCCACTTCCTAATTCTATATATTGTTATTATGCATTTCACATCTACATATGTTAAAAATATGAAATACACTGGTGTTATTTTGAAATGAAATCTGATCTTGATCAAATTGCTAAATTTCTTGACATTTTCTTTTTGTCTGATTCTGAATAATGGAGGAAATAATTCCATCCAATGGTGTTTTAAACATTGAAATCAGAAAATTCCCTTAAAATGCCTTCAATCACTGGTGTATTGCAAAAAAATTAATGAGTATAAAAATATTGATGATATCTTAGTGAACTTGTGATTTAGATGAGATACTATGAAATATTGATGTTTGTAGTAAATTCCTATATTATTACTGGTAATCAGCCTTTTAGCACTCTAATAAAATATCAGACCCAGGGTACTCATGGACACTTTGGAAGCTGAATATGCAAACAGCAAGAGCAGGCTCAGCAGGTCTTCCCTGGGCTGTGTCACCTCCTGGCACAGAGAGCAATGTTGAGACTGCAGGGGGAACAAGTGAGGGCATCGCATACCAGGAGCAGAATGGGGGAGAAGACACAGGTCAGGCTCACTCTTTGCATTATAACCCCTCAGTAGAATTTGAGGGGTCACATGAGACCCACCTTCCAAGACCACACTCTCAATGTCTGGAGTCCCTCTCTTGAATTTCTACCAGATCAGTTACACTACTTGGTACAAAGACTCCAGTGTATCAACCTCTGCAGAGATAAACTATATCCATGCCACAGCAACCTGCTATGGTACACAGGCAGTCTGTGCTATAGAGAGGCAGTCAGCTGAACTTCAGTGAATAGGGTACACATGCACAATACACACATATATTTTCCGTTCTTGGCTTTTCTACTAATTTTCAGCAACAAACTTGTGTCCTGTACCAATCTATGAATAGGAGTGGGATATTTGTTCTAACTTTAATTCATTCTAGTTATTATGTGTTTTCCTGTATACCTCACATTTCAAACCATCCAGTGTAGAAGTAACAGTGCATTACTGTTATGTGGTTGCTAGCCCAGGAAAAGAGTGGATTAGAAGATTGTTGATTTATTAACTGGCTCCCTTGAATATGCATTTATTTTGATAATGGCTTTTTTGGGGATTCTGGATCTCTCTTTCTCTGTCTCTCTGTCTCTCTCTCTCTCTCTCTCTCTCTCATCTCTGTATCTCTCTGTGTCTCTGTCTCTGTGTCTCTCTCCTCTTTTTTTCTTTTCTTTATTATTTGCAGAAATAAAGACTTCCATAGAAGGAAAGTAAGATGCTTCTATACATCTACCCAAGTGTTTCTCCTGCTCTTCAGAAGAGAACTGTGGATAAACTAGCCAGATTTCCTGAGCTCCCCTCAGGATCTGTAACTGATTCTACAAACAGACTTTAGGTTTAGACTCAGAAAACTCCCAGGAGCATGGAGCAATAGAGCCTTGGACAATTGAGTAATGCTATATTAAGGAGAACTTTTAAGAAATACTTCTGGGAAAATAATTTCTCTTTACTTTCAAAATAAATAACAGTTATGATCCCTTCTCTGGATATATGTAGCTCTTTCAGTGCAATATTTTTTAGATGTAATAGAAAAGTAGTAAGTCCTAGAGCAAATGCATGCATACTATTTTAACAAGTTCTCTTGTTTGCATTCAAGTATGAGCAGATGTCAGGCAGTTGTATTAGCAATTGAAATCCTAGGTCATTTTCTTGTGGAATGAAAAAATACTTTATTTCATAATACAGGACAGTTTTCAGAGGTATTTTAATTTCACTCTCCTTGGAAAATTGTGGAATTATCTTCTTGGAAATGAAATGAACACAGTCATGAAGACATTTTCTGAGAAATGACATACATTTCTGATTCATTAATTTATACATAGCTTGTATTGCAGATGTAAATACTAGGAAAAATTTGGGAAGTATATAACTGAGGATGCTGAATGAGCAACCAAGACATTTTCCTGAGTAACATAAAACTGACTTAAAGACCACCCATAACTGATGTGCAGGTAATTATCCTCGTAAGCCTTGTTTAATGATATTTCGATCTACTTGGTGCCTATTTTGTTAGTTAGTGCTGTACATTCAGATATGGTCCATTAAAATTTGAACAAGAGTAAAACATTTTCAGCAATGTTCTGTTTCATTGCACAGTGCAAGCAAAGTTTAAATTTTGCCTAACACATTTTAAAATAACAATGTTCGGATTGTTAATAATACTGCAGATTCAACCTTTGGAAAAATTCTCACCTTTCAAACATCATTATCATAAAATTGTCTAGATTTACTGAAGTCAGGAAGAGAAAGTTTTGGTAATCGCACATGCTGCTGTCACCAATAGAAAAATATAGACCTATTATGAAACTATTTAACCTACAGGAGAAACATTTGCTGAAAATACCTTATAAAGAGTGTTTGGAACAGTTCAGCAATACCACCAAGGATGAAAACTGATTTCTTGATTTAGTTTTGAGAGCACAAAAAGTTACTTATTTAAAATTAAAATTTAACAAATTTCACAGGATTGATTTTTATCTTTCCCTCTTCCTTCCTCTCCCTCCCTGTCTTCTTTCTCTTTTCTTTCTCTTTTTTCTTTTTTTTCTTTCTTTCTTTTCTTTAGTTTCCTTCTTTTCTTCCCTCTGTTCACCCCTTCTTCTCACCACTGAAATGTTGTTTACATCCCACTTGTTCAGATTTCCCTTCTAAAATCTAGGTTAGTGCTTGATTTTTATCACAAAATATTTCATTGGAGATGTCTGCTTGTTTGAGACAATTTTAAAAAATTATCAATTCACTCATTAAAAGAAAAAGGATAAGGAAAAGATAAATAATTTTTAGTTATGTCCCTTTTGTTCTCCCAAGAGATTACATATCATAATCTCATGCTCAATTCACTATTTCCATGAATGGTTCATTTCAGTTTAATTAATGTTTAAATTCAAATTAAGAAAAGTTAAACTGTCTTGTGTGAATGAAATGGATTTATGACTGAAGAAATTTACAATAATTCAACTTATGTCTTCTAAAATTTATCATAAATGATAACAGAAAGTGAAAATGTGAAACAATTGTTGGGAATAAATCTATGAAATAATTGTTGGGAGTAAGCAGTACAGATTCTCTGAATCCACGCTGGATGATTATCATCTCTTGCTTATTTGGAAAGGCTGTATAGCATTGAAATCAACTGCTTTATAAAATTTACATCAAAGATTGAAACAGACACATGTAGCCACATTTCAATTTACATATTTCACCTGATGGCAAATACATGGATTTGGAGCCATCTAGATGACTGATATTCTTTATGCATCATCACAAATTTGCTGATACATAGATGATGCTGCATAAAAATTGCTGTTTATTGGATTTTATAGTTTTATTTTAAAATTTTCTCGACTGATTTAATAATACAGACTTCTACTTAACAATGTATTCTTTCCCCCTCCTCATGCATAATGACATAAAAGTTTCAAAAATGTTCCTTCATTTCCTGATTACACTTCCTGTAACTTAAAGTCATTCACAGCGCTATACTAATAATACCTCCAGGTGAGAATTTTACTTCCATAAGTATGCAGGTTTGAATATTAACAGTTACACTGCTATAATTCAAAGCTTGAAATTGTGTGAAGGTTTCAAACAGAGCAGTGCCACTCCACACATTTATTCTCAGAACTGTGGTGGTGGATTCGACAGGGATCTCAGAGCCTGTCACCTTATGTGATATAAGAATTACAGTGGTTTAGGGCTGGGGATTTAGCTCAATGGTGCCGCTGCCTTCCTCACAAGCACAAGGTCCTGAGTTTGATACCTAGTACCCCCCCCCAAAAAAGGAATTATAGTGGTTTCTTCTACTGCTATACATCTCAAACATCTCCCAACATTTATGGCAGGCAACTGAAGAATTAGATCTACTTTTTAAACTCTATACTTCATTAAACCTCTGATCTCAGAAATTCACTCAGTTTTTAATTGGTTCCTTCTATACAGGAAATAATATGTTTGGGTTAGATGGATATTTTAATTCTTAAGTCATTCTAATGACTAGATTTCCTTTTTATTTAAAACATTTTAAGTTCACCTCTATTTTATGTGCATTTACATAAAGGAATGCAAAATATCATTTTCTTAAATGAGAGATCACTTGTAATGATAATTATGCCCATACATTTTAATAAATTAGCAAAGTTTATTAAGTTTTAAGGAGTTTTTATAACTTATACACAGTTTTGAACATAAGATCTACTGTTTTCAAACTATAGAGACTTGAAGGTTGGAGGGAGATATTGATAGAAAATAATTAAATTTAGACTGTCCCTTCTTGGAAAATGCTAACTTTACCACTCTATGCATATTGTTGCAGTAAAAGTTCCATAATAATAATACATAGGATCTATGGGGCCATGTATGGCTGCCACATATAATCTGGGAATAAAGTAGACTGTCTGAATGCTGTTTAATTTCTCACCACTGGAGAGAATAGTACTCAGAAGTGCATCCTCTCTGTAGCGTACTCTTCCATTGTCTTTTTGTGAATTCTACCCTGATCTTATAAAGAAGTATTTGTGCAAAGTCACTGATAATCATACAGTTACATTGCATTTCTTTCATTCACTTTTAATACCCATAATTTGTTTTAGCAGAACATATTGTGTAGATTTAAAATTACCTGTCAATTTCAATTACTTTTTTCTTTATGTCTCTATAATATTAATGCTACTGATTCTAGAGTTTGCCTGAAGAGTTTTTCACACTAAAATTTAAATAAATGTGTACAAATCGCTTTGTTATTTTTCAAGATGTATTGACAAAAAAATCAACTCTTTTATTAAGTATTCAGTTTTCTTTTTGTCTTGTAACATAAATGTAAAAAACGTGTTCTTTAGTTTAATAAGAAGGGCCCACATATGCAGGTTCTTACCCTTATGTTTTGTGCTGTATTAATCACCAATCACACAGCTAACAATTTAGGGAATTTAAAAACTGCAAATACATTTATTGAGCAGATATCTGAAAGCAGTTCTGGCACCTACTCTGTCACTTGCTGGGAGAAGAGCCCATTACCTAAACTGAAAACACTGGGAATGAAGTATAAAACTAAAAATTATAAATTAGATAAATGTCCTGCATTATATTAAGAATATTTTATATCTCAATTTGTTATAAATAACAACATCAGAACTTCTTTTATTTTGAAATTGCAATTTTCAATCATTATATTTTCACAGTTTAATAAATTATATTCTTAATATTACCAATATGATAGATGGCTTGGAACATCTTTTCAAAAACAACTACTAGAGAAATCAGAACAAAAGCAAATATTATTAAGACTTTTTTTATGTATTAGTTTCCATGATTTGTTTGAGTAGCTTCTGTGACTTTCTGGTAGTCTTTATATGATTGTGATCCTGTTACAAATGCTTTTATCTAAATTCATTTTTCCTCAGATAATTACTTGTGCATTGTGTGTCATATATAGAAAGTCAGAGAAATACATCAGAATTCATTCTCCTGGGTCTTTCTTCTGACCAGAACATACAGATATTTTGCTTCATCTTCTTCCTGATTTGTTACCTTGCCATCTTGATGGGAAACCTTCTGATCCTTATCTCCATCCGATGCAGTTCTCTGTGTAACCAACCAATGTACTATTTTCTCAAGCACCTATCTTCTATGGACATCTGCTATACCTCCTGTGTGACACCCAAATTGATTGGCGATCTCCTAGTGGAAAGAAAGTCCATCTCCTACAGGAACTGCATGTTACAGATCTTGGCTATGCACTTCTTTGGAATTATTGAAGTCTTCATCCTCACAGTTATGGCCTTTGACCACTGTGTAGCAATCTGCAAACCACTCCACTACGTGATTGTCATGAACAGGACTAGATGCAGCCTCCTGATCATGGCTGCCTGGGCTGGTGGGGCTGCCCATTCCTTTTCCCAGTTTTCTATGATAAATGAGCTGCCCTTCTGTGGTCCCAATGAAATTGACAACTACTACTGTGATATTTTTCCTTTGCAGAAAGTTGCCTGTACTGATACCTACGTCACTGGTGTACTTGTGGTTGCCAATTCTGGAATTGTTGCCTTAGTAACCTTTGTCCTCCTGTTTGGGTCTTACGTCATTATACTGTTCACATTAAAAAATCACTCAGCTGAGGGAAGACGCAAAGCCCTGTCTACCTGTGGGTCTCACATCACTGTTGTTATCTTATTTTTTGGACC
The DNA here is from genome assembly GCF_000247695.1 of Heterocephalus glaber. The sequence continues at coordinate 266,930 of NW_004624938.1, read as the reverse complement.
TTCCATCTTTTCTTACCTGAGACCCCCTACCTCTTTCCCTGAAGACAAAAATCTTTGCTCTATTTTACACCATTATTGTACCCATGTTCAATCCCCTAATCTACACCCTGAGAAATTCAGAGATGAAAAAGGCTCTGAGAAAAGTTTGGTGTCAGAAGATATTTTTAGAAGAAAAACGTAATTGATTTGTTCTCCTTAAGCTAAATAATTTTGCAGCAGTAAAAATTTATTTGTCAGCACCAAGGAACATTATTAATTTTTTTAAATTTTAATTTTATTAGTACATGTTTACAGTATTTGACATTTACATTAATCTTGGGAAGTAGGTACATGTATCTAAAAGAGTATCTACTTCCTACACACCTCACTCCATCTCTATTCTGCTTTCCTCATCTCCATTCCTCTTATTATTCTCAGCTCATGTTTTTCCTTTTTTTTTTTTTTTTGGTACCGGGGATCAAATTCGGGTCCTTGTGCTTGCACAGCAGGCAGCGAAACCACTGAGCTAGATCCCAGGCCTTCAGCTCAGGTTAATGGCATGTAATGCTCACCTTTATTGTAGGTAATTGTTATCAGTATATGGCACATCTTACTCAAATCATGGAATGCAAATCATTCATTTATAAATATCAAAGGTCAGGAACTGGAAAATTACTAGTAAAATGAAAATTTCACTAGTAAGACTGAGAAGGAGTAGAGAAGCAAATCTATACTAAAAATACTGTAGGCTAAGGAATGATACCTTTGTTATGTATCAATTCTGATGCCGTGGCAGAATTTTAACAAGTATTTTTTTGAAATTTACATAGGAGACTAAGCAACTGTTTTAGCATTCTTTAGAAATAACACAAACAGGTCATTTACAAAATTAAGAATTAATTTATTTTCTTAAGGAAGTTTATTTTAGTTATTATATGAGATATTCAACTAAAATTATGACATTCTAAAATTAATTAGATAATGACAATGTTTACACAAATAATTTTGTTCAAAATGTGCAAAGAAGTGGTACTGTGCCACACAGGTGAAGAAGCCCCTCATGGCTTTGAGAGGTTCCAGAATTATGCCAGAGGCATAGACACGAGAAATTAAATGTCACAATTCTTATGGAAGAAGTAATACCAAGGAAAATGCTTTAAAAATATAAATTTTCCTGGAGCACATTTTTTGCAGGTACTATTATTTGCTTTATAGTTGGAAAAAATCAGAACAACAAGAACACAGGAATAGATAGACATTAAAAATCATATCAGTTCGTGCATGGAGAAAATATATTATTTGTAGATACTGTGAAGAATAGATTTCCAAGACAGATTTTTACAAAGGAACTAGTGTATGTGAAAATGGTTCTTTTATATCAAATAAACAATATTTCTATGTAAACAAAGAGAAGACAGATAAAAAAATAACATTAACAAAAGCACTACTGAAAAACATTAGTAAAATCTTACAAGATACTTTCAACAGTAAGACAACAGTAAGGAGGAGGAGAAAATATTGATATGGCATGCAAATTATATCAATTTATATTGGAGAAGAATTGTATACCTTGTTATTTTGACAAGCTACTAATAAAAATGGTATTACACCGGATTGTAACATTTGCCTAATACCTTCTTGGTATTAGAAGAATTGTTACACTGTAACAATGCCTGCAGGTTTTGGGAGAAATAGGCTAAGAATTATAAATATTGTTCCTTTTCCTATCATCTGCTATGAATTTCAAAGAGAAAAGGACACCTTCATATTTGTTTGACTTCATAGTACACACTATCTACATGCTCTTTTTGATCAAATATTCTAAAAATGTTTCTTCTGAAAAAAATTGAAACATCATAAATTATTAGCCAATATAAAATTTTAAGAGTGCAGTCAGTCAGATGTATTTGACAGATGTATTTTTTATCTATCATGAAAGGCCACATCAAGCACTAGAGTAGAGGAATGTGAACATCAAGTGAATGGGCCATTGGTTAAACCTTGATTTGGATGGCAGACAACCAATCAATGCATTTTTCATTGAAACTTTTTTTTCCTTTTAACAAATTCTTTGAATGGAAGTTTTCTAATTCCATACAAAACAATGCTAAGGTTTATTATCCCCCTCCTCTGAATTCTACCTCACTAGAAGCCACAGTGTTTCTCTCAGAAAATGCAACAAATATACTTTTTGAAGAAAATGAAACCCAGAACTAGCCTACAAGCCAGAACTAGCCTTCCTTCTCAGTTTGCTAGCATGGAGGAAAAAATATGACCTTCAAAAAATTTCATCAAATTTATTTTCTTTGCAAAACTTTCTTTTGGTGTAAAATTCAGGGTAATTAAATCTGAGCCCAGAGGACGGATGATGACTAAATTTCCTAAACTGGTACAGCTGACTACAGCCTTCATACCATTTATAATCTGGATTCTAGTCTGGCTTCACCAGGTCTTTGAATCAGAAGGAAGGAGTAGTGAGCAGTCCTTTCTGAAGGTAAATCCAAACAGCATAGAAAGAATGGTCCTTGCTCCAGAATACACACAGGCCTATGCATGATGCACTTTTAGATTGTTCACATTATTTAGTAATCCTGTGAGTTTAGCCCTCTCTAGAAATAACTTGAGTGATACAAGTACAAGTTGCGGTTTGCCTCACTTGAATATTTAAATTATCCCATTGCTTTCAGACTGTTGGTTTGAGTATTTTACTTTTCACTGTTTGTGTGAATGCTGGCTGCATGACAGGTGTCAGTTGTCTCTAAAGACAAAACATTTTACCTTGTTTTTTAGTAGCTAGAGGTCTACGCAGAATGCAATAGAAATCCAGAGGCACAGTAATCTGAACAGGAGGAGGATTATGAGAATTCCAGTGCTGTCAGGAGAACACAGTATCGGGGAAGTTAAAGGAAAGGATTCACAAGGATTGGGCTTGAAAAGATTTGTGATGAATTATTTCTTCCTTTCCATTCCTGTGCTGCACGTATGATAGCTGTTTTTGGTTCCATTGTTTAGAAAATGCATGACAGCCAGGCAACTTTAATGCAGGCATCTCTTCAAATTCGACAGACTAACTTCTTTTAAGATTAGAGTGGCAGTAAATTCAAGGAGTTGCCCATTGTGAGTGTGATGCGACATTTCAGTGACATGTGTACAGGAACTTAATCTTCACTTGTGTGGAGAATTTCAAATCAGAAAAAAAATGTGTAGAACTTTTAGTAGAAAGTCATCAAGGTATTAATTAAGAAACAATCAGACAGTAAAGGAACACAAATCACAAGAATAAATAAGATTCTTGAAAGAGGCAGGACCGTGATGATCGATCTGTAGTCATCGGAGAAATGAAAAACAA
>NW_004624938.1:240980-254698 GCF_000247695.1 Heterocephalus glaber | reverse complement strand
CAAATCAAGGAGAGCCTGGAGTGAAGTATTTCAAGCCCTAAAAGAAAATAACTTCCAACCTAGACTGTTGTGTCCGGCAAAATTATCTTTCAAAATTGATGAGGAAATTAGATACTTTTCACAACAAAGAACACCTGAGAAATTTCATGAACAGCAAACCAGCACCCCAAACAATTTTATGCAATATGCTAGAAAAAGATAATGAAGGTCACAACTCCATGAGGCCCAACAGAGAAAAGGCACCACGCGAGGTAAGGCACTAAAGGGAAAGGGGGGAAAATAAGAAAAGAGCCAACAACAGTAAAACATCATGGCAAGAATGAGTCAATATCTCTCAATTGTAACTATCAATGTTAATGGCCTCAACTCACCAATCAAAAGAAAGAGACTGACAGAATGGATTAAGAAGCAAATTCCAGCAATATGCTGTATATGAGAAACACACCTAACTCAAAAGAAAATTCATAGACTGAAAGTAAAAGGATGGAAAACAGTTCTCCATGTGACAGAATCCCAGAAAAAAGCAGGGTAGCCATCTTATTTGCAGAAAAAGTAGATTTCAAACCAAAACTATTTAAGAGAGACAAAGATGGTCACTACATCCTTGGGAAGGGAACAATACAAGAGGAAGACATGACAGTCCTAAATATTTATGCACCAAATACAAATGCCCTCAACTATACAAAACAAGTATTAATGGACATGAAAAACCAAATAAACAATAACACAATTGTAGTGGGGGACCTCAACACCCCTCTATCACAAATAGACAGATCATGTAGGAAAAAAATTAACAATGAAATTCTAGAACTGAACCAAGCTGTTGAACAAATGGACTTAAGAGATGTTTATAGAGTGTTCCACCCCACAAAATCAGAATGCACATTCTTTTCAGATGCTCTGTTTTTATGATGGTGGTTTTATAAAGGGATCTGTGTTAATGAGTCTTCACACTGTGTACAAACATAGTTACTATTTTATTTAAGATACATAAATTAAAATTATAAATAAGTTTTGTGTTGAAGAAAATATATGATATGGATATATACCTAGTCAATTAGAAAATAAGCTGGAACATTCCTCCAGATACCAGTGTAAAATGGTAAAGGGATGATATTTTTTAAAAGATACAAATTACACAGAACAATTAACATGTACATGTGAAGAGAATTCTCCAATTTGAGCTACCACAGTCAGATGAGTAATTTGAGAAAATTAACTTGAGTTTTGAAAAGGCACAATTCAGATGATTTTGAATTCCACAGAGATGCCTACTGATTGTCTACTGAATACCAGTGATCATTAATTAACACAGTAGAAAACAGAACGATTTGGAACATGCTATAATGAAATGTAGGAACTTTTAGGCTTCAAATGTGCAAATTTCCGCCAGAGCTGAGGTAGTAAAATGAGGCCTATGAAAATAAATTTAAAGAAAATAGGCATAATTTTGCAAGGAAACAAATTCAGATGAGTTTATTATGTGATCACCAGGCAATAATAATTTGTTTTCCCTTGTAAACAAAGTGACTCTGTTTGTCAGGAGGTGTCGAGGAATTTGGGTGTTCATAACTCTCAGATTCCCAACAAATGTCACTGCCACAATTTCAGCATCTTATTTTCTCAGGTCCCTCTTACTGACCGAAGAAGCTGTGGAACTATGGCAAAAGTAGATAAGCAAAATGGCACACTACCACATTTCTGCACTGATGCCCTCATAGAAATATCAGTCTGAATTCCTATCCATGGAGAAAAGTTTTCATAAGAGCTAAGGTCACAGCATGATATATCACAGCACTTGGATGTAATCCAAAATAGGAAAGATGAAGTAGGATTTGTTGGCACACCCTGTAATTCCAGCTGCTTGTGAGGCCGAGGCAAGAGGTTAGCAAGTTTGAAGCCAACTTGGGTAACTTAGAGAGACCTCGTGTCAGAAAACAGAAAGAAAAAAGAAAAAGGGAAAAAGAAAGAAAGAGGCAAAGACAGAAAGAGAAAGGAGGGAGGAAGGGAAGGAAGGAAAGAAGTGATTGGATCATGCTGGCTCTGACTTCATTGATGGCTTCATAATTTGATGGCATCACCAGAAGAAAATGGAAACTTACAGAAGCAATCACTGGGGGCCTGGCTTTGAAGACAATAGCTGGTTCCTGGCACCTTCCTCTCTGCTCTTTCCCTTTCTCTCTGGTGCCTGAATGACATGAGGGGAACAGCCCTCTTCCACTGTGCTCTTCTGCCAGGGTGGCTTTCCTCATCTCAGGTGTGCAACAATGAAGTGAGCTGACCATGGATCAGATGTCTGAAACTGTGAGCCAAAATAAAACTTTTCTCTTTACATTGTTATTCTCAGGTATTTTGTCACAGTGACCAAGAGCTGACTTTAAAAACCTGGATAAAAATAATGGGTAGACATTAAAATAAGTTGAAAGTATGCAAGGAAGGAAATACAATTATTTAACAGAAGATTTGGTATTGTCTATTAAAAAAAATCCCCTATGTTTCCAGGGAAAAATATCAGTTCAACTTCATTTTTTGAGTCAAAAACCTTGGTTATAAGAAAGAGATAAAAGAGGAAGCATATCCCTAGAATAATTCTAACAACAATTTAGATCTGTTACCTGTATGTTTAAAAATAATACTTGATATCAATCAGTTTTTATCAAATTATAAATAATATTTGCTTTTGTTTTATAAATATAGACAATAACATGATCACTATGTCTTTGTTAGACTCAAGTGCTTAGAGCACTACAGAGTAGACACCAAGTAAATATTGAGTATTATTTTTGTTTCTCTTGTAGGTCAGTGCAAAGCCTCACAGAATAAATCCATAACAATAATTCTGTCTGGAATGTTAATAGCTTTCATTTTTTTCTATTACATTTTCAGTATACTTCTCTTTCTTCTTTTTTTTTTTCATTGTATATGAGGTGCCTGAACAGTGTAAGAGCATGTGAGGGAAAGCAAAATAAAAGAGAATTTGTGCTTGTGACCCACTAAGTACTAGATAATTCAACCTGAAAAATCTAAAATTGAGAATGGAAATGCTCACATTAAAAGGGGAGGAACAAAAAAAGGGGGGGAGGGACTAACTTTCAGACAAGCTAATTATCTTTGCCAGATGAAATGGAGAAAGCATTTGCCTAAAATAATGACTGAGTCTAAAATTCCTGCACTGACATACCATCTGTTACCAAATTATGAAGGACATGAAGAAGGCAAAACACTGTAATTGCCCACTCCAAGTGCTACCTTGAAAGAATTAAACAGAAATTAAAGAATTTGGCTGTTCAAAATAAGTGCTAGTAATGAGATAAATGGATGTATTGCAGGGAGAATTAAGGACATAAAAATCTCCATAGTTTGAAATACCAAAGGAAAGCTTCCTAGAGGTAGAGGGGCATTGGTAGATTTGACATAATTGGAATGAAAAGAACTGCAATTTAAAAGTTTATGATAGCATGATATACTTAATGACTAGAAAGGGACAGAGAGCTACTGTAGTTCAACAGAATGAACTATCTCTGCCGCACCTCCGTAGGGAAGCCTGGCAGCTGTGCAGTGCCATTTTACTATCCTGAAGGGAAGGACTCAGGGAAGGAAGAAGCCAGTAGTGCCAACTCCACAGATGACTTAAACTACCTGGCTGTGCAAATAACACATGGAAAAAACAGCCTGTTACCCCATAATCCTTCAATTATATTTTAAAAACAAAGTTATCAGCCAAGATCAGAATTTAATGAGTTACAAATACACACACACACACACACACACACACACACACGCACACACATCTTGATACCATTCTTGAATGTAAAAGCAGGGAACTTAGACTCCAGAGACGAATTAGATGCTGTGGTGCACAAATTAGTACAGCAAAGTCCGGTTTTCCAAGAACGTTAAACCAAGGAAGAATGGAAACCCTCAAACGATTTAGCTATTTGCCAATTTGGTCAGGATGGAAGCTAGTTAGCATTGGGGAAAGAAATGGGAGAAAGAGAGTTTTTCAAATCATCCTGCCTATTAACTAATGGAATTCCTTGGATTGCATTTTATAGCATTTTCTCCTATTTATGAATACTGTTATTCTTCAAAAGCTATGTAAGCAAATAATTAAATTAGTATTATCCAAGACCCTTTGAAAGGATCCTAAATTATGCTTGCAATTATAAAATTATATTGCCAATTTCACTGAAAATTCATGTACTGATAACCTAAACCAAGATTATTTTTTAAAATATTAAATTTTTTTTGATTATAGAATACTAAAAATATTGTGATTTCTGAAAAAATATTTCTTACATCCCACTATTTACAAAATCATCATTATTTTTAAAATAATTTAGCCACATTTAAAAACTGAGAAGACAATAAAATCATTTTAAGTCAGTATATCTAATCATTCATTTACTTGAAAATGATTGCAGGCTTATGTGCACTGTTACATGGGACTTGAAACATTGATGTTCCTCCCTCTAGCAGACAACATTCACTTGACAACTTTTTGTATATAATGAATATTATTTTTAATCAGTCTAGGCAAATCAAAAGGAATATGACAGCTACTTTGCCTTTTGTGATATTATGTGTTCTTTGTTGTTTTCTGTGGCATGGAGAAATATGTAACGTTTTTCTACCCAAGATCAAGACTTGGATGAGGCAAATCCCATACTCAGTATGGGTGCAAACAATAGAATGAGAAAGAAACTTAGGTTAGAGTATTTCTTAGAGTGAAAATTTCACAATAAAAATATGAAATGATAAATAAAGATGAGCTTCCACCTTGGACTTGCCCAAAGCCCCTTACTGGCTTCACCCTAAGCCTGACTCTTCCAACATAGCAAGGAGGCAAGTGAGTTCCCAACTAGGATGGCTTCCTCCTGGAGTGCACCTTCATGTTACATATGGCAGACCATTTTACATCTTTGTGCCAGGAGCAAGTGTAACTTACTTTCATTACACAATGTTACCTGATTAGTATAGTGAATTACATGGTTTGCCTCTCCAAAGGAAACGTAGGCTTAATTACTTTAATAATAATAAGGGAGAAGGTGAAATACATTAAATTATTTCTATTATACTAAGATTCATGCCATTCTAAATCAATGCTTCTCATATTGACCTGTTTATTTTTCAGCCAAATTTATTGAATTTTAAATGCACTGGATCATGGAAAATACAAATAACATCACAGAAATTATACTGTTGGGACTTTCCCAGAATAAGAAAGTTAAAAACCTGTGCTTTCTATTGTTCTTATTTTGTTACATACCTATTTGGATGGGGGATGTACTCATAATAACTTCTATCACTTGTAGCCAGCTAATTGACCAACCCATGTATTTCTTGCTTAATTCCCTTGCTCTCTCAGACCTGTACTATTCTTCCACAGTGACACCTAAACTAGTCACCAACTTGCTGAAAGAAAGGAACACCATCTATTACACTAGCTGCATGGCTCAGCTTTTTGCCATGCACTTCTTTGGGGGCATCGAGGTCTTCATCCTCACAGTGATGGCCTATGACCGCTATGTGGCCATCTGCAGGTATCTGCACTGTGGGGTTGTCATGAGCAGGCCCAGGTGCAATGCAGAGGTCACTGCATGCTGCTCAGGGGGATTTCTGCATTCCTTTATCCATTGCCTCCTCATTACTACCCTGTCTTTCTGTGGCCCCAGTGAAATGGACCACTACTTCTATGATGTGTTCCCTTTGCTGGAACTTGCTTGCACAGCCACACACAGAGCCAGGATCCTCGTGGTTGCCAATTCAGGCATGATGGGACCAGTAGTATTTGTGGTTGTGATGCTGTCTTACTTGCTGATCGTGTACACCATCAGGGCTTACCCTACAGAGAGCCATAGGAAAGCCCTTTCCACCTGCAGCTCCCACGTAACAGTGGTGGTTTTGTTCTTCGTGCCTGTCCTCTTTGTTTACATCAGACCAGCAGCCACCTTCCCAGAGGACAAAGTGTTTGCTCTTTTCTACACCATCATCGCTCCCATGTTCAACCCACTGATCTACACGCTGCGGAACATGGAGATGAAGGATGCCATGAGGAAGATTTGTTGCCAGAAATCATTTTTTATTGGAAGGCAGCTCATCTGAAAGTCACTCTACTCTCCATGGTGCACACTGCCCAAGTGACATTTGGTCTATCTTAAGTTTATTAAAGCATGAACTTCCTTATAAAAGCAAACAGATTTTAAAGTCAGTTTATTAATATTGTAATGTACTTCGAAATACAGTGGCACCTCAGTTCAAGAACTCAGTTCGGATTCTGGGGAAGATGGCTGTAATTGTGTTTGTCACCTGATGCGGAGTTCTCCAATGGAAGCAAAATGTTGCCAAATGCTTCTGTTTGCAAACTGAGTTGTTCATGAGCCAGGTATCACTGTACCTTATTCCACTTTTGCTTCTGTTTGTTTCTTAGGTGCACCTTCCTCTGGGATTTTGTGCCATCATTTTCTTCTCTGAGTGCAGTCACTTTGTGTTTGATTTTATATCCTTTTGGGCTTTTCCATCGGGTGCTATCTGAACTCACCTTTGCAATACCTTTATACTTTTCTTCACAGTAAATCTCCAGAAATACATAAGCCAAACTCATCCTGGTTATGCCAGACCTAAAAAGTCCATTTGTGCTTCATTTCCTTTCAGCATTCTCAAAAAAAAATTCCAAAATTCATTGTCATCTTTTCCTATTCTATTGAAGATATTATATATTTATTCCAAAAATTTTAAAAGCAAAAAGTAATTTATTAAGACATACACAAATAAAAATAAAAACATTTTTATGGAAGTGATAAAGATTATGTGAAATTGGAAAAGTTTTTCTTAAACATTTTAGTAAGATTATTATAAAAATCACAAAAGTTTAATAATTATAGAAGTATTTCTATAAAAATTCATTTTATATAGTAAGAAAATATGGTATTGGTTACAGGTAAGATAACCATGTAGTTTATTTTCTAAATAGAGCCAAACTTGGGTGTAAAATTACAAGGAAAAAAGAGACATAAAGTTGGATTATGTCTGGTGACCCATATGTGTAAGCTACCAGGAAATGAATGGAAAGCATAAATATCCCAGTTAAAATAATTATGACTGGGAGACTGTGGAATCTGCACTATAATTTGATGTGATGATATTGGAAACAGAGGTATAAATCCTGTTATTAACTAGAGAGGCTTGATCCAGTGTATGCCTGAATTGGTTTCATTCATTACCATCAACACAAAGGCTACATATAAAAAATTTCCTACATTAATCCTGTGCATCTGGATATTTATATATCTCTCTAGAATTCAAAGATATTTCCAAAGGATTAAATATTTGATTGTTTAACAAAATAGGACTTATTTTTCAGTAACATAATATGAATATGGGGAATAAGATTATATTATGATTAGAGAAAAAACAGAATGAACATTTAAATGAGTAGATAAATGTAAAGACTTATTAAATATCATTGCACTGTATGGAGAGAAACATTTTACTGAATTTCAAAAGGCAAGAGCTGGTTGTGAGACATGTCAGAGACAGACATGTTTGGTATAGATATTAAAAATTCAAGAGAATTTCTATAAAGTAGTTGACAGCATATTCAATCATTCATTTATTATAGATAAACCTACATTTATACTTTATATATCAATCCAATGCTACATAATTCATGTTGCTATCAAAATTATGCTGTCTTTTGCCTTTTGGAATACGTTCAGGGGGACTTGTATTCTTTTTGTTTTTTTAACCTTTTTAAGTACACTTTCATTAATACATGTTTTTCATATATAATAATTACATTCACTGTAAGGAATTGGCACATATACATAACACATTTAAATTCCTTTTTCCCCTTCCCGCTACACCCCATTTTATTTTTCCAGCATCAGATTCATTTATCTTATAAGACTGTAAGAAGTTAATTATCATATGCACAGATTAGAACCAAACAAACAGGCCAAAGAACAAATAAAACATGTGAGACAATTGTATTAAGTCTAAGTACACTTGTACATACATTGTCTGTGCTGGATTGAAATATCTTATTTTCTCTCTCTTTTTCTCTATTTTCTGTCTCTTCTTTTGTACTTTATATGTACTGAGTTTTTCACATAAGAGAAACCACGCAATAATTAAGCTTGTGTGTCTGAGTTACTTCACTTAATATTATGAAGTAGATCTATTTTCCTACAAATGACTCAAGTTAATCCTTCATTGAAGGAGACTCCTGCAGTCAGGTTCCAGTACCCACCTGTCCAATGTGCGACTCAGGCCTGATAAAAAGAATACACTAAGAGACAAAACTAAGAGACAGAAGGTGGGGTTCCAGGACAACCAATGCTGGGGAAACCGACAAAGGCACTGGACAGTCCCAGGCACTGACTTTTATTGGAAATCAATTGGGGTAAAGGTGATGTGTGGTTTCTATGGAAATTAATGTAAACAAGGCTCATAAAGGACAAGACAAAGGATTCTCACATTAGGAATAGAATAGACAAAATCTACTATAGTAACTAGAACATTGTCCCTCTAGTCTGAAGATTTAGTTGTGGGAACGAATTTGGGTATGAGTTACTCTGACCTCTGCATGTAGGCTTTGTCCAGAATCACTTCTATAAACAAGCCAATTGTGGGGTTAACTCTTTACAGTCTGCTTTGAGCATAATCAATATTACAGTCCTCTGCACTTCATTATGGCAGAGCAGTACCCGTTGTGTATAAATACCACATTTTCTTCATCCATTCATCTGTTGGTGGACATATAGGCTGTCTCCGAGATCTAGCTATTATGAATCGTGCTGGTGTAGACATGGGTGTGTATGTATCACCATGGTATGATACCTTTAATTCCTTTGGGAAGATTTCTAGAAGGGGCACCTGTGTTCTCTTGACTTGCCTCCACTGTTTTCTTTGTGAAGTGCTTATTTACTTTATAATACTACACAGTTCTTGAAACTCATGTAATTATCATGGACACTTCTTCTATTGGCCATTTGTTGTAGTAGTCATATTTCTTTTTTGTTGAAGAATGATAGTTAGAAATAAAGTCACAGACTGGGGATATTGTGGATATTTTTGCTATCACTGGATTGACATTTTTACGTTAATCAGCAGGAAGAACTGCTACAATTAACTTAGCTATACACGGACGCTTACCTTTGAATGAAGAAATATTTATGTTTCTCTGTCTCTCTACTTGTGCCTTTGTATGCATTAAATTAAAAATGAGCTCAATATAAAATGTCTACCTTTGAACGCCAGGAATAAAATAGCTATCATTAAATAGCTTTGAAAATATAAATTTCCTGAATCTAAACAGAGTCTAGAATATTATGCCTGTCACAAACCCACCAAAACCTGTATGTTTGTTCATTTCATAAAGTACCCAGTCCTTCTATTTACAAGAGCCAGACTGCTCGAGTATGATTTAATTGAAACAGCTCAGTTTCTGCTTGAATATCTACATTACATTTGGCAATATTTTGAAGAGCTTTTTGTTCAATATACCTACCATCTTGCACTAATTGTATCCAAATTAATTAAGGAAAAGTTAATACATGTCACATTCTCTTACATTAAGAAAATGGTGGAACTGTACTTTAAATATAAGAGCTTTCATTGTATTCACAACACAATAGGCAGGCAGATATTTTATGTAATATTATCAAAGAAATAAAGCAAACATTTGGTTACATTTTCAAAGGTGTAAACAATTATTAAAGCAAACAAACAGAATATAGACAAGTGATTAGAGTTTTAAAATAACCAATCAATAGATTATCTTAATTTTGTCTATTACAGAATGTCAAAATTGAAAGTTACCAGATTCATTTATTAAATTTGTGCTAGGCTACCTTTTCTTTATTAGTGTTTTTGGACTTAGTTGTACACATGTGTATGAAAATTTCACTAGTTGCTAATGTACTACTCCAAAGAGGAGAGAACACAAAAGGAAAGTATGTGTTGTTGCTCTGTATGACCCTGGTGTATTTTTCATTGCCTGGTGGATTCCTTGTTGTATTCTAAATTACATAATGCTATCTTAATGGTTTAGAGGAAAATGAGGCTTAAAGAGGTGAACAAGCAGTTCAAGTGTCTTAATTAGCCCATTTATTTTACAAATATACCTCTGAAACAGGCACAGTTAATTGAAGGCTTTGCTGGTCTTCTCACCAAGACCTGTTGCCTTGCAGAAAGACTCTCCTCGTTTGTATGTACCATGGTGCTGTCTCCTCATGTGTGCTGCTTAAGCCCTACTCAGAAGGACCAGGATAATTGTCACAAATGAGGTCAGAAAACCAAGAAATGCATTTGAAGACATTTTTCAAAAACATTTTTACAATGTGACATTTTCAGTTTTAATTGTTGAGCAGTTTAAACAGAATTGCAGCACTATGTTCTTTATGTTTGCAGTTTCCATCCATCTTAATTTTGAACAACTACTGATTTTTCTTAGGAGTTCTTTACTGTTAGCCTGAAAATAAATTCTGTTATAATACTTTTCATGTTGATGGAGATTTCTAAAAGATTTAAGATCTTCCACAATCTGAACCAACTATCCAGTGGCCTAGTTCTGATCTCAGGCATTTCTTCTATCAGATGAATTTGCCAACACATTTTTCTTTTCAGTTTTATAATACTAAAAACAAAAACAAAAGCTGATGTAATAAAAGTCCTATTTTCTTGCCTACTCCAAGAAAAATAAAATTTAACATGTCCTCTCACAGGGTCTTGACACTAATATGAGTGCTCCTTGATATTTTTTTTTCTGCCTCAAAAGACATTATCTGAATGGTTGTTTTTCTCATCCTAACAAGACATGAGGCAGTAGAATGCTCCTATGTATTTTCCTGTGCCACAGGCAGATTTGTAGCCCTTCACATGTAACTGTGGACAACATAATAACTGCCGTGCCATGCATAATAACAACCTTCATGTTGCAGAAGGTACTGGGACCATAATGTTGCCCTGTCTGAAGAGTCAGTAAGCAATTCTGCATTTGAAACTCAAGTTCTCAATCAACACACTACAGTGGACCCCAAGTTATAACCTGACACATGAACAACTTGGTTATAACAGGGATTTTAGTTTTAACTTATGACCAAAGTCTTGAGTGAAGACCCCAATGCCAGCCTCTTGTGTTTCCAGATGATCTCACATACAGATTTAACCCTTAAAGAGTTCTGGAAGGAACATTACACCATTCTTTCCTGTGTGAGGTTGAGAAATTCTGGCCCAATGTCTCTCTAAGGACACAGATCTGACTATGTACAGGAGAGAGACTTTGAAGGCTGTGTAGAGGAGCCTGAGCCTTCCATTGACCAACATGAGTTAAAACCAGTCCCCATGAATGAATTGAGTTTGTAAGTCAAGGGTCCACTGTATATGGTGCTAGAATTAAGCCAAGAGGTGTGATTGATTTATTTATGAACAGAGCTGGAAGGAACGGGCTAGAGAACAGAAGAGGGGTTATTATCTTCAGCTTGGGAATGTAAGAAAACTGAGAATGCTATGGGTTACTATCAGAGTGTGAGGTGGAGTTGATAAGGAGAGCTGCTGTGGCCCCTCTAGATCTGTTAAAATATGCTCTAAGTATGAATTGGTGTTGCTTTGTAGCTATTCTTGCAGCTGGGAGCTGATTCCCTGAATAGAGTCACACACAACAGTGAGCTCTGTGGGGCCTCATTGCATGTGTGCCATACACTGTTTATGCCGCACACTGCACACTGCAGTGGGAGAGCAAAAGGAGCTGCCTGGAGAACTGAGCAGTGGACACAGGAGACAGGAACAAGAAAGCAGGAAAGGAAAGATGATAGAGAAGAATCCTGGAAAAAGCCAAGAGGACAGTACATTTTATGCAGACAGGGTCCTACACGTATGCTTCCTAGGAGGAAGTTACGTATGCAAGGTTTATGATGTTTCCAGGTTTCAGGGAGGAGTGGAGTCCTAAGGGAGCTGTTCAGGGACCTGTGGGGATGTCTTTCAGTCTGTTTCTTTCACTTCTCATGATGGGACCAGAATTTCTTGATGGCATTCTTCATCTCCATATTTCTTAGTGTGTAAATCAGAGGGTTGAGCATGGGGGCAATGATAGTATAAAACAGAACGAACACTTTGTCTTCTGGAAAAGTAGTTGCTGGTCGAATATAAACAAATAGTAAAGGAGCAAAAAAGAGGACCACCACAGTGACGTGGGAACTGCAGGTGGAGAAGGCTTTGCGGCGACTCTCAGCAGAGTAGGACTTGACAGTGTACAAGATCACCACATAAGATATCACCGAGACCACAAAAGTCACCAGGCCCATCAGGCCAGAATTGGTAATGAGGAAAAGGCCAATTTTGCTTGTGTCCATGCAGGCCAGCTTCAGCAAACGATACACATCGCAGAAGTAGTGGTCTATTTCATTGGGAACACAGCAGGGTAAGACAGAGAGGATGAACTGACGAAAGTAAGGCAGGAATCCACCCACACAGGAAGCTACAATTAGCAGGTCGCACTGGTGCCTGCTCATGATGACCGCATAGTGCAGTGGCCTGCAAATGGCCACGAAGCGGTCAAAGGCCATCCCCATGAGGATGAAGAACTTGATGCCCCCGAAGAAGTGCATGGTAAAGAGCTGAGTCATGCAGCCACTGTAGGAAATGGACTTCTTAGTAGCCAGCAGATCAGTGATTAGTTTGGGGGTCACTGTGGAGGTATAGCAGAGGCCTGACAGGGTGAGGTACCTCAGGAAGAAATACATGGGCTGGGTAACAAGCAGCGTGTGTGTGTAGGCGATGGAAACCATGATAAGCAAGTTTCCGATCACGATTGCAATGTAACAGAGCACAAACAGGAAAAAGCAGAGGACTTCTATTTCCTTTTTCTGAGAAAGTCCTAAAAGAATAAATTCTGTGATAGTATTCCTTTGTTCCATGACTTGGAGCAGTTTACAGCCACCTGAAATTAGAGGAATTATTCATCACTGTGCGACACATTTAAATATGGTGGAGATGTCATCCCTTGGCATGGAGCAGATTATACTGGATAAGATTCAAAGATGGAAGAAAATTTTATTTTCACTTAGGAAGATTGGGGGGGGGTGTCATTTTCTTTAACATATCAATTATTATTAACTTTTTTTGATCCCTGAAATGAAGATTAGCATTGTAGAATTAGTTTGTGTGTGTGTGTGTATGTGTGTGTGTGTGTGTGTGTAGCCATTCTATGAGCTTTAGTTAGCAAACATAACTGGATATTGTGCTCAATAGAACTAAAGAATTTACACTTTGGTTTGGAATAATCAGATCTTTTGTCTGTTTATAATTTTAAAATACACAGAAATTAAATGTTAATAGTGAAGATACTTAAAATACAAATATATGAATCTTAATATGTAGATAATACAAGAAAGTTCCCACCATGTAATTTATGTGGAAATGTTATATAGAGAAATCATAAGATGCATTTGCAATCATGAGGTTTCTCTTGTGCTTAATTTACAAATTCATTCAAATTGATAAGTGTACTTGATTTACAATCAGTGCATTATGTGTCACAGCCAACCAAAGGTATAAGAAGAGAAGAATGTGAAATCCATTTATCAAAGCATTATCATCTCAGAGGTGAAAAAATATTTATTTATTTGATATTTAGCAGGATAATAATTGATTTATTTTAGATTTACTCTTGTCCAATGCATTACTTACTTGAATAAATTAACTTATTATAAATTGAT
>NW_004624938.1:180137-195219 GCF_000247695.1 Heterocephalus glaber | reverse complement strand
TAGTTTACAGATAAGTTACTTTGGCATGTAAGCCAAAACTGAGGCCTTTTTGGTTTTTTTGTTTATATATATATATTGGCACCAGAGATTGAACTCAGGACCTTGCACTTGCGAGGCAGGCAGCGGAACCACTGAGCTAAATCCTCGGCCCTACGTGAGGCCTTTTTGACTTAAAAGCATTCCTGAAGCATCTTATCCTTAAAATTACTGATTTTCAATATTACTACATTCCAATGTTCAGTTCAAGTGCCCCAATTTTCCTGAAGAATGGCACCCAGATCTGGATGAAGTAATTTAAGCTCATGGTACTAACTTCTTTTCATTTTCCAATTTAACATTTGTATTTCAGTCATCACTTTATAAGCTTTGAAACTGCTTTCAAATAAAAATCCAGAACTTGATATTTGTGCAGAGGAGAGGGTGAAGAGGTAGGAGAAGGAGAGGGAAGGGGCAGTTAAGAGGGAAAGAGAAGAGAGAGGGAAAAGAAAGGAAAAGGAAGAGGAAGAGGAGAACTGTTTAAACAATGGAAACTATTTTTAAATATTATATATTGTATTTCAGAGAGTAGAAGTTTTCAGTTGGAATACTATGCAGATAATCAATGATTTCTGTAATGATTTGGATTTTTGTGCTGTATCAAAAAAGTCAACACATCATATTCCAGTGATCTGGAATATGCCTATGTTTATAACAGCACAATTCATAATAGTTAGATCTTGGGAGCAGCCTTTATGCCCACTAACAGGTGAATGGAAAAAGAAAATGTGGTATTTATACACCATGGAGTACTACTCTGCCACAAAGATGGATAAACTTGAGACATTTGTAGGAAAATGAATACATCATGAGACCATAAAGTTATGTGAAATAAATGAAACACAGAAACTTAAATATTGCATGGTTTGTATTGTATGAGAAACCCCAAGATTAAATAAAGAACAAAATAACAGATGGAAAATGGGAGGTAGGGAAATAGACTTTTTTCAAAGGGGAAGGGGATCAAGAGATGGAGGAGGAGAAGGAGTAGAAGGGAAAGAGGTGAAAAAGGAGCGGAGGTGTGTTATGTACAGGCACCAGCTCCTCATAAGGAATTAAACATCATGTGCTACAAACATGTTCTAATAGAAATAAAGTCATCCATGCACCCAAGATCATCTACACTGTCATCTGTGCTATCTTCTAGGGATGCTAGACCCTTGCATTTTCCTTCTGGGCCTGGGACCCAGGTTGCGTTGGTTTAGTGAAGGGTGCATACTCCATGTCTACATTCTTTCCTTTTGTGATCTTATGTCTAGGTGTTCTGGCACCATTACTGAAACGATTTTTTACAATGGCAGAAGAGTTTGACAGAGGAATGCAGTTCAATCCATGACAACCAGGAAGAAAAGAAAGAAAGGAAAAGGGTAGAACATGAATGTATGGGAAGTGTCCAGGCCATGCCCCAGTGACCTCTCTCTCAGGAAGCCCCAACTCCTATCTGCACATTTAGCTACTGAACTCATCAGTAGAAAATCTATTGATGAATCTAGATCATGCCCATGATCCAATCAGCTTGCAAATACATGAGGTTTGGGGGCACATCTAAGATCTGGACTCTAAGGGATTGGAAGAAAGCATACTGTTTATCAGGAGCATCTTAATTGAGGAGGGAGAATGGGGTGAAGAAAGCAGGGAGGCTGGGAGGAATCTACCCTAGAAAACCTTGACTACATTTATTGCCCGAGATGCACAGAAGACAATTTGAAGAAAATCCTTTCTCCTTATTTTAGAATATAATTAATTTAAATCACTAAGTCAAATAGGAATGTGAACATGGTGATCTTCTGGTTGTAAGAAAAATGCAACAACAATCAATCTATCATTTAAAACATTGTTTGTCATTAAACATGAAATTTTATTTATTTATTTATTTATTTATTTATTTATTTTGGTACTGGGGATCGAACTTGAGGCCTTCCACTTGCAACGTAGGTGACAGAGCCACTGAGCTAAATCCCCAGCCTGAACATAGGAAATTTAGAAGGTTAACAAAAAGGAAATCACATTTTATTTTTTGAGTACATCTATGTTTTCTTTCTTTTACTTTGTAAATAAGAGTGTCACACTGTCAATGGTCTTAAATTTATGCTCTATTTAACATTTTCCCATTTTCTTTTCTAATAAAACTCATATTGTACATATATTTCAATGTAGCAATTGATAAAGGTGTTGATTGAATGATGTATTACCTTTTTATTGTTATCGTTGCAGAAAAACACTGGAAGGTTACAGCTTCATGACTTATGTTACTGTTGATATATTTTGGGTAAATTCTCCCAAGTCAAATTTTGTGAAAAAGAGTTTAACTATACTTCAGTTCCTTGCACCAAAATCTGTCTTCAGTTTTTTGATAATAAGGAATTAGCTGTCTGTGGAATGAAAACTTCTTTGAAGAATAGTTTGTATTATTTATTTTACTCATTTTAATGTAATTTTGTATTGTGCGCTTTTACTATTAGAAAACGTTGATTGTGGCTTTCTTTAGTTCAGGAAATTTTTCAGTTCTTATCCATTCAAGTTTCTCCTTCATTGCTTTCATAATTAACTTTTCGTATTATATTTGAATTACAAGTAAATTCACCAGGCTTTTCAGCATTCACTGTACCAGCTAATTAAATAATGCTGAGTTAGAAATAGAAAGTATGTAGTGGACAGGCAGGTATTTTCAGCCTCCACTTGGCTCCACACTTCGTGGAGAACTCATTAAGCCAGACTGGGCTCTTCTCCAGAGAATTATGGGATGGGTAGTGTGATACATTCCTTTGAAACACTTTCTCATGTCAATATCACATACTTTGGTTTTCAAACATATTAAATCCTCGAATACTATGGTAATTCATTCTTTTTCCTGGCCATGGAGTGATTCTTCCATTTTTTCAATGAATTTGCGTTTAATCTGCTTGAAATTTCATTCTGAGGTCAATTTTATTTCCAAAGGCCCAGAAGGAGCTCTCTGTTAAGCCTCATATTTTCCCATTAAGTTTATCTTCATATTACTGCTGTGGTTATTTCTTCCCAGCACTTATCAGGAGTTTCTAGTTTACTTCTTGAGCAATACAGTAAATGTCACATAACTAAAGCCAAATCCCTAGAGAAATAGCTCAGCTGAAATCTGTCATTGCAGCCTCAAATTCTTTAGATTAGTTATCCCGAATTTTGAGCAGCACATTCCATCTTAGTTTGAGCTGGAGACAAGTATGGAATATCTCATTATTTGATACCTGTGTACATCAGTGTAGCTTCTTAATTTATTCAACTTCATATTTTCCATTTATTCAACTTCAAATTTTACTAAAAATTTGATCCTTTCCATATATACCAATGTGGCCCTAAAAAATGTAGCTCAGCCTTTCAGCCAACAGCTCCAGAGGAAATGCAGCTATGGGCTCTCTAGGATTCCAGCTTATTGTCACTCGTGCCCTACTGCAGTTTTATTTGACATAAATAGATATATTTTTCTATAACCTGTATCTGATTGCTACTTCTCCATTACACAAGCATAATAATATGAATCTCAGAAAAAAATGCAGCAAAGTTGACAACTGACATAGTCAGTGTGAAATTGTCCTTTTGTTGTCTTGGGAATATTTTTCAATTTTTATTTTTTATCAGTACATGTTTGTAGTGCATAATGATCATCTTCCTCATGGGAAGTTGCTACACAAAGGTAACACATCTTAATTTTTTAATCCTCTTCCCTTTCCCCCACCCCTCTCTTATCTCCCTTTCCATTTGCAAAACTATTGAAGGCAACTAAAATGTTAACTGAGGATGTGACCTCTGTTAACACAGCCATCATTCTAAAGGCAAAGAACAGCCCAAAGCCTCCCCTTTTCTGATTACATATTTAGATATCTGGGTTATTGTCAAAAATGTTTGTTAAAGAGTAAACAATGTGAGTCAAGATCTCTCATCTGGACCTCAACCACAAGTTGTGGAATGTTAAGATTCTGAGGATGGCATCCATGTTTCTAGTCATCTATTTTAACTTTCAGGAATTATTCTGCTTTTCTCTCTAAAATGGTTCACTTTGATCCTAGAGACTGCTGCCACTTGGTATAGGCGTTTGATGCTCTCAGTAAGATTTTGTTTTATTTTTTTTTTAGTAGTCTACTGATGACTTATTGATGGGAATTACCCACTGCATATAATATCAAAAGCCACTGGGCTTGATATTATTTAAATATTGGTTTGCAACTTTCCTGTTAGCAAAATGCCACTTTTTTCAAATTTGTCAATATGATTCACACAAATAAGATCATTTAACTCTTTTCTTTTATGCACTGTCACGTACTAAATATTTGTAAAAGTCTTATAATTAACTTATCTCTGCAGACAAAATAATTTTTAAACTTGAAGATACATTATGTATTAATTTAATATTGCAGTTATAATAAAAATGTTTCAAATACAAAATTTGGAAAAAATATACAAGTAATCTTTGACATATATTCTTAAATATAAACACATGCTATTATTTCTCCTTTTTAAATTTTTTTCATAGGTAATTTACAGAAGTGTTACTGTAACAGCTCATGATATTTTTACTAAATTTTCAGTAATACATTCTATTTTTTTAATACATTCTATTTTTATTGTATCAGAAACAGGAACATTAAAAAAGACCAATGTTGAGAAGTCAATATTTCTTCAACAAGCATAGTAATATTAACATTTGATGATTAATTTGCCAGTAGATTATGTATATTTATCAAAAACTACACCCACAGTTTATTTATCCATCCTATCACTGATGAAGTGGTAAATGTAGATTTTTCATTCAATATTTCCAAACCCCCATATATAAATTGTATTCTCTCTTCCTGTCTCTGAAAACAAACTTACAATATGCATAATAGTGAATGAATAAATGAAACATCAAAGTCAAAATAATACAGACATTTGTAAAATAAAAATCAGCTGATATGTTTTTACCATAGTTTCGGCATCATGTGCAGAGAATGGATGGATGTACACAGATGTAACAGAAATGACGGAGCCACAGCTCCCAGTTCCCTAGAGGACAGAATAGGTAATTTTTCTAGTCCATGACAGAGTTAGGATTCAAAAACACGCAGTAAAATGAACAAAATAAATCTAAAAAATATTCTTAAAATTTAGGGGCCATGTATCAACATGAGGAGGAACAGAAAAAAATGATATAAGAATTTCTAATTGTTACCAAGATTTACTTTAAAATGATAATAATTAGGAATACTATATGGCAGCAGCAATACTTGAGTGAAAACAACACCATTGTGAACCTGTGTGAGCTGCAATGAGTAATGTGGTCCACATGCTTACCATCTGCTTACACCTGTAACCCATGCACACCTCACTGTGGAAAGGTGTATTTCTTCACTTGAGGATGAGGACCTCAGCCCTGTTACATGGTCAGGGTTTCACTAGGTGAAGAACAAGTGTGACAGTTCTTAGGCTAGGGCTGTGAGACCTCAAACATTTTCACTAGGCCTATTTGTTTTGTGACATTTCCACAGACTAGAGGGCCAAGGAATGTAAAGATGATGAACACTATGTGAGGAGATCGGTACTGATAGAAGTGTGTCACTAAGCAAAACTTTCCTAGACTCCACAGCCTGAAGTGGCAGTGCCTTAGCTGAAGTGAAGATGTACATAGGTGCAAAGATGATGAATATCTATATGGGGACTTATGCCATAAAGTTGGCATTTAAAACCAACAAGGTGAGAAAGGAATCTTTTTTTTTTTTCATTTAGCAACAGGGCACAATGAAATTTCCAAAGTCTGTGAGAAGTTAGGGTAAAATCATCTCTTCTCCTTTGTTCAGCAAGTGAGTGGATATAGGTGGCATTTACTGATAAGAAATTTGTGTGAAAGATACGATTGTTATATGAATGCTTGAGCTAATGTAAACTTTAAAAATTTTGGTCATGCATGTCTCAATAATGAATGGAGTATTAGAATTAAATTGAACTTTTTTCTTGATATTAACATTATCTTAACATATTTTATGGGACTACAATGCATTGCATTCAGGCTCAAAAAGCAAAAACAGTAAAACATATAGACAGTAGCTAATATTTTCACTTCTATTTGTTTAAAATCAGACAATATACTTTGAGATATAAACTCAGGCTCTTCGATTTATTTAAAACAGTTTTGGTGAAACAGAAAGTTGTCCTTTATAGAAATTGGGAGTAAAGATGTGAGGTATGAGGAGCTAAGTCTGGGTCCAGGAAAGGCTGCACTCCTACGTGTCTGCATTGTTTTATTAAGCACAACTTAAGCCATAGTAAGCCAAGGCCTTGGTTCTCAATTTAGATTGGTTCCTCCTCATTCTGACCTCCGTATTTCCCACTGGGAAACCTCTTCAGACAAAGTACATAGTCAAGCAGTGTATTTGGATTAAACCAGAAAACATTGTAAGGCATTCCAAACATTAAACAGCTTTCATTTAATTATGATTTAAAGCATAATCATATATGACTTCGTGTAAATATTTTTTAAACATGGATGTGATTAAGACATAAATGTGTATTTATTTGAATTGTGTGGAGTGAGGATGCAACTTGGAAATGATTATCTTCCTGATCGTGTCTTTCACATCCTTGTTCCTGAGGCTGTAATGAGGGGGTTCAGCATGGGGATCAGGACTGTATACAGGGCAGTGAACGCTTTGACCAGCAGCCAGGAGCTGTGGGAGCTGGCCACAGAGAGGAAGAGGAGGAGGATGCCATGAAGATACTGATGGCAGTCAGGTGGGAGGTGCAGGTGGAGAAGGCTTTTTGGAGCCCACCCTCGAAGGCCATCCTGACAATAGTCACCACGATGACCACATAGAAGGCCAAGGTGATCAGGAGCCTGCAGGTCCACTGAAGGTAGAAATCACAAAGCACACCATCTGGCTGAAGGAGGGGTCAGAGCAGGATAGAGAGAGGACAGCAGAGTACTCTCAGGCAAAGTGGTTGATGACGTTGGACTTGCAGTAGGACAGCTGCACAAGAGAATACGTCAATGAACTGAGTGCACCCCACATATAAGTTCCTGCCACCAGGAGAGCACAGAGATTAGGAGACATCACCACTGTGTAGAGCAGGGGGTTACAGAGAGCCACAAACCAGTCGTAGGCCATCACTGCCAACATGAACATCTCTGTGATCACACAGGCACAGCCAAAGAAAAACTGTGCCATGCATCCATTGAAGGAGATTGTTCTTTCCTCCATTATTAGGATCTCCCATTGAAGGAGATTGTTCTTTCCTCCATTATTAGGATCTCTAATAGTTTGGGTGTAAATACAGTGGAATAACAAATATCAGAAAAGGAAAGATGGCTAAGGAAAAAGTACATGGGCATGTGAAGTTTGGGATTGAGTTTCCTGACCACAGTTATGCCAAGTTCCCCAGCAGAGTGACCATGTAGATGGTCAGGGACACCAGGAAGAGGCCGCCTGGAGCTGGGGGTAATCTGAGAGTCCCACCAGGACGAACGAGGGCAGAGAGCTCCGATTTCCCTGTTTATGTGCCATGACTCTGCATTTAAAAAGGAAGAATGAAGATGATATTGCACCTTGTTAAATGGAGGAACTCAGTCAGGGCTCAGTAGAAAGCATAGAGGTGGTTACTTTCCAGTCACTTGTGTTTTGCTTCACTCTAGACTCTTGCGTGGCCACTTGATGACCCGTTAAGTACAATTACCTGTGTCCTTCTGTTCTCTGTGCTTTTCTCTTCTGGAATAAAACAGTAGTGCTTGTCAATACTGCTACTATGTGTAAATTATATATAAATATATCTGATACAGAGTACGTCCTAATAAAATATATCACAGAAATGGAGACACCAAAATCAGACAGTTGCTGCCCAGGTCATAGTAGTCATATGATCATGTCAGAGGTGTCCTTGAGAATATTAAATACTTTTAATTTGCAAATAAACATAAAATTGTAAAAACTCAGGATAGGAAGTATATATTGTCAAGCATAACATTCTTTATTGATTTGTTGGAATTTTACCTATTCTAATGTGCACCATATTATCAAGCTCCCAAACATCCACTTAGAATTTTTAACTGGTCTCATCAAAAATTTCACTTAATATTGTGTTGTTAAAATTACATCCCCCAGTATTATTATGTTTAATGTTCATAGATGTGAATCATATGAAGTTATACACTGAGGAACATTTTGGAGGCAATTGTTGTCAATAGTGAAGATTGAAACTAAGACTTTTGCATTGAGCTGCATTTTATGTTTAATTACCTAATTTGACACAGAGTCTCACTCTGTCTCCAAAATGTCCTGGCTGGGCTTGAACTTTCAGTCTTCTCATGAAACCTGCCCCTCCTAATTCCAGACACCAATCTTCCCACTGCACTTGTGTTCAGGCACCTATGTTATTTCTATTGTGACACACCGGACCAGTTCAGATTTCTGAGGTCACATCTGCTGCTACTGAATGGAAGCCCACTGATCTGTGTCAGTAAATGTCCTGCACATTGATGTAGAGACAGAATTCCTGAGGGAGTAAGAGCAAACATCCTCAGTGTAACAAAATTGTCTTTCTGAAGAGCTGCTGAACAAGACCAATAAAGAAATGGCACAACTTAAAAGCAGAGAATTCCTCAATGCTTTTACGTCTTGTGTTTCATTTTCATAAGCAACAAGTATACAGCCCATGTTTTTCACCTTAGACCTCCTTTTCCCATATCTAAAAGCACTCTTTTCAAATCTTACCATTGAAAGAAGCAACGCTAATTAAAATACTCAATTGTCCATTTAAACATGTATTTTAAGGAGTCCTTTATTAGTGTTAACTTTTTTATCATTTGGTTCTTAACTGAAGTGTTTCTTGTTTTGTTTCAAAGAAAAATAAAAAGACTGACTCATTCTTACAATATAGATTTTTCAAATATTTTAAGATATTTTATTTAGGCTTACTTCATCCTGAGTAACCATTATGTCTGTCTCTCTCTCTCTTTCTGTCATCTGCTTTCTTACACTTCTTAAATCATATCTTAAGTATTCTACTCCATATTTTTATAAGATATTGACCATCTTGAACTGATGATTGTAGGAAAAATTACACTCACTATCTCAGGAAAATCTATCCAGGCCAAGATAAAAAGAGTGCAGGAAATTTTAGTTTCTTGCACTGTGATTATGTATACCAGCTAAAATCTAAAATTAGTATTTTTAGCTCAATTCCCTCCTATACAAAAGCTTGTCCCTGAATCTTTGGTAAATCTTGACCCTTATGCTTACAAATCTAGAACTTTTTTGATAAAGTTGAGAATTGCACATTTATTATTACATTAGAAGTCCAGTTCATTTTTTTCTCTAATTTTCCATTGCTGCCTGCATGATTTTTTATCTGAATTCACTGACAACTT
The DNA here is from genome assembly GCF_000247695.1 of Heterocephalus glaber. The sequence continues at coordinate 185,813 of NW_004624938.1, read as the reverse complement.
GACTAATCTTCTTGTCTTAATTCAGGGCTCATTTGCTTAAAATTCGTCACTATAATTTCAGTTTCCCTTAGACTTACTATCATCAGTAAACATCGTCCTATGTTTCTATACTTCATTACAATATGAGCAATTGGTAAACCGTTTAAAAACATATTTTCATCTCAATTCCAGAAGAGTACTACCATCTCCACACACCTAGGTTACTCACACTGCACACCTAAAATACCCTCGCCGCACACCTAGACTACCCACACCTCACATCTAAACTACCTTTGCTGCACACCTAGACTGCCCACACCAAACACGTAAACAACCATTGCCACATACATAGGCTACCCACACCGCACAACTAAACTACCGTCACCGCACACCTAGACCACCCACACCGCACACCTAAACTACCTTCACCACAAAACTTGACTACAGACACCGCGCAACTAAGCTAACATTGCTGCACAACTAGACTACCCACATCGCACACCTAAAAAACCATGGCTGCACAACTAGTCTACACACAGCGAACCTAAACTAACGTTGCTGCACACCTGGACTACCCACACTGAACACCTGAACTACCATCTCCACACACCTAAACTACCCACACCACACACTTAAACCCCCATCGCCACACACCTAAACTACCGTTGCTGCACACCTAGACTACCCACACTGCACACCTAAACTACCATCGCCACACACCTAGACTACCCACACCACACACCTAAACTACCACCACCACACAAATAGAATACCCACACTGCACACCTAAATCATCGCCACACACATAGACTACCCACACTGCACACCTGAACAACTGTCACCACACAACTAGACTACCAACACTGCATACCTGAACTACCATCGCCACACACCTAGACTATTCACACCGCACACGTAAACTACTGTCTCCGCACACCTAGACTATCCACAATGCATGCCTAAGCTACCATCTCCGCACACCTAGACTACCCACACCACACACCTAAGCTACCGTCGCCGCACACCTAGACTACCCACACCGCATACGTAAACAACCGTGGCTGCACACCTAGTCTACTTACATGGCACACCTAAACTACTGTCGCCACACACCTGGACTACCAACACTGCATACCTAAAGTACCATCGCCACACACCTAGACTTCCCACACTGCACACCTAAATTACCTTTGCCGCATACCTGGACTAACAACACCACACACCTAAACTACCGTCACCACACACCTAGTCTACACACACAGCACACCTAAACTACCATCACTGCACACCGAAACTACCTTCACTGGACACCTTGTCTACCCACACTCCACACCTCAATACCATCTCAGCACACCTAGTCTACCCACACCTCACACCTGAACTACCATGGTCGCACACCTAGACTACCCACACTGCACACCTGAACTACCGCTGCTGCACACCTAGAATACCCACACTGCACACCTGAACAACTGTTGCCACGCAACTAGACTACCAACACGGCACACCTAAACAAACATCACAGCACCTAGCCTACCCTCACCGCACACCTAAATTACCATCACCACACACCTAGTCTACACACACAGCACACCTAAACTACCGTCGCCACACATCTAGACTACCCACACCACACACATAAACTACCATTGCTGCACACCAAGACAACCCAAACTGCACATGTAAACTACAGTCACCGCACACATAGACTACCCACACCTATTGGCCAATGTGTCTGTTTCTATTGGCCAATGTGTCTGTTTCTGTACACCTTCTATTCCATGCTATGGTGTTCTATTGTCCAATGTGTCTGTTTCTATGCATCTTCTATTCCATGCCATGGAGTTCTGTTGGCCAATGTGCCTGTTTCTATGCATCTTCTATTCTCTGCCATGGAGCTCTATTAGCCAATGTGCCTGGTTCTATGCATCTTCTATTCCATGCCATGGTGTTCTATTGGCCAGTGTGCCTGTTTCTCTGCATCTTCTAATCCATGCCATGGTGTTCTATTTGCAAATGTGCCTGTTTCTACGCATATTCTATTACATGCTATGGTGCTGTATTGGACAATGTTTCTGTTTCTATGCAACTTTTATTCCATGCTATGGTGTTCTATGGCCAATGTACTTGTTTCTATGCATCTTTCATTCCAGGCTATGGTGTTCTATTGGCCAAGGTGTGTTTCTATGCATCTTCTATTCCATGCTGTGGTGTTCTACTGGCCAATGTGCCTGTTTCTATGAATAATCTATTCCATGATCTGGTATTCTTTCAGCAAATGTGCCTGTTTCTATGCATCTTCTATTCCATGCCATGGTGTTCTATTCTCCAATATGCCTGTTTCTACGCATCTTCTAATCCATGCTCTGGTCTTCTATTGGCCTCTGTGCCTATTTCTATGCATCTTCTATTCTATGCTATGGTGTTCCATTGGCCAATGTGTCTGTATATGAGCATCTTCTATTCGATGCTATGGTGGTCTATTGGTCAGTTTGCCTCTTTCTTTGCATCTTCTATTCCATCCTCTGTTGTTCTATTGGCCAATGTGCCTATTTCTATGCATCTTGTATTCCATGCTATGGTCTTCTGTTGACGTATGTGCCTGTTTATATGCATCTTGTATTCTATGATATGGTGCTCTACTAGTCAATGTGCCTGTTCCTATGCATCTTCTATTCCATGCTATGGCGTTCTATTGGCCAATGTGCCTGTTTCTATGCATCTGCTGTTCAATTCTATTGGGTTCTACTGGCCAGTGTGCCTGCTTCTATGCATCTTCTATTTCATGCTGTGGTGTTTTACTGGCCAATGTGCCTGTTTCTATGGATCTTCTGTTCCATGTTATGGTGTTCTTTTGGCGAACGTGCTTATTTCTATGCACCTTCTATTTCATGCTATGTTGTTCTGTTCACCAATGTGCCTGTTTGTATGCATCTTCTATTACATGCTATAGTGTTCTATTGATCAATGTGTCTGTTTCTATGCATCTTTTATTCCATGCTATGGTGTTCTCTTGACCATTGTGTCTGTTTCTATGCATCTTCTATTCCATGCTGTGGTGTTCTACTGGCCAATGTGCCTGTTTCTATGAATCTTCTATTCTAGGCTGTGGTATTCTTTTGGTCAATGTGCCTGTTTCTATGCATCTTCTATTCCATGCTATGGTGTACTTTTGGCAAATATGCCTGTTTCTATGCATCTTCTATTCATGACTCTGGTCTTCTATTGGCCTATGTGTCTCTTTCTATGAATCTACTATTCTATGCTATGGTGTTCTATTGGCCAACGTGCCCGTTTCCTTGCATCTTCTATTCCACGCTATTGTGTTCTACTGGAAAATGTGCCCGTTTCTATGCATCTTCTAATCCATGCTATGGTGTTCTATTGGGAAATATGCCTGCTTCTATGCATATTCTGTTACGTCCTGGGGTGATCTATTGGCCAATGTGTCTGTCTCTGAGCATCTTCTATTTGATGTTATGGTGTTCTATTGGTCAGTGTGCCTATTACTTTGCATCCTTTATTCCATGCTATGGTGTTCTATTGGCCAATGTGTCAGTTTCTATACATCTTCTATTCCATGCAACGGTGTTCTGTTGGCCAATATAACTATTTTTATGCATATTCTATTACATGCTATGGTTTCCTATTGGCCAATTTTCCTGTTTCTTTGCATCTTCTATTCCATGCTTTGGTGTTCTACTGACCAATGTGCCTGTTTTTATGCATCTTCTATTCCATGCTATGTTGTTCTATTGGCCAATGTGCCTGTTTGAATACATCTTCTATTCCATGCCATGGTATTTTATTGACTATTGTGTTTGTTTCGATGCATTTTCTATTCCATGCCATTGTGTTCTATTGGTCAATGTGCCTGTTGTTATGCATCTTCTATTCTAAGCCGTGGTCTTCTACTGGCCAATGTTTCTGTTTCTGTGCATCTTCTATTCCATGATATGGTGTTTTACTGGCCAATATCCCTCTTTTTGTATACATCTTTTATTCCCTGTTTTCATGTTCTGTTGGCCAATGTTCCTGTTTCTACACGTCTTTTATTCCATGCCATGGTGTTCTATTGGCCAATGTGTCTGTATGCATCTTCTAATCCATGCTATGGTGTTCTATTGGCCAATGTGCCTGTGTCTGTGCATCTTCTATTCCATGCTGTGATGTTCTATCAGCCAATGTGCCTGTTTGTATGCATCTTCTATTCCATGCCATGGTGTTCTATTGGCCAATGTTCCTGTTTCTCTGCATCTTCTTTTCCATGGTATCTTGTTCTATTGGCCAATGTGTCTGTTTCTATGCATCTTCTCTTCCATGCTATTGTGTTCTGTTTTCCAATGTGCCTTTTTCTATGGATCTTCTATTCCATGCTATGGTGTTCTATTGGCCAATTTGGCTCTTTCTTTGCATCTTCTATTCTGTGCAATGGTGTTCTATTGGCCAGTGTGCCTTTTTCTATGCATCTTCTATTCTATGCTATGTTGTTCTATTGGCCAATGTGTCTCTTTCTATGCATCTTGTACTTCCTGTTATCATGTTCTATTGGCCATTGTGCCTGTTTCTATTCTTCTTCTATTCCATGCTATGGTGTTCTATTGGCCAATGTGTCTGTTTCTCTTCCAGTGCCACACTTTCATTTTAATCACTGTAGATTTGTAGTCCAATTTGAAATCGGGTTTTGATTCTTCACTCTGCTCTTGTTGCTCAGTATTGCTTTCTTTCTTCTATATCTCTTCAGGTTCCATATGAATTTTAGATGTTTTTCTAGTTCTTGAAAAATTCTGATGGTATTTCTATTGAAATTTCATTAAAACTGCATATCAATTTCAGTCATAAAGTCATTTTGATGACAGTTTTCTGCTTATTCAAGTACAGGGTGTGATCTTTATTATTTTCACCCCTTTTCCCTCTCTCCCTTTTTCCTCCCTTCGTCTCTCAGTTTCCCTCCCATTTGCAAAAGAGCCATCTCCTTATTTCTTATTATCTATCTTTTACTTTGCTCTTATTCATATTTTGGGTTTCTCTTATAAAAGAAACCATCAGATAGGTAAGCGTGCATGTCTGATTGTTTCAGTTAACATTATGGTCTCAAGGTGCATCCATTTTCCTACAGAAGACTCAAGTTTATCCTTCTTTATGGAAGTATAGTACTTCATTATATATAAATAACACCTTTTTTAATCCATTCATGTGTTGATGAACTTACAGGACACTTCTAAGATTCAGCAGCGATACCTCTGTTCATGAACTTGATGCATTTCACAGTTCTGGTTGCAAACCAAGTTGGAGGAGTTTTGAATCAAATTCAGTGGTTAGGTTCAATGTTGACCTTATGGAGAAATTTGACTTGGTATATATTCTTATCAGAAATATTTGAAAATGAAGGCTTAATTACTCCCAATTAACCATCTGAATGTGTTTCTTCAAATTTGGTGAAGATTAATTTTAATTTTATGCCTCTTGCAACTCACAGTATCCTTGCTCTTATAGTAGCATTTTTCAATATTATGTGCTGTATGGCATTTTATTCAATAGTTAATGCAGCTTTGTCTTTTGTTATTAATTTACATTATACTGTAATATAGTTCTCAGTTAAGATGATAAGAGATTATAATATGATATTTTCCTATTGATGAATATTTCGATTTCTAATTATGTAATAAGAAAAAGTATGATGAAAATGTTTACATA
>NW_004624938.1:158697-170396 GCF_000247695.1 Heterocephalus glaber | reverse complement strand
AATTCCCAATGAGAAATGTAATTGTGTTGTATACTTACAATGTACCAATAAAAAAATTTAATACAAAAAAATATTAAAAACAAAACACACACACACAAAAAACTCCAAACACACAAGAAAAAAAGTTAAGAAAAATGGTAATTACCCTAGTTTGATTGGTACATACTGTATACTGATGTTGAAATATCACACCAAACCCCAATAATATGGGCAATTAATACATATAAATAAAAATGAAATAGACACTACCTCTAAAAGAAAGCATATTGATGTCTAAAGTTTCACATTTGTATATGCTTTTTTTTGCCATTGGTCATACTTTTTGATAAAGTAAAAATATACCTAAAAGAATGTTTGCATAGAAGTCGATTGCAGTGGGAGAGTTTTCTCTGTTTATTTCTATAATTCATAAAATCTTTCCATCTTTCAATCAGGGAATATCCTTAGAAATCTTTGTCATAAAAGTTGCTGGAGATGGAGATGAAATACAAAAAAGCAGCAATACTGCTGTTCTGTGGAGCAGCCTTGAATATCTCATAGTAACTTATGGTAACTCACTAGAACTTTCAAAACACAACTGGCATCTCCAGGAACTCTCTGAAATGAAAGTATAACACAGTGTTAGGGCCAAATGGTGACCTAATAAGCTACTCTAGTACTGATCCTTCTTTGTGGAGATTGAGTTGGTCTGCTGATGGTCTTCTGAAATGAGTCGAGAAAGATGGACAGCTCACTGGCCTGGAATGGATTTGTGTTTCAATGCTGTCCTCAGCCCACTGAACTGTGTGATGAAGGTCTAGATGCCTGAGCCTTACATTCCCTCTTTCCCTTCTGTATGGCTTTAGGAAATAGCCAGAGATCAGTCGTGAAGACACGTGACAGGGCTGAGCTACTCTGCAGAGCAAAGTAGCATGAAGGGAAGAAGGAAAGCACAAGGAGACCACTAAAGCTTCTGCTTTGGTAAATTTCTGAGTTGCCTCACACCTAAGAATGGCAGGGCTGGTTATCAGGAGAGTGTCTTAATGTCTGGTATCTTGTTCATTGAGAAAAGAAACACGCTTTCAAATCTTTATCCAAACGATTTTAAAAAGCCAAAAACATGTTTTATTTTATTTTAATTATTTCTTGTCTAAAAAGTAATCTTGGTTTTAAGGATCGACACCTACATGAGTAGTTCTTTACAGGCAATGAATAATTTCTTATGTATAAATCTGTGTTGTTTGCATATGTATTGTTCCTTGTAGAATTACTGCTCTCATGCAGGGAGAGTGACATTGCAGAAATGATTAAACTTTGTTCCGTTAACTTTTGAAGTAACTGTTTTCAAACAGGAGCTTCATTGACATGTGGGAACTAAGACTTCCCACTTTTTCATAACAGATAAGGAAATCCTACCCCTGCACTGCTGTAAAGGCATTGAGGCTTACATGTACTGTGCTCCCTGGAGACTGGAATTTTGGCGTGTGCCACCAGAGAGGTCTGTGTAACCACTCTGCAGGGAAAGGATGAAAAACTGAATCTCTCAACAGCTTTCCTTGTAAAAACTTACCCATGAGCTCTGTAAATGCAATACTGCAGAACTCAATGTTTTATCGATTATTTCAGGGGGGAAAAATTCCAATAAGTTTGGATCTGTTTGTTTCTATACTTCACCCCCTGCATATTTTTCTGTTTTAACTTTACTTTATTACTGTGCTGTATAAACAAAAACCATTTCGATAAGTATGTGCTGAGTCCCATTAGTCCTTCAAGCAAATCACTGAAACCGGTTTTCTCCAACTTCTTATGCCAGTGAAAAATCAATTATTGCCTGGAACTGAAGCAGTCCCTTGGACGCCCTACTTTTACATGAAGTAGGGGAGGTCCTGATAAGCTGGGATGTGCTCATAATGCCAAACTCAGAAGTAACCCAAATATAAACAGAAGTAACCTAAATATGAGAAGACATTGTGTTTGTGAAGGGCAGTGCTTTTCTGGAACTAACTCCATAAGGAGAATGTCTAAATATTGATTTTGGTTACTCCTTTAGAAGAGTAAGACTGCAGAGGCCACCAGATTAGCCATAGATGCTGGGTTCCACGGCAAAGATTCTGCTTATTTGCACCAAAACAAAGAGGGGGTGGGAGTGGGCATTCAGAGGAAGATTGCAGATGGCCCCATGAAGAGAGAAGACATCTTCTACACTGCAAAGGTATTGTGTATGATTTGTGTATATGTACAAACTAATGAAATGTGATGTCATGAACTGATTTTTATGTGAATGGAGATGAAGTTGTTGATGAGTTATGCATATTGCCCATATTTTAGTCACACATATTTATATAAAAGATCCAATACAGTATTGAAATCAGGGAATGGTGATGGATCCCTCATCATTGCTATACTTAAATTAACAAATTTAATGTAAGATCTCTTTACTTTTCTGAGCCTCAGTTTAAGGCAGTGTGATTTAGAAGGGACTCCAATCAGATTATAGCTGCCTTTATTTCCTGTGTGACTTTCTAATATTTCTTAATAATCTGAATGTCAACTTTTACTTTCTACAGTAGAAGAGAATATAAGATTACCCCGTGATATAAAGATGATTTTGCTAAAATGTCTTGTTTTGCTCTACAATATAGTAAAACTTACAAATATTTTTCCTTTATTTAAGTAAATATAGGGATACAAATTCCTCCCCTATTACGTTGAATAAAGATTTGAAATAGTCTTCAGAGATGTCTGCTTTTAGTCCCTTACATCTTTATTACTATTGTTTTACTTTTCCATCCTTTTGCATTGCTGGCAAATATGACCTTGTGGCAACTTGAAGCCCAAGCTCACTAATACTTGATAGCTTCTTTGTGCATCTTCCAGCATCAAAATTAATCTTGAAAATTACTTTGATTCTTTTCCTTAATTTGATCTATAGGCTCTTCCTAGTTTGCTTTAATTCGTTTTCCTCCTATCAACTGACACCCTGGATACACTTGTGCAACCCCAGTTAATGGTAGGGTAACTCCCTAAGTGAGGTGAGGCATACAAGCGGAGAGTGCTGAGCTAGGAGGCCATGCAGAGTGGTTTTAAACTCCTTTTTATCAGTTTTAGCAAGGTTACCTTGGGTGTTTTTTTAATCTCTTAGATTTGTTTTCTTAGCTTTAAATAATATCACATACTTTATAGAGTAGAAACAAGATGAAATGAGTTAATATATGTAAACTGCTTCTCACAGTACCTAACACATGTAAAATATTCTATAAATGTATGCGTTTCAGCATTTTAAAATACTAATAGTTAACAAAACACATGTCAAATCTTAATCTGCTTTTGTAACAGGAATTGTATCCATCTTTGTATTTTTCATGTGAAGAAGAAATGAAGTCAGGTAGTGCACTTCTTTCCCACAGTGCCCTTTGTGCCCTTGACATGCTGTCTGGGGACAAGAAAAAACAAAAGCAAATAAAACAAAAAAAGACCACAATCCAATGCAGGAAGCTAGAACTTAAATTGACTGTTTATTCCTTTTGAAGAGACATTGCCTGAAGTCAGAAAAAGATTTGCTCATCAGGATACATAAACCTATGACTTTACCAAAAAGTGTCCCTAGTTACCATACACCCCACGCTGAAAAGAACCCATCCCGAGAGAATTATGGGTTCAACTCCTTTGAGTGGTGATGTTTGTGGTTACCTCTCTTTCTTGTCACAAAGGGGCTAACCTAAACCCCCTAACCCTAAGGAGTTAAAATCCACATTGGGGTGGTTTCTTGCTGACAGAAATTATCTTATTCGATTTTGCATCAAATTATTTCAAAGCCCTATTCACATTCCAGAGTCACATTAACTTTTTTATTTCTATATTACTTTAGTACATAATTTATTCTTTATTTTTAACAAAAAAAATTTTAAATAATCTCAAAAGACCAACTTTGATTCACATGCTGACCTTCTACCATTCACATGATCAAGGAGATGAAGACTGAAACATTGATTCTTCAGTCTGGGCCAAGACTGCCATTCATTACTGGTGGCAATAGGCAATTGTGACCATGTAAGGACAGACTTTCCCAATCAAAGAGCCATTTTGGAGGGCAGAAGGTACAGGGATATGAAAAGAAACAATAATTCAACTTGGACACCCACTTAGGATCTAGTAAAATATTATGAATTAACACAATAAAAATGTAAGAAAACATAAAAATCTATCACTGACACCTTCCTCACAAACCCTCAGGCAAAATATTTTGCAAAAATAAGTATGTGAAACATTGCTTCACTTATTCCATGAAGGTTTTGTGTCCCAGCTCTGTATTCACTAAGGAGAATTTCTATGACTAGAGACACCAGTTTGATGACGTGGCTTTCCTTACTGCTTCTGTTCCAGTGAGAAGAGGACCTGCATCCAGTAGATGAGCATGGAAAATTATGTAGGGCACAGTGGACCACTGTGACACATGGAGGTGAGTATTAGGAAGAGAGAGGACAGAGGCAATGGAAAGAGAGAATGAGGTATGCACCCTTAGATCAAGAAATGTTGATCTTTACAATGGCTGCTTTGTAGGTGTGGTGGAGAGGAATGTTTTACTGGAAGATAACACAGTCAGAGAAGAATTAGAGAAAATGATAATGGCCACATTTTTCACTCATATATATTCTCTCTAATCTCCATGGAGAACAACGCAATCCTTTTTCTTGCTGTCATTTTCCCCCTATTTTATTTACTATTTTCTCTCCTTTGCAATCAATTCCCGAGCTTTATTTTTTATTTCATCATTTTGTTCCTTCTGACAGTCCTTACTTACAGTGATATTGATCCATGCTCCCTGAACAAATTATTAAGTGAATATTCTTCATAATCACTTCCTCTGAGGCCATGGAGAAGTGTAAGGATGCAGGATTGACCAAGTCCATCGGGGTGTCCAACCTAACCTCAGGCAGCTGGAGATGATCCTGAACAAACCAGGGCCCAAGTACAAGCCTGTCTGCAACCAGGTGAGCACCCTCAGTCTCTGCTCCTTCTATTCTCATTCCTGTCTTCCTGTAGGTGTCCATATCTCCTCCTCCCTTATTCATCTAAAGTTTCTGGAGCACACGATGCTAACTGTGTCTCAGTTAGTTATGTCTTGATGAAAAAAATATTTGGGAGGCCATGATGCTGAGCAGTATGTAAGAATCTGAAGATTAAAAGGTAATTTTGGTGGGATGCAGTCATACATTAGACCTCAGTGGGAAGGTGCCCTAGTTATGAACAATGACCAGAGATTGAATGAATGAAGATGCTGTGAAGGGAACAGTGAAGTGAGATTTCCATAGGAACATGAAATGGGCACTTGCTAAGGAGAGTGGTGTAAGAGAAGACCAGTGGTAGGGTTCATGGGGTTTTAGATGACTGATCCTTTTGTCTTAGCACCTCTGCTTTCAGATGTCTTGACCAGAGGCATATCCAAAAAAAATTAATTGGAAACTATGAAAGTCACCCACGTTAGAGGGAGAAAGTTATCTGTTTATGGTGATGTTAATAGTGTATTAAATTAACACTCAATACTAATAGTAATACAGAGCTGTCTGAGTTTCTGGTCACATCTTAGTTCATGATTCTTCCCTGTTTTCTGCCATTAAATCAACATTATGCACATCTATTGTGTGCTTCTCACTGGGTTCTGAGTTACTTTTTAAGTCATGGATTATATTTCCTCAACTGAAAAAGGGTAGCTTAAAATTCGTGAATTTGGTATAAAATGCCACACCATTATATTTTCAAATGTAATTGTTGAAAAATTAATGTGATTTTATCATTAGTTTTCCTCTTCTTTATAATGTCAACTTTAAAATCTGTAGAATATTTGGAATGATATTTACCATTCATATTTTTCCCAGCTTTGTCCATTGTTGTTGAGGTTTTGCCCTGTAGCCAAATACAGGTAAATGAATGGGGGTAATAGCTACAAATATACATGTAACATTGCACTAATCATCTCCAAAGTAAGCTACATATTACTAATTACCCTATAAACTTAAGAAAACATCTCCCAATTACAAATATTCTGCCACATAGTTCCATTATTAAAATCAAAGAAGTTATCAGTTATTCTCTCCTATCATTTAATAGCCAGGTCACATTCAAATTTCTCAGTGTTTTCCTCAAGTGTCTTGTGCACGTCCTTTTGCCCACACGGAAGAGTGGTTCAAGCCCAAACTTCTTGGCATTTCTCAAGCGCTTCTAACTTATAGTCAGCATTATTCCTGCTCCCTGTTATCCAGAAAGGCTTTGTCAAGCATTCTGGATTTATCAGGTTGCTGCTTTCTAATGATAGATTCTTTCTTTTCTATTTTGTTTGTGTAAATTAAAAGTTACATCTGATTTTGGATGACATCAAGTGAAACGCTTTCCATGAGCAAATTTCATTAGCATTCTGTGGCCTTCAAATTGGGTCCACTAGGTACCACGTGATGACAGGTTGGTGATGCCGGTTTCATCATCTGGTAGAGCTGGCCATAGCCAAATCTCTTCTTTGTAAATACATCCTTTCCACCATTTCAATTACTACTAACCTGGTGGTAGTAGGAGAATGTACATTTCATGACCAAGTTTCACATGATATTTGAGTATCCATGAATGGTTTTTTGCCTGAATTAGTTATTTAATCTCATTCAGTTATGTAAATAATTAGTTTCACTTTAAACCAGTTCATTTATTTTCCTACATGACATCTTACTGTCAAATAAAATTTGATTAATAAAGATAAACTATATTACTCTTAAATAGGGTTCACCTTATTACTTTCCTTTAATGATCAATGATCTGACAGAGTATTAACTATATAATCTGTATTAGAAGGTCAAATATTTTGGTTCTCTTTATCATCTATGGGTCTCTATCTGTTGCTATAAGTTAATATCTAACAATTTTGGATTATTATTTAGTATATGTGTTGGAATTGATTTTCCTCATTTTTGCTTTTGATGCATAAATCTACCAAAACATTACCAGTAAAATTACTAAGAAATTTGTTCTTTAGTCATCAAGACTTGCCCATGTAAGCCTTTGACTAAATTCTTCCTATACAGCACAATTTAATATCCAAAGCTTAATGACTTCATTTTCTGTTCTCCATCTGGAATCCATTTTTTCTCTTCATCGGGTGTCCATCTTAGTAGTTTACAGTTGTTCACATCCTAGTAGTTTACAGACTTGATCCATCTTAGAAATGTTATATTTTCACTCCTCACAGCGACAGGGATATTTGGTTTATTTTTTAAAATATTATTGATGTTTATCTTTTCCTTTCTAATTTCATATTACACAAGTATTTTGTTCAAATGTTTTAACATTTCTTTTTCATATCAAAATCACCATTGCATATAATCTGATCCCTTTCTGTCTTGTCCTTCTGCAGGTGGAATGCCATCCTTATGTCAGCCAGAGCAGACTGCTGGATTTCTGCGAGTCTGAACACACTGTGCTGGTTGCCTAAGGTGCACTCAGAACTCAATGATAGAAAGGACAATAAAAAGCACAATAGGAACCACAGATATTTTCAACTTTTTTGATAAATATTTTTAGTTTTACAATAATTGGTTTTCTGGAGTTTTGTCTCCACTCATCCAGGGCTGGGGGTAAAATTAGTATTTCTGAGGCCATCCCTGATGCTACTCATGATGCAGTCCAGGGACCACATCTGAGAAAACCTTGTCTGGAATAGGAACCTTCAGCTGTACTCAAAGTCAGGCAATAAATCAAATACACGGTTTCAGAATTTGGCACTTCTGCTTTTCCTTCCAGGGTGAGTGAGAATGCCTCATTTCTCTTAGAAGGCCCAGTCCTTTGTGCCAGGGGAGGAAAGTACAAGCGAACTCCAGGAACTCCAGGAACTGATTTCCCTTCAATACTCAGTGCAGTGTGAGATTGTGGTTGTGGCTCACAGTTTCACTGTAGAAGTACCTGAAAGAGAACATGCAGGTAACGGGGCTGTGGGCATCAGGGCTCCTTCACTGTATCTTTCACATGTTTGCTTCTTCACAAGCTCACAAAACGTCATCTTCCAAGTCATTTTACACACCGTTTTCTACATGTATTTGCTTCACATGCATTCCTAAGAGCTTTCTTCCACTCTACAATAACCAAGCTGGCTGTGTGGGTGGATAGAATTTATGATTGAACAGAAACCAGAGATTTAGGTTTCAACATTAGCAATGCTTTGTAGCACTGAGCAACTGACATATGTTTCTTTATTTTCTGAAGTTAGGGAATTAGTTTCAGCGACTCTCTACCTATAAATATTAGTTTTGTTTTGCATACTCAGTAATACACCCTTGGCTTAATATTGATATATTTATTTGCTTCATAGATTAATCCCCTTTTTGTTTTCAAGTAAAAGTACTTTTTGTTTAAAAGTAAAAGTTTTAATTATGCCCTTAATTGTAGTAGTTAGACAAAAACTCCCTGTAATATAGGGATTAAAAAAATCCAACAACTGTTAGCTTGATTCACCATGCAGTGTTTTACAGTGTTGCTTGCACTACAGCTGAAGTCAGTGAGTTTCAGTCTAGGCTGGGTTTGCTCGTGTATTCGCAGTGAACTCTCCTGTGCGTTTTTAGAATGCACACCCCTCCACGCTGAGGTGTTGGTGGGGCTGGGGTCAGCGCTGCTTCAGATCTCTGCCATGTAGCTTTATTTTAATCGTTATTTTATGAGTGAACGTCCACAATGCATAACCGTTGCATTGCTTGCAGACGGTGGGCATCTTAGCTCTTCTGTATTCCCTCCCTCCTCCCCTGTCGCTTCCGATCCAGCTCTGGCTCACCATCCCTTTGCAAAGGATCTATCTCCCTGTCCCATTCTTTATTTTTATCCTACTCTTTAGTTTACACTTTCGGGTGCCTCATCTAGCTTTTGATCTACCAGTCAACTACCCAGACTTCATCAAAGACAATTAGTGGATGCTTTCGTTTTTCATGTCTATGGTCAGAACTGGTACACAATACTTTCAATCAGGTTCTAACAACCAATGCCAGCTGCAAGTCAGGCCAGGAGTGAGGATATAGATACCATCCCTTGGTAGAAGAAGGTGAAAACATGTAGAATCCGGGAGATGAGAATTTGGGGTGGTGATTTTAAAATTAATTTACCACCTTTATGTATTTTGGATATTACCTTTCAGATTTCTGTGTGTTTATTGAAATATATTCCCTCAAATTTACTTTTATTTTCCTTCTCTTAATGCTATATTTTCATGAGCTAAGTTACTTCTCTTATTGTAGTGTACTTCATCATGCCTTTACCTGTGAGCAAGGAGCATCATGTCATATCTTTTCCTACACTGGAAACAAAACAGTATTTTTTGACATCACCTTATGAAAGTGCTGTTGCCTTTCTTCCAAACTGATCTCTTTTAATAGAGGTGTTTTAGTGTGTTTGAAATAAGCACAGAAAGACACATATCTTCTTTTTAAATGGCTCTAAAGGTTCCCAGCAAAAACGAGCCTCTCCCTTCTAATCAACTGACTGCTTTATTGTTCTCTAGTTTTATGTGCTGGAACTCAGTCTTGCTATACAGATTCACAAACCTTTTCATTGTTCCTTTTCTTACTCAATCATATGTTGGCGATTCTTGATTGATTCGTTACTTAAATACAACTTAGAATCACTTTCTAGAACTACTATATTGTTTGTGAAGTGTTTGCTTGTTGCACTGAAACTTTTCATCAGTTCTGAAATAAATGACTTTTTGACAATATTAAAGTTTTTAGTATGATTTTGCTATAAATTTCCAGTGATGTAGACAATCTTTTAATGTACTGTAACAAACTGCATAACTTTTTCCATTAATGAAATTGTATGTATTCTGTTACATTCATTCATAATATTTTGATCATTTTTGATAAGTATTTCTTCAAAATTTTCAAATTTATGAAAAATTCAAAGAATAATGTAATAAATGCCTCTTGACTAGATTAATGAGATGAATTGTTGGCACTTTTCATTCTTTCTATTTCTCTTAAATTATTAGGATAGATTTAATTATCCACTCATTTCAATATGTTAGGAATTGTGAAAATCATTCTGATGCTTAATGTTTCAAATTTAGGCCATGAGATTCCCTTCAAGCTAGCTCTTGAGTTCTTTGTATAGCAGATCATTAGTATTTGGGCAATTGCTGAATTGTGATCAAAATGTTTTTTACATTCTAACTATTGAAATTGATAGAATACAGAAACTCAATTGCATCCAAGAAAACTACTGAATTATGTCAGACATTTAAAAAATATTCTAGATTCCTCTAGATTTTTTAAGGACATGACTATCATCTTTGAATAGGTCATTTTATTTCTTCTCCAACTTCTTTAAGGATCTGGTTTTACCTTGTGTTATCAGTTTCAATGTAGTATCTTGGTATTCCTAAATTTGTATTTTTTTCTACCTAGTTTTCACTAAACACTTGATAATTTCTCTTGTTATTTTTAGTGACTTTTGGAAACTTCTCAGGTGTTATAAGTATTGTCTTTGTAACAATCAGTCTTATGGACTTAGAACTTCCAGATTAGAAAATATTCAGTCTCCATAAACTTTCCATCTATGTGGCAGGTCTTTGAATTCCATTTGACTTCAGAGGACATGAAAGTCCTAGATAGTTTGAAGAGAAAATTTTGATAAGTCACTTGAAATGGGCCAAATCAGCCCGCTGCAGACAAGCAGGTCAGTGGACGCCTTAGCAATGTCACGAGAAGCGCAGAATGCGCTGAATCAGCCCGTGCCCCAGCAGCAATCCACTGGACACCCTCCTTCCCCGCTCCTCTGTACAGCCACCTGGTTCCACACTACAAAGACGCAGAGGACACCGAACCACCAGACCACTGTACTGGGTAAGTTGGAGTCATCTTCATCTCCCATCAGGACCTGGACTATCTTCAGGGGAAGGGTAGCTGGAACCTGCAATACAACTCTGCAGAGTTCAACCCTACAGGAGGGCAGGGAGCTCAACTTAGGACTTCCAGCAGAAATCTGACTGAATTTCATGGGTCTGCAACTAGCTTGCTGAGACTCATTGACTTCTTTCTGCACACTGCAACCCATGTTGTCTATTGTGACAGCAGAGACATACCCTGAAAGAGGCCCTTCATCTTCATGGTTATTTTTTATTCCTCAAATTACTTTTATTATTTTGGGCTTTTTTCTCTTTTCTTTTCTTTTGCTCCTCTTAAATTTTTTTCCCTACTACTTGCAAATATTTGTTTTTCTCTCTTTTTTCTTTTCTTTTCTTCTTTCTTTTCTCTTTCCTCTCTCTCTCTCTCTTTCTCTCTTACACTCACTCTCTTGCTCTCCTACATTGTTCATCTTCCCTTTTTGTCCCTGTTTTGGTCTTCATTTGGAGTTCTTTATTTTCCTAGTATTCTCTTTTTCCTTCTCACCTGTGTCCTCTGGCCACACTGCTAACCTTCCCCTATCCTTCTTCCCATCTATGCCTCCCTCCCCAACCCGTACTAACTCCCCATCCCAAAGGGTAAAGTTGTTTTATTGAAGAGTTTATTCACTATAGGCTGGGTTGGTCCTTGATCTTGATTTAATTCACACAGCTAAAGGTGATAGATTAATAACTACCACAAAATGTCATTTTCAAAGATGTACTTGATGCAATGGTGTTGCTGATTGTATCACTTGGGCTAAGGTCTTCTGATTGATCTAGTCAATGAACCTTCCTAGTATAAGGAAAATGAGATAGC
>NW_004624938.1:139191-157628 GCF_000247695.1 Heterocephalus glaber | reverse complement strand
ACCTCAAAGAACTAGGGCTAGAGGTCTCATTTGACCCAGGTATTCCCCTACTGGGAATCTTCCCCAAAGAATTAAAAGAATCATACCACAGTGATATATGTTCACCCATGTGTATAGTTTGTAATAGCTAAGGCTTGGAAGCAGCCCAAGGGACCATCAACTGGAAACCGGGTAAGGAAGATGTGGTTTTTTTATAAAATGGAGTACTACTCAGCCATAAAGAATAAGAAACTAGAGTCATTTGTAGCTAAATGGATGCATATTGAGGCCATATGTTTAAGTGAAATAAATAGGTCACACATGTAAATACCGAATAGTTTCTCTTGTGTGAGAAAATGAAAGTGTAAATAAGGGTTAAAATGATTAAAATGAATAATTGATAATTTGAAATAGGAAAAATGCTCCAAAGAGGTAGAGGTGAAGGGAGGGGAAGGGGAAAGGAAAGAAGGGAAAGGAAAGATTATGAGAAGAGAAAAAAAATGGAAACGAAATCTATGTAAATAGGGAAGGGTGGAGGGGGTGAAGGGCGTACAGGAAATGGGGAAAAAATAAGAACCAAGTTACTTCATGATCAGGTACAAGCACCCAGTGATAAATGTAAATGTATTGTATACCTAAAATGTACCAATAAAAGAACTTAAGAAAATAAAAAGAAAAATTAATTGAAAGGCTATGAGAACAAGTAGAAAAAATTAAGGCAGAGGACCTACTGAGATGCAAAAAGAAATCAATAGTTATAGAGAACATTTTCTGAACAGAGAGTGGACAAGAGAAACAAGAAAACAATCGGCAGAAAAAAAAGGAGATAAAAAAGAGATAAGAAAAAAGTTGGAAAGAAAAAGATGAAAGGAGAAAAAAAGAAACTATAACAACTGAGAAAATGGGGACAAAAGAACCAAACTGTCAACCCAGTGAAGGAAACATAAAAATAATGTAAAATAAAAAATTTTTAAATTGATTCTAAGCAAAATGTTTGTTACTGAATGAGTGATTTCTTTCCGTGATCCACAATCCTGAGATCCAGGCAGCTACTACTCTCTCTGCCCAGGTTTAGGCCTGTAGAATTTTGAGGTGCTCTCCCTGTAGCACAGTCCCCTCTGTCTGTTTGACCCTGTCTGTGGTTAGTGTCCAGGGCAAGGCAGGTCCTTGCTTCCACTGGCAGCTGGGGTAGTGGTGCACACTCTGCTCTCTGCTGTGTGTCGGCCACAAGGCAGGAGTTCAAGTGGCTTGTTACCCAGTGTGGACTGTCCAGGTGTGTGGTGGCTCATTCTCTCCCCAGATGTTGTCCTTGTGCCAGATCAAGTCAGTTTGTTAGTCTTTCCTCTGCTGCCCCATGCTGTGCTCCCCTGGGGAGGGGGCACCCCTGCTGTGGCATGGTTCAGCTTTCAAAGGTGGGCCTGGGGCACCACTCAAAAGAGGATACATTCTTAAGAATGAGTTTCATTGAACTAAGAAAAAGCATGTCTTTTAAGACATTACAAAAGCTAACACAGGGCCGGGGATTTAGCTCAGTGGTTTCGCCACCTGCTGCACAAGCTCAAGGACCCGAGTTCGATCCCCGGTACCAAAAAAAAAAAAACTAACACAGATAAAATTGAAAGCATAGTAAAGAATTGCAGTACCCAGCAAGGTCACTGCTGTTGCTGGAAACACACTAGTCATCCAGACCAGGACCTGAAACAATTCTTGGTGGCATGTATCTAGTTACTTTCTTGTTACTGAGGTGCAATGCCTGACACCCACAACTTAAAGGAGAGGTATATTTTGACTCATGTGTGCAGTATGTGGTCAAGTGGCTCAAAGGAAAAGTTGCACATCAGCCTGGAAGTACAGAGAGAAGCAAAGAGCTAGGAAGAAAGCTAGGGAAGGAGTGGCCCATCTCTTCTGACCAGCATCCACCTCCTAACAGCAGGTCAGCTTTATTGCTCTTGTGGTTCAACTGCCTTCCAAAACCCTGCCTTTGAGAGCATGAGAGCTTTGCAGGACATTCTTGATCCAAACCATAACAAGTCACGTGGAAAGTTTTCTTTTATTGGCAGAATTACCTCATTAAAATATTGATCACTATTTCTCAAGCTGACCATGCTCCTGTCCCTCCTCATTGTCCCCTATATCTATTTCCTCATTGTCCTTTCTGGCTGGATTCCCTCTCACCTCCCTGCCAACCATCCCACCTGGAGACATCATTCTTCAGTTTCCTGAAATGCTGGTCCTTGAGCTGCTGGACACGTGCCCATATGTTCCTCTTCTTCCACAATGTATTCAGTGGGTTTTCTTGTTCCTCAAAGTAAGAGAGGAATATTGACAAATACTTGCTATCTACTACTTCTCTAAAACAGAACTCTACCACTCCTACCCCAGAAGTGTTTCTTAAATGCCTAGTACCATTTCTCACCATCTGGCCACAGATTTGTAACCAAGTTGGTTTTTGATGCTAATGTGTCAGAGGGAAGTAAAACATTTAAGTTTTACAGAAAGGAGTAAACAAATATTGAGGAAAAGTAATTCTTTATTTTTTTCAGAAAGGGACAAAGATTCCATTCTTTTGCTTCCTAAGTTAGCTACAGTGTGAGTTGCTAAGCAACATAAATTAAAAGCAATGTGTCCTACCATTAGCACTTTAGAAGTGTTCTGCATTCTTATCCCCACAGAGGCTTGTGTTAGGGGTCGTGACAAAAGTTTCCATGTTAATACTCATCATTAAATGGATAATTAGGGTGGTCAATCAACCTGAAATAAGAAAGATACGTAAGGCTTTTGATGACTCTGAATCCAGAAGTGGCTTTTATTCAGATGTCATTAGGATGGAACTTTTAAAATTTTATTTTTGACAAGTGGCAAAATCATAAACATGGTTTCATAATTTTTTTTAAATCCCAAAAGTAAATTATCCAATTTATGTTCCTTTCCCTGTGAGTTGACACAGAAAATCCAGTCAAATTCACAAACATTTGTAAACAAATTGTAAACATTTATCAGAAAACCAAAGAGATAGCAATTATTTTTTTATCACAAATTCTCAATGAAAGCAGAAACTGATTCTCCTTTGTGTTGTACAGGGAAAAATCAGTCTATGTGCTCATCACTAGTAAGTTTGTTTGAAAGTTGCAAGTTCTTTGTGGCAAATTCATTTTTTATTTTCTTGATTCATTATTTACTAAATACCCACCACATAGGATATGGTCTGGTAGTTTCAGAAATAGAAAGACTGTCTCATAGAAGAAAAAAATCTAATGTACAAGAATCCCACTGTACAAGCTCTAAGAATAACATCAAAAATATGAAGTTATGAAATGATTGCTTATGAAAAATTTTAATGGGACTAAGAATTACTGATCGCTTGCCGCAGTTTTTGTCTTTTTGTACTACCTCACTTATTTTTTAATATCTTTTATTCTTTATTTTTCTCTACACTACTGAAAATATGACATATGACAACAATATATCCAGCAGTTTTGGATTACATATAATTTTACATTATTCTAATCACTGTTTATATATTATCATAGTTATTATGATAATGAATTACATTTTCCATCATGAGAACATTACATTGCTTGCTTACCCTTTTTAAAATATATGCTCACTTTAAAATGCTATAAACATAAACATAGCATGAAGGAAAACATCTTTTGTTTCCCATAAACTCTTACAAACAGTGGATCATTTCCTGCACACCATCCCCTTGATTTTCAACTGTCTGTTCTATAACTTCATACTACACATTGGGATCTCTATATTTCAAAAATATTAACACCAAGCACTCAGTTGACTGCATCACAGCACCCATTCTTAAAAGAAATGCAATATTTAACCCTGAAAAACATCAACAAATAGGACATGAGCAATCTGAAACTATCAAAGATGTCAAATGGACCATATTCCTATGCAGAAGATGAAATTTTCTGACTTGAACCACTGGATATTTTATCTAATAGGGAACTGAGTAGATTTTAGAGAGATGATGTAAAATTACATTTGAAAATTTTGAATATGATACATTGAAATGCCCAGAGTGTAAATCCATAGGATACATATTAAACTCTGAGTGTTACATGGAAAATGTAGACTCAGCCATGATATCAGTGGACCTAGAACATTCCATGGAAGAAGCACAGAAGTGCAGATGTATCGGATCAAGCTGACCCTGGTTTCTCTCACCTTGCTTATTCAGACAAGAGGCTCAGAGAGAAACTGGGAAGAGCTCCCGAAAGCTCCCGTCCCATCTCTGATTCAAACTACCCAGCACTCAACAATACTGTCTTCTAGTTTTGTTATAAATTTCAACACTCACGTTATATTCCTCCTCAGAAAATCAATTGAGGCAACACATCTATCAAAGTTACTTACAGAGAAGCAACACTGTATCGAATATTTCTGTTCAGGCCATCTAAGATTGTCATGTCCTCTGAAGTCAACTGGAAGTCAAAAACCTGTCACACAAGAAGGAATGTATAAAAAATAGAAAAGTAGACAAATGTAATTAATGTATTTGGTCTCTTTGTTTGCCAATCTGGAAATTGCAAGTGAATCAGAGTGAATAGTGCAGATACATGACAAGTTTCTAAAAGTTTTATAAAAGATGGCAAGCAGCATACTTAACTATGTTGAATAATGAATGCCATTTGAATAATAAGAATCATTTCAATATAATGTATAAGGTATATCACATTGAGATTGCATGACACTCCTGGAAACAGGTTATTTCAAAAACAGTTGAAGAAGAAACAGTATTTAAATTATTCACAGAGGAGAGCCTCACGTACTTGAATAATCCAGAAAAACATAAAGACCAATTTTGGAAACATACAATGTAATTCAGTAGTTTTCATAGACAGAGCTGCATTTCTTAGCCCATCCATGAAAAGTTTCAATGTGAAAAATAGCATTTTCAACTTATATCAAGCAGGACTTGTACAAGTGCAAATGATCTCCTGATAAAAGAATCCCTGAGCTGCTTGATGTGCACCTCACTGAGTACATTTTGGCTAGACAAATAATAAAAAAACTTGATTACCAACTGTTAACATGCAAAATGTAACATAAAAGTAGATCCATAAAGGCTTAATAGTATTCTAAAATAGTGATTTAGGGAAAGAGGGAGAAAGAAAAGAAATGAGAAAAATTTAAGAACTGATAAATCGAGGTGAGAGATGTTCATTGTGTAATCCTTTTGACAGTTCTGTACCTTTGATAATTCTCAAACAAAAGAGAACATTAGCAGTTTAATAAGAAGTGTAACAGAATATATAAAAATTTATTAATTGAGAAAGTTATAAAAATTATCAAAATATGTAAATCTTACTATCCAAGTATTTCATATCATGAGCATGGATTTAGAAGTATCAAGGTTGTCAAAAAACCAGCTATATCTAAAATGATGAACAGTTTCAAAACAATATCAAGCAAATTCTTAAACACTTATTCCAAGTGGGTGTTGGCAAAGTGATTACCAAATTTTATGTAACAGAAGAATCAGTCATGAATAGCCAAGATATTCTTTACAAAGAGAGGGAGTTAGAAGAGGTATCAACCAGACAGCAAGACCCAACATAAAACAGTAGAGAAAAGAAAGTTAATTGATAGGAAAAAGAACATAAATGAATGTACTTGCTGATGTTCAAAAATTTTATTCATTCAAAAATTATATACATATATTTAAATCCAGACTTATATAATATTAAGAGCAATTTTATTTTAACTTAATACCAAAATGGCAGAAAAGGCTATAACACTTCGAGATAATGTGGAAGAATATTGGGTAGGAAACACCATGATACTAATCAACCAATCAAGGAAGCCAGGGAGAAGTTGATTACACTGAGAGAAGGAATTTCTGTTCATAACCATTCAAGACAAGACAAGAAATCCAAGTTTTGGAGAAGACATTTTACTATATGTCTGAATCTGGAGCCAGTTAACATCCCAGAGCACAGCAATGTTGGAGATTGAATAGGAATGGCATGTCCCTCAGAACTTCACACCTCCCAGACTCCACTTTGTTTTGTGAATCCATGGTTTCTTTTATTAGGGGTAGAAGGAGCCATTTTCTCCTGTCTTGAATCTTTCTTGGGCTATAGTGTGCACTGACCAATAGAATTTGCCAGAAACAATGCATCCCCTTGTCTGTCTGAGCCTAGACCTGAATGAAAAGATGTCCCTGTTATCCAGCCACTACCTTAGGGTGATGCAGTGTGAAGAAGTGAAGCCTGGGCTAGTTGGGAGGAGGATGAGGAACTACATAAAGGAGAGCTGAGGTACCCCTGAGGACCACCCGAGAAGTGTTCTGTGCCAAGAGGGCCTCAGCACTCAGCAAATGCATGAGAGAGTTGATGAGAACCACAGTGGAGCGCAGCCAGGAGCAAAATAAGTTGACTGAGTTCAGGCAAGACAAGACAAATATTCAAACCACAAAATCATGATGTAATGAAATGTTGCTTGTATTATACCTTTACACCATTTTACCATTTCTAAAGTTAGTGATGGGCAAACATAATACTTTAACCTGTTTCATCTTGTAAATAAAAAGTCAATCTATGTAAATGGGCAAGATTTGAAAGGATTTTGATGAAAGATAAACTCAAAGGGAGAAAAATTATGACTATTACGATATATGAGTGTTCCAGAAAATGAAAATTAAAGCCATCGTGATTTCTAGGTACAAAGTGAACTAATGCAACTCTTTTTGTTGTGCACTTTTAATTCTGTTCAGTCATACAGCTATTACTGCGTGGAGAAAACCTTTAGGAATGCATACATGCACACACATGTAGGCAATGTCGGGTAAAGTGATTTGGCATAAAGATGCCTTGGGAGCTTACAAAGAAGTACATGTACGAAGAACGCTGTGTACTGACAGGCCCCTCATTACCTGCACATTTTCTTTGATGTGCTTCTCATTGAAACTCTTGACCAGGACAACAACCCCATGCTGCAGCAAGCATCAAAGGGAAATCAGACCTGGCTTTCACTTGTACTTCTCTGCCATGGTACGAAGAATTGGCTCATCCAAGAGAACGGGGCAACTCTCGTCAGTCCTGGATGGAAAGGCAGAAATGTCAAATCCTGAGGCTTTGTATTTTCTTTGTTATCGTGCTCCCAGCAGAAAAGTCCCCACTCTACACGAGGAATTCTCAAATGGGTCCTTGGGCCAGCAGTACCAGTATCATTTGGGATCTTCTCAGAAATGCAAGTTCTACCTCATCTCTGAACCATCTGAGAGCAAAATCCAGAACACTGAGTATGAAAGGACTAAAATATTTCAAGAGTACTACTGAGCCATAAACAATGAGAAACCAGAGATATTTATACCTAAATGGGTGCACCTCGAAGCCATAATCCTAAGTGAAATAAATAGCACACAAGTGTACACACTGAATAGTTTCTCTGGTGTGTGAAACTGAAAGTGAAAATAAGGATCAAAATGTATGATAGTGTAAAGTAGGAATAAAAGGTTCAAAGGGGAAGGGGACGTGGGAGGGTTGGGGAAAGGTACAATTATGAGAAAAGGATGAAAATGGAAAAGAAGTCTTTGTAAATAGGGAAGGGTCAAGGGTTTTGAAAGGAGGGCAGGGCTACGGGGAAAAAATAAGAACCAAGAGAGATCATGTAAAGATACAAATTTCCAATAATGCATGTCAGCATATCGTACACCTAAAGTGTACCAACAAATTTGATGAAAAAATATATTTCATGAATAACTGTGTCTTCAATGAGATTCCAATTGTGCTTATTACCAGTTTTTATATGGTTGGCTTCCCAAACAACCATAGGCAATGAGGACAATCTCCTTTGACTTGCAGAAATCTAGCAATTTGCTCTGATTCAGATAAGGATGCCATTCTACCTGTATATGGAGAGATAGAAAGTCATTATATGAAATGCTTATATTAATATAAAAAAGAAATATTGACAGTAAAAGAGGCTCAATTTTACAAATGTGTAATATGACATTTGAATTGAAAAGTGCAACAACAATTAATAGTTATCTGTTTAAAAATAAGTTCAATGTCTCTGTCGTTTAGAAGGTAAAATAAATAACAAGTATGAGATAAAATACCCCTGTGGTAAGAGGTTGTGTGCTAGATATATTTTCCAGTATGAGAAGATGATACATTTCAGGAGTAGGACAGGGAATATACTTAGTGAGAGTTTAGTATTAAAGTGACTAATAAATAATTTGGTCAAAGACTTATGAGGCAATACCTAAGGATAAAAGAACCATTTTGTCAGAAATCTGATATTTTGGTGTGACGGTGCCAGCCCTCAATAGTCGAACAGTACCTGAGAGGAGGGGAGAGGATGAAAGAAAAACAAAACCTCTGAGGAAAACAAAAAGGAGAGGCAGAGGAGAGACCCCTCTTCCCACTTTATTGCCCTTTATATACCTTTTCCACAACCCCCAACCCCTCCTCTGTACATAATTAGGCGACTAATTATTTTTCAGGGAAAAGGTCAAATGTATCTTTACAACTCCGGGAATAACATTCCCTTGCATTACAGACATTCGAACTCTTTCTATTTAACCACTCTCGTTACAAGTAACCATCCTTGTTTTTGTGCCAGCTGCATATCCAGGATTCATTATGTTCTCAAGAGACTCAGAGGTCTCTGAAGGTTATTTCAACCTTTTGCTCTCCACATTTTGGTAAATTTCAGCACAAGGAAATGAGTATAACCAATCCTGTTCCAGTTAATCTTAATTTTCTACTTGGACTTCACTTGACCAGATTAATAGATTCCTAGACAGGTGATTGATCATGGCAGTGCTATATTCATCAGGACACGAGGTCACTGATTTTCGTAACATAATGTAATGCATCCCAGTTGGAAAAATGGATCCCTGGTGGCATGCTTATTTAGGGTGTATCGATTGCTGGCACTTTTCACCTGTTCTCCATTTTGAGCAGCTTTCTTCAACCATATGCCTCTGCCATGATTCTTCTGACTTAAAGCAGTCAACCATGGACTGAATCCTCTGAAACTGTGAAACACATAAACCTCACCTGTTTAAATTGTGGGTGTTAGGTACTTTGTCCCAGCAATGAGAGCACTAAGAAGGATAATCCTAATACATAGAGCAAATGAATACTAAATCTCAGTATTCAAAATGGACATGTGACTATTATGGTAGCATTTTATTTTATTCCAAATATATAATTATGTATTTTCCAATAGAAGACACTTATTCCTTCACTGTAACTTGTGAAGAAGAAACTGAGAATGTAGAACTATGTACAGAATAAATATGATTAAACAGTTGAATTGAGGGTAGAAGACAGGGTGGAGAAAGCAACTAAGTGATTAAGTACTATGTCAGCTGTATGGGTTGTTTTAAACTAACTTCATGGGTACATTTTAGGTATACACTATGATCACTTCATTATTGGAAATTTGTTTTACTACAAGTTCTCAAATGTGGATTTCATCTACCATTAGCATCACCATTGACATGTATCTTTCTGTTTCTAACACGGAAGACAGTCTCTGGATAGCTTTTGCTGTCGCTATGTCTCTCATTCAGTCTCTGTAAGTATACACAGAAAGATGAAGGACACAGGTATCTGAACCAGACACACCCTTATCACTGGTCTTGTCTTAATTTCATTCTGTCCTCCTTTCCTGCTCATTCCATGTTTTCAGAGCCTTCTGAATCAGAGCAGTCAGTCTCTGGCCATCCCTCATAACTCAGGAATTAGTGCATTATTCATTTTGAGAAGTGATTACTGATTGCAGATCCCCTCAGTAGCTTTTATATTCCCATGTTCCTGCAGACAACTAAGGACTTTGGTCTCTGAAAATGTTTTTGCTTAACCAAGCCAAGATTCAATTAAGTGTCCCTCGAGCCTTTGAGACACTTTCTGCTGTTAGCATTTACTTCACAAAATATGAGATTAACAAGGACATACAGACCACTGGCAGGAAGGAAGGAAGGAAAGAAGGAAAGAATGCTGAGGGTGCTCACCTGGTTGCAGACAGGCTTGTACTTGAGCCCTGGCTTGTTCAGGATCATCTCCAGCTGCCTGCTGTTAAAGTTGGACACCCCAATGGACTTGGCAAATCCTGCATCCTTACACTTCTCCATGGCCTGGGGAGGAAAAAGCTTGTCAAGGGTATTTAGTTGGATCCAGGTCAATACAAATGCAAGTTTCTATGGTTAGTAGAAATACTGTCAAGAAATGAAGATGGAGCTCGCTAGCACTGATTGTTGAGAAGAGAAAAAGTAGTGCAAGAAATAGGGAAATAAAATAGTGCCCACAAGAAAAGTGTTCCTGTGGTGTCTGTGAGAAATCAGAAAGATTATTATACATGGGGCAAAAGCCATGGCTTTATCATTTCCCCAATCCTCCTTCATTTCTCTCAGTTATAGTGAAAGAGTACATGCATTCATCCCCACCACTTAGACAAAGCAACTCTTAATGATATCATAAATTTCACATTAAAGAGCCCTCATCCCATTTTCATGGCTGGAATTCTTTCCTCAACCTACTCTGTGCTCTCCCTTCTAATACTCACCTTCCAGGTGGTACAGAGATCCACTGTGTCAAATACTAATTTTCCATCCTCATCCATGGGAAAAATCTCCTCCCCTGGCTGGAACAGAAGAAATCATTAAAGGATCTCACCAAATTCATTTCTGTGCCCATAGCAATTTTTATAGTTAAATCTAGAGCTGAGAACTAGCCCACCATAAAATACCACCACTGGGGCCAGGGATTTAGCTCAGTGGTTTCGCCACCTGCTGCACAAGTGCAAGGACCCGATTTTGATCCCCGGTAACAAAAAAATAAAAAACTATAAAAAAGCTTGCTTAAATTTGAAAAATGTTTTGCCTATAGAGTTCTAAAGAATGCTTTGGTGACAGGATGTTTGTATTTTTATGTCTATTTTATAGTTAATGGGTAATATTGTCCCATGTTTGCATGAGAGGTCACAGTAGAGGTTTCATATGCTTGTAGTATCCCCTGGAGAAACGGCTCTCTTTCACTAAGAGAGTCAGTAATTAATGCCCCTGAAATCTAGAAACAATGAATTTCCATCTTGACACAGGTTAAACAGTCAGTGTTCAATCAGCGCTCCTTTCTCAGTCCACATGAATGGACCAAAATCAAACATGTGCACAAAAGCCAGTCACAAAAAGTTATTTTCAAAATTATTGTTGATGCTAGGAAATACAGAGAAGCCATAAAACATTAATGGCCATGAGCTTTGGCACCCCTTAAGGACATAGTTGCCTGTATGGCAATGGCTGGGACAAAACCGTGCAAGCATAGAATATAAAGAAAGGAAGGAACTCATAGCGAGAGACATTTCTGAAGACTGTGCTGATTCACCAGGTCAAGACATTGTAAAGCTTCCTCATTTCCATAATCCAATCAAAACTTGGCATGAATTCACTTGAGTAGTTTTTATAAATTAAATAAATTACATTTACATAATTTTATGTCTAATTATATGTCCAATCATCTATGGTCATGTTGATAGCAAAAATAATGGAGGTTTCAATGCATGAACTGCCCACCTTCAGAGCCACTGGGAAATCAACCATATAGAGATCCACATAGTCCATTTGAAGTTTTTTTAATGATATTTTCAAGCAAAGTTGGACTAGCTCTGGTCTACAGAAATTGAAGCCAAGCTGCAAAAGTTAAGGAATGGTAGACATGAATGATTGACACATCATCATAATTTGTAGGTTTCCTTCACTTAACAACGAAATATTTTTTCTTCTGATTAGAAACTAATGAACATAAGACAAAAATACTTCCTTCCAATCTGAATTTCTTTTGAGCTAATCAATCCACCAGATGTTTAGTTATTATTAAAAAATGTAGTAAACAATGGAAGAAAATTCCCTAAGAGTTAAAATTTTACCAGGTAATAATAATGTCCATTAGCAGAATTATGATTCACAGAGTTTATAAAACAGCTCAGTGTTGCACCCTGATACATTCAACCAAATGAGGTAGATTAGTGTCCTTGTGACTTACATAACTAAAGAGAAACATTGTGTTGGACTCAAAATATTTTAGCCATGCATTGTTTAACACCAAATATTTCCCATTAGTTCTCTCTTTTTGATAAAAGTGACAATTGATATTTAGAACAGTGAGTTTACGAAGACCTTGAGGAGATAAGAAAATAATCATTTTATCATAGATCTGTTGATTTCACAGTCCATGCTACACTACACTGCTTTGAGCTGAGACTCAGAAAAGGAAAAGATCATCTACTCTGTGTCCAACACTGAATGCCGCATATGAGTAAATGGGGATATAAGATGGACAAGTGGGCACAATTTATCAATAACTATTATTCTAATTACTTCAATGACATCTCCATATGTCCACTTCATAATTTGCATGCCTGTATAACATATGTACAATTACCATGCACACCTGCACACAGTGTGCATGTTACCTTTGAAGTGTAGACGATGTCTTCTCTCTTCACAGTGCCATCTGCAATCTTGCTCCAAATGGCCTGTCCCACCTCCTCTTCATTTTGATACAAATAAGCACAATCAATATGGCAGAACCCAGCATCTATGGCTAATTTGGTGGCCTCTCCAGCCTTGCTCTTGGGAACCTAGGAAGGTGTTCAAAGGTAGTGTTGAGAGATCCACATGATTTAGTGAGTTCAGGACAAGCGTGACTTTCACAAGAATGAACATTTTCCGTATCTTAGGTTAGCTCTGCATTTCAGGTGAGTAACCTAGCTGAGGCTGTTTTGACCTTTCCTACTCAGTAACAAGCATTGGGCATTCCAGGAAACTCTTGGGTCCCACCCAGCCTGTTGCTGGTTTATCATTGCCATGGTGGTTATCTTCTATGCTCCAGGGTCAGCAATTCGCTGGAGGGTCTGACAGGATTCAGAATATAAGTATAGTAATGTTTATTATTTCTATAGTGAGATAACAAAGTAAAGTTGACGTGGAGAAGGTGTATGGGATGAAGTACAGAAGGAATATGGCACACTCTTGTAGGAGTCTCCTTCCAGTGATGCCACACAGGACATACTAAATTCCCTCAGCACTCAGTCTAGAGACAAATGAGAAACTTTCAGGTTTCAGCCTCAAAATACCTTTCCTGGTAAACAGCATTCTTATCTGTCTTGAAAAGATGAAGACAGTGTTGGAATGAAAATTCATTCCAATCAGGTCAACTGTCTTCTTCACTTTATTTCACAGGCTTATCCGTCTATTGTGCTTTCAGACCACTTTACATTAAAAGGCCCAGTAATTTACACAGACTTTTATCAAGTTCTCATTTTACCCTAGCACTGTGTTGTATATACCTTTCCATTACAATTCCTGGAATTAAAAGTAATACGCAGGAAATTGGACTTGGCCCATGTTACGCAGACACTTTTATAAGTATTTTTCTAGTTACTGCCTTCTTGAAAAAAGAAAAATATTTTCTAATTACAGAAATAAACAGAGAAACCACTTCCATTTCAATCAACCACCGATCAAGGAAACACAAGTTGTTTTATTTTTCTTTGTTTCAAGAGCATTTCATTCTATTGTAAGAAAACCAATAAGGACAAAAAAAGGATTTCTAAGTGGGAAATTTTCAACATCACCAAATTTATATTCTGTACAACTAGGATGTTTTAAAGTTCTTCTCTGATGGACATGAAGGAAGGAGATTCAGTGGTTCACATTTCTGTACTGCATACAAATTGTGCACAAGTCCTGTCGTGGTAATCAGCATTTTCCTCTTCTTATCATTTCTTTATGCACAGATCCTTTAGTTTCTTCCCTTCCAGGTCTAATCACATATGTGATAAGTTATTGTTAACCATTCTCCTCTCGATGTTTTAGAGACATCAGAACATGTTACTTCTCTCCAATTGTGTTTCAGTACTGCTACCTCACCTCCTTCATCAACCTTCACACCCACCAGTCATCACTATACTACATTCAGAAGCAATTGTTTTGGCCTCCAAAAGGACAGTAAATATGTGGTACTTGTATTTCTGTCTTGGAACCAGCTGACTATTGAGTAAAACCTCTACAAATTCTGAGGTGAAATAAACCTCTACCTCTTTAAGCTCT
Source organism: Heterocephalus glaber (assembly GCF_000247695.1). The sequence continues at coordinate 143,569 of NW_004624938.1, read as the reverse complement.
GGGTGTGGAATATTTTGTCTCAGCAGCAAGAAAACTAACACATGGATCAATGCAATTGAATTGACATGTCAGAAATGAAACCAATCATCTACAACCAACTGGTTCTTAATAAAAAATTCATTGTAGAAAGGACAGATTCTTCAACAAATGATGCTTGGAAGATTGAAAGGTGATCTCTCACCCTGTACAATTATCTCATGAAAATTGGTCAAAGATCTTAACGTAAGACTTTAATTTACAAAATTATTAGAACAAAACCAAAAGGAATCACTTTACAATATAGACAAAGGAAATGTTTGTTGTTTTATGTGTCCTCAAGAGCACAAGAAATCACAACAAAAAGACAAATAGATTATATGAGATTAGAAAGTTTCTACATAGCAAAGGAAACAATAAACACAGTGAACAATTATCTATAAAACAGGAGAAAAATTTGCCAACTACTCATGTCACAAGGGAGGAGTATGCGAAATATATAAGAAATTCAGAAAGGTTATCAACAAAAAAGAGAATTCAAATAAAATGGGCAACTAATTTAAATAGACACTTTTCAAAGAAGAAATACCAAAAGCCACGAATGTATGAAGACCTGATCATTGTCATTAGCCCCGAGACAGTGATCTTGAACACTTGAGTTCAATCTCTAGTTAGCTGCTAAACAGACTAAGCAGAGGGGAGAACCAGTGCCCAGAACAACTAGTAGCAGACCACACAGCCAGAGCTGGACACAGAGCTCATCCTACCACTCCTGCATGCAGTCTTTCCAGTTGGTGAAACCGAGAAGCCAGTGAATGTGCAGAATGCCTAGGTGACTGGTGGAGCCAGGGGCCTCCCACCCATCATGGATCTAATGCCTTTCGCACCTTCAGCTTCCACCCTCACTGTTACCTCTACAGGTGTGGCTGTCCCAAAGCCCAGCACAGGAATGAAGTGACCATCGTTCAGGTCCATACACTGGTGTTTGGAATTCATTTTCCAATAATCTTCCACCTAGAAGAGTCTATCTCTTCTGTCACCTAATGAGACCAGTTCAAACTGCAAGACATAGCCTTGTCTGTCTAATGAATAAGTAATTACTCAGGGAGGAGTTACTTTAAAGCAATATTCTGCTTGTGAACAGAGAATTGAAAGAGTTCACTTATTTTATATGAAAACGAATTTTTAAGAAAATTACTATATACTAATAGACACTATTAGTTCTTATTAAATTATTTGAAGAAATCAATTGAACCAATTTTGATCATTTTTAAACTAAAAAACTTAAATGTTTTCCCACTGCTGTTTATGATTGTAATGATGAAGCCACATCTTATTCATACATTATTTGACACAATGTGCTAACACAACTCTCATGAACACAGAGAATTAAAAAGGTTACTGTTGATCAGTTTCCAATGTTTTACCTTCAATGAAGAATTAAAAGTTAAAACTGCAGAAAAACTAAATGTTTTATTTTTCCCACTGGCAAAGTATTTTCTGTATCTTCCTTGTTTGGATTGCAACTAGAATATGTAGGCCTGCCTTGGGGGAAGTTGTAAAGTTTGTGCAGTAAAAAGACACTACAACATGGTACTAAATCTCACTATCACTAGGGAAACATAAATGAAAACAATGACATGTCATTTTACATCTGATCTATGACTATTATCAAATAAAAAGGAAAGGAAAATAATTGCTGGTAACAATGAGGAATAATTTGAACTTAAATTTGGAAGTTGAGAATAAAGCAAAGAATCCATATAATGTGAGGTGATGAATGCATGACCTAATTAGTTTCTGATAATTATTGCACATATTCAGTAATTCTTCTTAACCATGGCTTTGCTTTCTTAGGTTCAATTTCTCAGTTATCTATTGTCTGAAAATATTAAAAGGAACATTTCAGAAATATACAATTCCTAAGTTTTAAACTACTCTCCTAAGTGACCTGAAGAGATCTAGCACCATCGCTCTCCTAACAGGCAGGAATACTGATCATCTGCTCTCAAGTGTGCACAAGACCTACTCCTAAGTCCCTTACTCCAACCATGATTTTCAGGTAGGCTTCTGTGGGATTTCTGTGCTTGTATTCAAATAACATTCATTGATCCTAACATTGTATCACAATGCCTGTATCATTCACCTCACGTCAATTCATCACATAGGCATTACATCTTCTTGCATCATAGAGAGAGAAACAGTGGGTTTAGTACATAATATTTTCCTAGTCATGTATTCAAAGAATCCAAAGCAGGGACTACAACTGATTCTACTATCATAATATTCAAAACACCCTTATTTACAAAAGCCAGAAGAGGCAGAAATAGCCCAAGTGAACACTAACAGATGAATGAAGAAAAAAATGTAGTTTATGCATATAACTAGATAGTATTAATCTTTAAAAGGAAAACCATATGAACGAACTAGCATGTATGCACCCTAAAGACATTTTAAAAATGCTTTTGTAAAAAATTTTATTTTTTTATACTATTAATTTTACTGGTACATTTTAGGTATACAATATAATGATATTCATCATTGGAAATTTGCACCTTTAACGCTCTATCTTGGTTCTTATTCTTCTCCAAATTCCCCTGCCCTCCCTTCAGCCCCAATGCCACTACATATTTACCAAGACTTCGTTCCCATTTTTCACATTTTTTCATATTTTTTTGCTTAAATTCTTTTATTGGTACATTTTAGGTATATAACACATTTATATCTATCACTGGGTTCTTGTACCTGTACATGATACATCTTGGTTTTTATTTTTTCCCCATTACCTGTGCACCCTTCACCCCTCCACCCTTCCCTATTTACGTACTTCATTTCCATTTTTTTTTCTTTTCTCATAATTTTTCCTTTCCATTCTTTCCTTTCCCCATCTCCTCCCACCACCCCTACCCCTTTGGGCCTTTTTCTATTACAAAGTATCAATTATTAGTTATTAATCCTTTTAGTCCTTATTTACATTCTCAGTTTCTCACACTAGAGAAACTATTTGGTATTTACACATGTGTGTCCTATTTATTTCACTTAAGAGTATGGCCTCAATATGCATCCATTTAGCTATAAATGACTCTAGTTTCTCATTGTTTATGGCTGAGTAGTACTTCATTTTATTAAAAAAAAAAAAAAAAAGTCTTCTTTATCCAGCCTCCAGCTGATGGGCACTTGGGCTGCTTCCAAGCTTTAGCTATTACAAACTGTGCCACTATAAACATGGGTGCACATATATCGGTGTGGTAGGATTCTTTTAATTCTTTTGGGAAGATACCCACCAGGGGAATAGCTGGGTCAAATGGGACCTCTAGCCCTAGTTCTTTGAGGTATCTCCATACAGATTTCCACAGTGGTTGCACCAGTCTGCACTCTCACTAACAATGGAGAAGAGTTCTTTTCTCCCCCCAGCCCCCCCTCAGCATTTGTTATTGTTTGATTTCTTGATAGCAGCCACTTTTTCTGGGGCGAGGTGGAATCTCAGTGTTGTTTTCATCTGCATCTCTCGAATGACCAGTGATGTTGAACATTTTTTCATGTGTTTATTTGCTGCTTTTACTTCTTTGTCTGAGAAATGTCTGTTCACATCACATGCCCATTTTTGAATTGGGTCTTTGAATTTGGGGGTCTGATTTTTTTCAGTTCTTTATATATTCTAGATAGTAGTCCTTTGTCTAAAGAACAACTGCTAAAATTTTTTCCCACATTGTAGATTGTCTCTTAGCTCTGTTGGTGGTTTCCCTTGCAGTGCCGTAGCTTTTTAATAAGACGAAACAACAGTTGTTGATTCTTTGTGCTAGTTCCCGTGCTGCTGAGGTTTTTTGTTCATAAAGTCTTTTCCTATGCCAATGTCTTTAAGAGTTCTACCTAACTTCTCTTCCAGCAAGTTTAATGTTTCTGTCTTAATATTTAGATCTTTAATCCACTTAGATCTTAGTTTCATGCATGGTGATAGATATCGGTCTAGTTTTAATCTCTGACAGGTTGAAATTCAGTTTTGCCAACTCCATTTTTTAAATAGGCTATCTTTCCTCCAATGAGGGTGGTTGGCTCCTTTGTCAAAGATGAGGTCTGGAGTTGTTTCTGCATCTTCTAATCTATTCCACTGATCCTCGAGTCTGTTTCTTTGCCAGTACCATGCTGTTTTTATCACAGTAGTTTTGTAGTAAAGTTTCAAGTTGGGTATTGTGATACCCCCAGCCATTTCTCTGTTGCCCAAAATTGCTTTTGCTATTCTAGGTCTCTTCTGGTTCCAAAAGAAGTTTTGGATTGTTTTCTCTAGCTCTGTGAAGTATATTGTTGGAATTTCAATCAGCATTGCATTAAATCTATATAGCAGTTTTGGAAGTATGGCCATTTTCACTATATTGATTCTTCCTACCCAGGAACAAAGGATTTC
>NW_004624938.1:118831-136071 GCF_000247695.1 Heterocephalus glaber | reverse complement strand
TGTGGGGTGGAACACTCAGTAAACATTTATTAAGTCCATTTGTCCCATAGCTTGGTTCAGTTCTAGAATTTCATTGTTAATTTTTTGTCTAGATGATCTGTCTATTTGTGATAGTGGGGTATTGAGGTCCCCCACTACAAGTGTATTAGTGCTTATTAGGTTTTTCATGTCCATTAATATTTGTTTTGTATAGTTGGGTATATTCGTATTTGGTGAATATATATTTAGGGTTGTCATCTCTTCCTCTTGGATTGTTCCCTTCACAAGGATGTAGTGACCATCTTTGTCTCTTTTAATTAGTTTTGGTTTGAAATCTACTTTGTCTGCAATAAGATTGCTACGCCTGCTTTCTTCTAGGTTCCTGTCATGTGGAGAGCTGTTTTCCATCTCTTTACTTTCAGTCTATGAATTTCTTTTTGAGTTAGGTGTGTTTCTTGTATACAGCATATTGTTGGATTTTGCTTCTTAATCCATTGTCAGTCTGTTTCTGATTGGTGACTTGAGGCCATTAACATTGATAGTTATAATTCATAAATATTGACCTATCCTTGTCATGATGTTTTACTGTTGTTGGCTCTTATTTCTTTTTCCCCTTTCCCTTTAGTTTCTTACCTTGTCTGGTGGCTTCTGTCTCTTGAGCCTCATGGAGTTGTGCCCTTCATTGCCTTTTTCTAGGATATTTCTTAGAATTGTTTGGAGTGCTGGTTTAGTGTTCATGAAATTTCTCTGGTGTCCTTTGTAGTGAAAGTATCTAATTTTCCCATTGATTTTGAAGGATAATTTTGCAGGATACAACAGTCTAGGTTGGAAGCTATTTTCTGTTAGGCCTTGAAATACTTCATTCCAAGCTCTCCTTGATTTAAGGGTTTGTGTTCAGAAGTCTGCCATGATTCTGATGGGCTTTCCTTTATAGGTGATTTGTTTCTTTTCTGTGCATGTAAGATTTTGTTCTTCTATTGGGTTTCTGGGATCTTGACTATTATATGTGTAGGTGTAGTTTTTTTTTTTATCATGGCTGGGTGAAGTTCTATATGCCTTACTTATTTGTATGTCCAATTCTCCACCTCTGTCTGGGAAGTTTTCTACTATTACTTCTGTGAACAGTTATCTTATGTCAATTGTACTTTCCCTGTTTTTTCATGAACTCCTATCAGTCTTATGTTATTCTTCTTTGCATCATCTAGCAGCTGTTGAATTGATTTCTCATGGTCCCTTACTATTTTAAGAAATGTCTGTTTTCATGGTCCTTCACCACAATCCTGTCTTCTATATCTGATATTCTATCTTCAGAGTCTCTTAATCTGCTATCCATGCTTTCAATGAAGTTTTAATCTCCTGAATATCTGTTTGAATCTGTTTCATGGATTCCATTTCTTTCTTATTTTGGGCGATCATGATTTCCATTTCTTTCTTATGCTGGGCATTCCTGGCTTCCAGCATGTTACTGAGCTCATCTATTTTTTTTTTATCAGTTTCTGTTCTAGAGCCTCTAATCATGTCTTTCACTCTGCTCACCATCTCTGTATTTATCTGGGAGATTATTTCTGCTTTGAGTTTTTCTAGAGCTTCATTCATCTGTTTTGTTACTTCCTGTGCTATCAGTTCAGGGTGTCCAGGTGGTTGATTATTAGACTTTTGCACCTCATTATCCCCAAAAATTGCCTTTTGTGCGGTGGAAGTCTGGGTTTGTGACTTGCTTAAATGCCTTCTCATTTTTGTTTTTGGTACTGTCCCTGGTTTAGTTCCTGGGTTGATATTATGAAGTTGTTTATTGTATCTTTGTTGATCTATTTAAAACCCTTATGGAATGATTGCTTCTCAGAGGTGTCTACCAGATATAGCTGGTCTTTAGATTTTGAGTCTCTAATTACTCTGAGGCTATCTCATTTTCAGTATACCAGGAAGAAAATCTGTCTAGATCAATCACAACACCTTAGCCCAAGTCATACAATCAGCAACACCATACCATCAAATACCTCTTAAAGAATGACAATTTATGGTAGTTATTAATCTATCACCTTTAAAATATAAAAGGCCTCCTTCAGGGTGTGTCTCTTCTGTCACAATAGACAACTTGGGCAGCAGTGTGCAGTTATAAGTCAATGAGTCTCAGTAAACTAGTCCCAGACCCGTGAGATTCAAGCAGATTTCTGGTTGCAAGTCCCAAGTTGAGCTCCCTGTCCTCCTGCAGGGTTGCACTCTGCAAGTTTCTACTGCAGGTTCCAGCTGCCTTTCCCCTGAAGATAATGCAGGTTCTGATGGGAGCTGATGATCCCTCCAACTTACCAATCATGGTGGTCTGGTGTGCCTTTATTGCAGAGTCCCTTCACTTTTCCAGTGGGCTTGTTTTCATCAGGGAGCCTGAGACAAGCTCTCTCTTTGTTGTTCACTTCTGGTGCTCAGGATGGTGGCTTTTATGTCCCCCTGTGTGTAACCAAGTAGCTGCACAGCCAAGAGGCCAGAGGCTGGGTGTGGTGTGGGTGGGGGGTGTTGGAGGCTTCTGAGTGGCCCAGCCCTCAGCTGGTGGGTGGGGGGAGGAGGTCCTTCTCACCCTGTCTGGTGGCTGGTGGAGCTAGCTGGAGCAACCAGGTCCAGGTCCTGGTCAGCCTGCAACCGCTCGGCCCTGCCCGCTCCACTCGGCTGACCTGGTGGCAAGCTCACATTTTCTCATATTAATTCCATTCCCTTTTTTTCCTTTCCCCTACTCCTCCTACTTTCCTTTTTCTACATTTTTAAAAGTGAAATGAGCCAGACACAAAAGCACCACATTGCATGATTCCACTCACTCACTCCCATGATGTCTTCTTTAGACTCAAATTCATAGACACAAAGTAGCAGTTGATGCACCAGTCTACTGAGAGAAAAGAGAAGTTAGAGCAGGAGATATGTGAAGCACTGAATGCTCCTTTAGCTTCACTGTGGAAATTCAGGTGTGCTGAACATGGGAGAAACACATTACATTTCCGACACAAAGTGGAAAATCAGCCCTCTTAGCAATTTTCCTTTTCTGTCTCCACCTCCCTCTCTCTCTCCCTTTTTGTCTCCTTCTTCTTCCCCTTCCCTTTCTCATTCCTATTCACATTACCACTCCCATCCTAATTCTTTGTTCATTTTCTATTTAGAGCAATATCTTACATGAAGATTTCTCCTATAGTTTACCAGCAAGTCTTCTACCTTTTAGCCTTCTATTGTCAATTAAGAGAAAAAGAAATGAAAAAGGAGACAAAACAGTGACCCTTTGGTACTAAAAGATACAATTTATAGGAATAATTTATTTTCAAATGACTGTTGATAAATCAGTAAATATTTACTTTCCCTATCTGTTAAGTAATAACTTATTCCACAAGGTTTTTGAGGTTCTTCATTGAGAATAAATTGCTCACCTTATAAATTGCTCACATTGTTAGCCACTACCATGCATGCACTGACACTAGGAATGGTACATTTCCATTTCTATGTGCCTAAATTAGTATTGAGTTTGTGGGTGTTTTTTCTTTTACATACCTGAGACATTGTGTCTTCAACCATTTGAGCTACCATAACAAAATATAATAGACTGGCTGGCTTTTAAACCAAAAGTTTTTTCACACTTCTGGAGCTGGGAAATCTAAGACCAACTTGAAGTCCCATCTGGTGTCTGCTCTGGGCTGACAGCCTCTTAATCAGCAGTGTTCTAACTATAACCTGTCATGTAGAGAACCAATGGATCTCTTCATGTTCTGGTGCATGTGGACTAATCTCATTCATGAAAGTTCTATTCTCAAAACCACATCATTTAAAAAAAATTGACTTCTTCAGGCCATCACTTAATGTTGCCATTGCAACAGATGAATTTGGAGGAGATGCAAATATTCATATTTCATCCCAACTCAGACCTTCAAATTCAAGTCTTTCTTGGATGTAAACTGTATGCATTCTTTTCTCATAGTTACCAAAATGTTAACTTGCTCAAGTGTCAGTTCAAAACTCTAAAATCCTAAGTGGATATAAATGCCATCTAAATTGACATTTGTTGAGATTTGGGGTAAATTTATCCTGAGGCAAATTCCCTTCCACTGATGAGTTTTTGCTATCAAACAATTATGTGTTTTCCAAATAAAATCTTGGCACTGGCCAAAATTCTGTTCAAGACGATTTGAGTATTCTCTAAGGACATTTTGGCTTTTTCTAAAACTCTTGCTTTTCTTTGTCCCTTGCCCCTCTCTGAATCACCTGGGCCAGGATATAGTCAGTGCTGCTGATGGGTCATTAACATGTTGGGAGCTACTCTGCACCTGACCAGGGATTACTCCTGACAAAAGCCTTGATTGAGGCCATGGCACTCTCTCTTGCATGGTGGTCCACCCTCATGCCACAGGGTATACTTCCTTTCCTACTCTTCCTTAGCTCAATCATGCTCTGCAGACACTGTTTCTCTTTCTACATTTAATAAAAGTTTGCTACCATTAAAAAAACCTCATCAATAATCAACTATTGTTCTTGTTGTTGCCATTAGACCACCTACTCCATTCTCAGGGTAATAAGGACCTTCCATGATCTACCTTCTTAAGATTGTGACCCGATATTGCAGTGTATTAAAGCCATGCAATTACTATCTCCATGAGCAAGAGTTATTGCCCAAGAGGAAACAAGGGGAAAGATAAAACTACCTTAATTTCTTTGACATCCACTAGGACTTGGGAAAGTAATATAAGTATTAATATTTATAATAGCTGGACCAGATAAGAGGAATCTATAAAGACTTAACAAAGACCTCCTAAACACATTAGGACTTCATATGCAAACTACTTACAATTATCGGTTTCAAAACTTTGCTTCAACCACCTCATGAATGTTTAATATCACATCACTGGATATACCTCCCTGTATAGCTATGAGTGGACATATCATTTGTGACATCACTAAAATTAGTACTTCTAATAGAGCCTGGAATGAAGACTCATGAACCGGTTAATGTAGAAAAGTAATTTTGACACAGTGAATCTCTGTAGCATGTAAAAGTTGCATGCCTTGAGGAAAGTGACTCTCAGAGAAAATGAGACACATTGAAATGTAATAATCTAGTCCTAAGGAATTAATTTTCCTTTTGGACTATTTATTGAAAATTGGTACATGGTTGTAGTCTACTTGTCAAAGAGAGAACAGTGACAATTGTTTAGCTCCTGGCTACTCTCATCAGCACCTAAACATTCAAATATTTCATTCCCATGGCCTCTTTTGTCCAAAAATAAGACTTCCTCAAGCCACACCCTGTAACTGAGACATACAAGCAAGGTGTTCAACACACAGTATTTTCTGAAATGATTCATCGCTTAAAACTAGAAAGGGTCATAATCATAGGCAATTCCTTGCACTGTTTTCTTTCTTCCCTCAATTGTTTGATGAGCTTAGATATTCTCACAGCTTTAAATGTTATCCACAGGCTGAGAAATCGCAGATCAGTATCAACAACACAGAGTTTTCTCTAAAAATCTGGAGTGGAATATCAAATGACCTGCTCAATATCTCTAGGTGACTGTCCAATGGACATCGCAGACTTACGTCCCAAATACATTTCTTTTGTGCTTCTACAATTTTGTCTGAAAAGTTCCTTGTTTCCTTGAATATGATTTTCTTTGAGATATTTCAGTCTTGATTCTGATACATAAATGTTAGCTGTGGAGCCTCTTGTCTCACCACTGTGGGACCAAGACTTTAAGTGTTGCCTTCAGCTTTCATTGTTGTTTCCACCTTGACATTCATTGTGTCACATGTGCTTTTCCCTGAATATCGTGCCCATGACTATCAGACCCCTCTACAGAGAACACAGATATTTTCTGCCTTGAGATCTCTAAATTAGAGATCCACTTATCTTGGTTATTCCTTCACAACTGAGACACAATACCCATGACCCCAACTTAAAGGAGGAAAGGGTTATTTTTGTTTCAGTCGGTAGATGTTTCAATCCATAACTGGTTGACATAGAGGCAGGGAGCCATGGCAGAAGATCATGGTAGAGGAGGCTTAATGGCAGCAGGACGCCCTCCAAACAGATCACAGGAGGAAAGGAGACAGATCCTTCCAGGCCACTCCCAGTGGCCACCTCCCAAGCTGGCTTCACCTCCTCACATCACGCTGATCTAGAAACTCATCAGTGGACTGATCAGTATCCCAGTCTATGCTCCAATCACCTCCCCAAGGAGCCATCTGAGAGTGCCTGAGGTTTGGGCAGACATCCAGACATAAACTGTAGCACCAGTGTTTGCCATTGCTATGTAGATGTTTTGATTTTTGTTTTCACAAATCTAAAGAAAATATTTTATTTCCTGAAGCCCAACATTTAAAGACAGATATTGTGAATCTTGAGGAAAAGTTTGGAAGCTGCTTTCACTACTTTGTGTTGTCAGTCTCAAGCTCAGAGACACAAAATCTACAATTCTGAAATACAATACGGACCTCCTATGCCCACTACTATGGTGTCTTTTCCATAATAGCTTGGAATTGGATTCATCCAAATCAGTGCTAAAGCAATTTTTTTCTGTACTAACATTGCAAATGCAATTAAATGCATGCAAAGTTTACTGAGTCAAAAGTCACAGATTCAACTGGGGGATGATAAATTCCATAAACAGAGAAGGGTAGGTCAATCAGTGTCATTTAGACATTGTAGGATGTTTCCAAAGAAAAAGTCTTATCTACAGTGTTTTCAAAAGAAAAGTGCAGTGGGAAGAACAGCCAGTCCTTGTAAAGCCTGTGTACTGCAGCATAGGAGTCCAGGGAGGAGAAGAATCTCCAACCTTGGGAACTCTTAAGTCACTGCCTCAGGTGTCAGATGTGGAATCATGGGACTTTATGGTCTTCCTGTTAGATTTTGACCTTGCTTTGGTCTGATTCTTATCACTCTATTTCTCTCTCTTGGAATGGGAGTATCTACTTTGTGCTGTTTTATCTTGGAAATGTAATATTTTTAGCAGGAGTTCACAGCTAAGAATCAACAGTACTTGATTCTCAAAGGAGACTTTAGATTTGGTCATTTGAGCTATTCTGAAACTATTGAGACACTGGGAAAGGCATCAATGCATTTTGGTTATTACACACAATAGTTACATCATTTTGTGAGTTTTTTTTAAAAAATTTGGAGATTTAGTATAGTTTAAGACATGAATAGGTATCAAATTGATGTGTGGATCTGTGTCTGTTAATATAAGATTTCACCTCTACTGTACTGGAGTATTGATTGGTTGTGGGGCTTCTATACTCATCAATGGATTGATGTGCTGATGTTCACAGCCCAGTGTGCTTTCGAAAGGTTGGTTGGGCCCAAGTGGGGAAAGCAATCACTAGAGCATGCCATTGGAGGTATCTCTCTTTGGTTCTCTTCCCCAGTGCTTAGCTTCCTGGCTGTCATAGAGTGAACAGCTTTGCTCCAGGGTACCCTCCTGCCATCATGTTACTCTATTGGAGCCAGCCAACCATATACAGGAAGGTCGGAAATCATGAAGGTCATGCAAACTTTTTCTTGTAGTCTGATTGAACTACTCATACTTCCTTTTTAAGTTACACGTGTGAGGTACTTTATCCCAGCAATGGGAAAACTGACTAACACAAAATGCTTCATTTTAGAGATCTGAGGTTTTACTGAGTTAATCCTATTCCTTTCCTAATTCTCATTTGCTGATCTAGTCTCACAATGTACTCTTTTCCATGTTCTTGAGATGAGGTTTATCTTGCTTCCATTTCTGGACATAGAATAGCTTGTAGGACCTCATGTATTGCTTGTTTAGTGGTTTTGAATTCCTGTGATTTGCTTATATTCAAAAGTAGTTGTCTTTCAGTTCTGAAGGATGTACTTGCTGGAAACAGTAATATGTTTGAACAGAGAAATGATTTCTGACCAGAAGGAGCCTGTGCTGCAGCTAATTGTTTACCAAACTAATGGCTCCTCCTAGCTTTGACCCCTCCCACACCTAAAACGTGTCCATCTGAGTCTCTCTCAGACATGCGGACATGTTTTCCTCCCCTGTCCTTTCTTCTCAGTAGGGTTTCTGTGACCCCTGTTTCCATCCATATGTAAATAAGGTGAATCCTAGTGTACTTTTTTATCCAATTGTGTAAGCTAAATGTTATCTACCTCAAACAACGAAGTAATGTTGAGTGTCTTTCCAGTGCATCCTTACCCCTCCTTTCCTGAATCTATATAAACCCAAGATGGGGCCAATCTCTTTGCGGAGAAGTCCCCAATCAGTCTGCTAGCCTCCAACTTCCAGGTTGTGTTTTCGATTCTTCTCAGCCTTTGTTATACCACCTAGAGCTACAACACTTTGAGTTATATTTGCTACATTTTGATTCATTGGCTGGGAAAAATTGACCACTCTAAATTTATAATCATGTTTCATAGGCTCTGGACATTTGTTTCATAGATTCTTTTTTTTTTTTTAATAAATTCTGACCTTTGTTTCACCTTTTCTTTCAAAAGTGTCTTAATTCTAAGTTGTATGTTTTAAATGTTTACCTATTTCTTGTTTCTCTTACACATTGTCCTTTGTTAAAGTTAAGTTTTATTCTTGTTTTTGTACATGTTGCATTTGGACTTAATTGGTGAAAAATGTTGTGAAATGGGTCTCTAATAAAACTGTCTCAGATTAAGACAATTCAGGCTTTTACCTGTCTCTGATAGAAGGCCAAAACTACCTTTGCTGATAGATTGTGAACTCTGGAAATTTGGCTGTGGACTTTAGAGTGCTATATGGTGATTTTTGGATGTTTAAATGGCGTAAGCCTTATTTGGACTTTTTCTCTCTGCTAGCAAGTTAGAAACTCCCCTTAAACTCTTCTCTAACTTTTGGGGAATTATTTTTAAAGTTAACCACCCTATAGTTAGAGCTCCTTCTCCTTTTGAGGAGCCAAGCTGAGACAGCTTACAGAGGCTATTTTGTCTTACACTAGGAAAATAGCAACCAGTTAGCAACTTGCATTTCTGTTTTATATACTAACTAAAATAAAAGAAATTCAGCCAGCCTTTCTCTTCTATCATGAATGCATAGGAAGTTGATAAAGGTGCCTTTAATAATATGTGGATTGTTGCTGCAAAGAGGACCTCTGAGTTTCAAATACTGAGTGAATTTAAAATGGAATAGCCTGGTCTTGCGTCTAATAAAGGTTGTCTAGGTAAATGTCTGTGCTTTCTCTGCCTGGGGCCCAGGGTAGCATCTCTGACCTACTAAAGGTGATCTCTTTTGCAGAAAAATGTCCTAATTTGACTGTTGACTTATTTTCTTCTCTTTAAAGGAGCTAGAAAACAATGGTTTAAATCTCATTGATAGCAATACTTCCTTCTCTGAACATGATTGTTACGGCTAAAGTCAATTTTAACTTGTGTTTTGAAAGCTCCTACTGGAGTAAGGATATGAGTTCCCTAAGAAAGATAAGCTCTCAGGCCTAGTAAAGGACTGGGAACTCCAATCTGAACCTCATTCTCCTTTAGCATGTATTAAGGAACACGCTGCCTCTTGCTGTGGTGGCTATGATGGGAGGTGCTCAATGGGGAGGATGATGAGACTCTCAGTATGGATGAAACTTAAAGCCACAAATTCTGTTTGCACCACTGCAGGCTCCCACTGTTGCCTTCCAAGAACAAAGATACTCCAATGTCCCAGGTGGAGTGAAGCTTCCTCATGCCTTGCACACGGGGGGAGGTGACTTTGAAGGTGCTTGCCTTCCTTTGCTGCCTCAACCTCTCCCACCAGTGGGACTTCTCAGAACGAAGCAATGTATAACTCTCCCCTGGCCCTGCCTATTTACATATCAACAAGTGCTTGGCAGCCTAAACTATCCTGTAGGCCCCTAGCATGCAGGTAGCCAGGCAGACAAAACTTACCAAAACAGAACAAAACAAAAAATCAAATTACAAATTCTGGCTAATTGATAAATGTACCTTTCATCTCCAACTGAAAGTAATGTTTAATTGATGTTTGGTTTCCAGATGTTTTATTGGTGTATTTAAAGCATTTCTTTTACATTGCAAATTCTTAAATTGTAATTATAGGATAAACTTGTCCCTTTCTGTACCTTGTTGATAAAGAACTCAAGGTTACTACTGCTGTATTGACAGCCAGTCAAATTTTAAAATGTAACAATGTGATAAAAATAAAGGGGCAAGGGGACTCTTTAAAATTGTAACATCTAAAGTGAGTTATAGAAGGTTTAGTAAATGAGATGGAAGATAAATGTTAAGGAAGCTACAAAGTAAAAGAGATATACTTTTGATATGAAAAATTTTTGTATGTTTGCCTTGTTAGAAGGATGAAGAGAGATAGATATACAAGACCAGAAGACCTACATATGTAGAGAAGCTGTACAAAAGTGATTATCAAGGAAATACATGTTTTTGCTGGTTGGTTTCAAGTTTCTTATAAAAGGTTTGCATTTACAGGCATAAAGAGCTTTTATTCCTTCTGATTCTAATTATAAGAGATTTCTGTTAATTGACCTACAATAGTTTTGACTAGTCTTAATTAAAAGGAATCTTATAATTCAAATTGACCAAATATATTTGAGTGCACTCTGGTTTCATAAATTGTCTTATATGTTTGTTTGTCTTATAGATAAATGTTATTAAACAATTTTTTCCTTTTTTCCCAGGTTGCTAACTGATGAAAATGACATCAAAGATTATTTTTGATTGTAATGCATATTGCTGTCTACATTCAAAAAGTCAAAAAGTATGTATGTTTTTGTTGGTTACAAATAATTTGTTAATTGTTATAATCTAAGTTTTACAGGTTAAATAAAAAAGAAACTTTCAAGGTGACTAGAGACTTTTAGGTTTGGGGAGACAGATAAATAGGACTCCCCTTGGAGAATAAAGAAGCAGCTGCGCAAAAATAACCCTGTTTTTTCTGGTCTTTCTTCACTAATGGGAGCCCTACTAATTTTCATAGCCTTATGGGAATACACACCCCAGTAAGCATTGCTCATATATGTTATTATAAAATGTTTGCATTGGTTATCATCAAAGTGTTAACTTCTAAATATATTATTTAATATGTTTATATTGGTCATCTTCCAAAACAAAATATTCAGTGGAAGGAACAAGGTGTTTAAAAAAAGATGCTTTTGGAACCAAGCTACATTATAGGACATAAGGCTTCATATAATTGTAATAATTATAATTGCCACTTTTCTGGTGTACAAAATGTATTCATATCTTCTGACTGTGTGGGTCTTCCAACATTTTGTTTATGGTGATAACTTCTTTTTGACTCAGGTATTCACCTTTCTCTTGTCTCTAGCTACCTATGGTAAGAGGTACATATCAAGCCAACATGAGACAATCAGTCAAATAATAGTTTTTCTTTAAAAATTATGTAATGGGCATGTTATGTGTCACCATATTTGGGGATGATCAGGTGCTGAGTGATCCAAACGATGTCACACACTAAAATTAAGGGCTAAACATTGTAAACTTCTAAGGTACATTTACAGGTTGTGTTCTCTTTACATGACATCCTATTAAAGGATAACAAATAAGTTTTCCTATGTGATATTTAATGTCTTGTAATCAAATAGATGTGTTTGACTAAAAGACTACTCCATGCTAAGCTGGACATTTGAGTGTGTTACAAAGATAATGTCATCATGATTA
The DNA here is from genome assembly GCF_000247695.1 of Heterocephalus glaber. Next base: position 124,448 of record NW_004624938.1, on the reverse strand, counting down.
TCATACTAAATTATTATGCGTGGCTCTTGATCTTCAGTTTTTTTATATAATGTATAACTGTTGTCTGTTATTCTACAGGGATTCAACTGCTAAGACAACCATGGTTGATAAAAATAACAGAACTCTATCTTTTATATTTCAAAAGTGTTTAATGTCCAACAAAATTACAATTTATGGGTGTTCAATAACTAAAGTTTGGAGACCAAAACTAAACAGGTAACTGGGCTAAAGGACAGCCAATATCTTGGCGATCAGACCAACACCTGGCTAAAGCCTTAGCACCTCAACCCACACACCACTCTTATGCTTTCCGGACTTGGTCTTTCTCTGACATCTTTTTTCTTGCCTACCTCCTAGTGACTACCTTTATTCTTGGCATAGTCTTAATAATTGTTACTCCAAAGGACTAGAATACTTTCCAAAGATGGTTCCTCTTAGCTGCATGTTGGGGGTTTATGCCCATGTTTGCTATCCTATATTATTTAGATTGACTCAGGAAAGCCCTGACAACTGCTGGAGTTTCCTGAGTGACTAAAAACAATGGAGAGGTGCTTTACTGGGGCCTCTCTTTGATATCCTCATATCATTAACACATGGTCTATGCTTTAAAATTGGTTCATAGGCTTTATCTCTTAACTCCATTAAGATTCAAGAATCATACCAACTGATGGGAACTTCAAGATCCAATACTTACACTTACATATGTAAAAACATAAATCAGCAAATAAACTGAAGATTCACATGTAATCAGAAAGAGGAGGAAATGAACAGGGAAATGATTTCTGTCCAAAAGGAGCCTGTGCTGCAGCTGTGTAGTAAACAAAAGGCTCCTCCTAGCTCTGACCCCTCCCACACCTTAAACATGTCCATCTGAGTCTCTCTCAGACAAGCAGAAGTGTTTTCCTCCCCTGTCCTTTCTTCTCAGTAGGGTTTCTGTGACCCCTGCTTCCCTCCATATGTAAATAAGGTAAATCCTAGTATACCTTTCTATCCAATTGTATAAGCTAAATGTATGTAGCTCAACCAATGAAGTAATGTTGAGTGTCTTGCCACTGTTTCCTTACCCCTCCCTTCCCAAATCTATATAAACACTGTTCACCTTCAAGATAGGGCTGATTGCTTTGTGGAGAAATCCCCAATTAGTCTAGCAAAATAAACCTGTGGTTCTTCTTGGCCGAACTGTTATACCACCTAGAGCTACATCACTTTGAGTTATATTTGCTGCCACATATTAATTGGTAATTTTTGTTCAGGTCTTAAAATGCATCATTCCATGCCCTCCTGCCCTACAGAATATCTACTAAGAAGTCTGTGGTTATTCTGATGGATTTATCTTTATAAATGAGTAAATAATTCTCTCTTTAAGTTTTTAGTATTCTTTATTTGCCCTGTACTTTTAGCTGTTTAAAGACAATATATCATGGTGAGGTATTTTTCTGATCATGTCTTTTAGAGTTCTAAGTACCTCCTATTGCTTCTATTTCTTCCAAAAATTTGGGAAATTTTCTGCTATTATTCCCTGAGTAAATTTTCTATCCCTCCATTCTATAACCCTATGGCTTTGTTTATTCACTTGATTCATAAATTTAGTCTTTCATTGGTGTCCTATATCTGTTCTATGTTTTCCTCATTCTTGGTTTTATTATTATATGAATGAGATATTTCACCTACTTTATCTTTAATCAGGGATAATATTTCTTCTACTTGATCCAATCTACTGGTGAGGATTTCACTTGTGTTTTTTATTTGAGTTATTGAGCTTTTCACTTCTGTACTTTTTGTTTGGTCCTTTTAAAAAATTCTATCTCCATATAGATTTGTTCTTTTGCATCCTACATGTCTTTCTTAATTCCTTTATATATATCCTGTTTGAAATTCATGATCTTTCTAAAATTAATTTCTTTTTAGTACTGGGGATTGAACTTGGGACCTTGCGCTTACAAGGCAGGTGGCAGAACCACTGAGCTAAATACCTGGCCCTAAAATTAATCTTTTGAATTCTTTAACTTTTGTTTCAGTTTGCTACCTTTGGATTCAGCTACTAGAGCTTTATAAACTTTTAGAAAGTCATGTTGTCTTTATTATATGATCTTGTGACTTTATGCTGAGATTTGCACAACTGTTGATGTAGATATCTGTTTTACTTTGATGAGTGTCTCCTAGAAAGGAGCCTACTCTTGACAATGTGGCCTGGGACATGGACTTGGTTGTAATGATGAGTTCAATTACAAAATAATTTATTTATGTAGTTTACTTGTGGCTTTTTGGACTATGATTAGTGAGTGTTTATGCTGTTCACATTGTGTTGGAGGCTCTGGCTTGCAATTTCTCTACAGGTTTTGTTAGAGTACCTCTGATAGTTCATGCAGATAAGATACCCAGTGTGGAGTACATGGAGTCACTGTCTGGCTTCTCCTGCAGTCCTTTGGGAATATGTTTAAAAAGGGATCAGGGGTGACATGTGCCGAGGTCCCTCACACTCATTATCTAATTTCTCTTTGCTACTACTAAGGGTATGAGTGTCTGGACATGGGACATAACTCCACTCAGCCATGTCTACTTCATTATGGGCCACCAGCTGGGCCTTTTGTCTCATCTCTTGTTTAAGTTTAATTGTTTGCCAGTATTACAGAAAGATGAGGTCAATGCTGGCACAAGATATAATATCTTTCAAATAGGTTGGAGTTGTGGCTCAGTGGTAAAACCCTCACCCAAGTAGATAAGTTCAATTTCCAGTGCTAGTCTCAAATTGGCCAAAAACAAACCAGATATAGATATTAAGTGAAAGGTAATAAAAACAACTACAGCACCAAAAACAGTAGAAGAGAAATTATCAAAATAACATGTAACAAACTGAACAGTTAAAAATTAAAGAAAACATGAGTCATAGTGGAAGAAGGAAAAAAGTCAACAGAAAAATATGCCTTTAAAACAGATGGAAAAAATGGAAAATATAAAAAGATTCATCCAATTAAATAATAAATGAAAGTATTAACAAATAATAAAGAAAATACCAAAAAACACAAAGAGAAAGAGGCAAAAATTCAATCTGGCCAAAGCCCTTGGATAGGAGAAGCTTTTTCTGAGCTCTCTGACATATTAGTCTGCCAGGGATGGGAGCTGTGTGTGTCAGGAAAAGCCAGTTGTGATTTCTGTCATCTTTAACCAAATAGGTTGGTGCTGAATGCAGGCAGAGTCAAGCCCTGTGTTTCCTGCTGGAGTGGTTAAAGGTTGATTATCCATGTCCAGACTATGTTAACCTCAGCTTTTTTATGTGTATACACAGGGTTAGGTTTGCTTACTTGCTAAGTTTCAGCAGTTTGGGCCCTGGCTAAACAATCTCACACTCTTTTCAGAGATATCCTCACTGAGCAACCAGGGGTGGTGAAAGTAAGACCTGTTCATTTTAAAGTAATAAATAGTAATTGTATTTATTCATAGAGTGCCGTGTTTTTTATCTTTGCATAGATTGTAGAAAGATCCAAGAAAGCTAAGTGATATATCTAGCACAACAAATTGTTATCATGATGAAAGCAGATGTTCAGGTTTGTGAGCTCACTTTGGGTTTTAGAGGGCAAGAACAAAGCAAAGGCATTTACTTTGGCTCCTATGGGAGAACAGATCATTTACAGGTTTGTCTCCAATGTGGGCTTGAGCTGGAAAAGATTTTAATGTTCATGGAGACATGAAGAACATGTCCATTGTCAATCAGAAGATTCCTAAAGTGGGCCTGTGGTACTGGCTCCACTCTCTCTTTTGCCCCAGTTTGGGAATTTTTATCATATTGTTAAGATTGTAATTACCAGGCACTTATATTACACAATCAATGCACTCTGATCCAGATTTATACGCAGATTAAGTGGAAACTAAGAAAAATTATGACCTCATGAGGTCTTGCGAGTTGTGACAAGGCAAGATAGTTTGTGGCAGAGAAAAATCCGTGAAGAAAAAATAATCAGAAAGTTATCCATGACTGCCTTCATAAGAGCCAGAATCTTTGAGGGAAATGCGGAAGGAGGCTGAACACAAGGTGGCCGTTCCTTCAGGGATTCTGATGTTGAAGCTCTGAGATGAACCAACCACGGCCCAGGCTTGAAACCTTCCTGATCACCCTATTCCCATATACAGATTTCCTCCAGTGATTATCTGTGAGAGCTCCAACTTCTTAATTGTCCTGTAGAAACTGGCTAGTACACAGGAGCCTCTGCCTGACCAAGGCTAATGGGATGCATCACTGAAAAGATTTCAACTATGAAAAACTTATTAGTAGTTGACATGGGAGTAACTACCTGAAGTATGTGCTAGCAGTGAGTCAAACTTAGAAACTGAGAATGTCAGAAAAATTGTGTATGTGAGTTTTCTGCATGCTCAGTGGAAGGCGATGCTCACATATCTTGGGCAGAATTTTAACTGAGAGGAGGAAGGGAGTATCAAGAGGCAGCTGCTATTGCAAAGTCCCTCATCACAGGATGATTATGATGGCATCACCCACTGATCTGGCTACTATTTCCCCCATCTCAGTCTGTTGCCCAGATAGATGAGAAAGATGGACATCTGTAGTCAAGAACAATGCCTATAAGCATCTTTCCTTGGTGTGTGATTGCAGTGGGGTGGTTTTTCTGTTCATATATGTACTCCAGGAAATTTATTCTTTGTAGGAAGAGACGATGTAGAGAAAATAGTGTGGAAAAACTTAATGTATATGAAAAGCATTAAATAAATAATTGGAAGTAAAGATGTTTTACTGTTGTGTAGACTCAGCATTTAAATACTGGATCTGGATAAAGTAGAATTTCCCATGTACTATGCTTAACTGTGCGAGATTAACCTGAAGGTCCAATATACATGACAACAGTAATTAAGGTCTAGTAAGAATATGGGTGAAATTCACCCTTATAAGGTATGTTGAACACAAAATGCAATGAATTCACAGGACGGCCTGAAATGAATGGAGCAAAGAAGAGGTTCACTAGACTGAAAGGAAATTTGTATTCCAGTATCCCCTTCAGACCACTTAACTAGCTTGTTCCCTGAAATTTGAATTCATACTTTCCCTATTTATAAGATAGAAGGGAATATCCAAATTCTGAAGACCTGTGACAGATTTGGTAAAGTTTTTTGAGGGTACCAGGGGTCTAACTCGGGACCTTTCACTTGCGAGGCAGGTGGCTAAATCCCCAGCCCAGATTTCATAAATTTTTAAGGCAAAGTGGCATGGAAGCAGGAAAGAATCAAAGACACCATAAATGTTTGCTCCTTCATATATCCCCGAGTTCCGTCAAACCTAAAAACGTTAGAACTAGTATTAGGATAAGTTTGTGGGACCTGACCTCTCCTTCAGTGTAATATGAAACGAACAACTATGAAATTCTTAAAATAGGTGCAAAAGAGTGGGTTTGACTTACCTTATCATCTTAGAGTAAGCAAATTTCCAAATCATTATACAAATTTGGTAGTCAAGGCAAAATTTTTAAATTTCACTGTAGTCTTCCCTAATAAAATGAAAGATAGCCTCTTTAATAAATGGTGCTGGTAAAATTGGGCTTCAACTTGCCAAAGATTAAAACTAGACCTATATCTCTTGCCATGCACTAAACTAAAATCAAAATGGATTAAA
>NW_004624938.1:18268-60885 GCF_000247695.1 Heterocephalus glaber | reverse complement strand
GCTGAGTCTGGGTGTTATGAGGGGCACATACAGGACGTCTCCTTAAGACCTGCATTACAGTGTTATAGAATCCAGGCAGTTCAAAGAGTCTATGTGCTACAGAGGTTGTGGCATGGCACTCTACATTGAAAGCATCCCTCTAGGTGGAAATTACTGATTTTCCATTATGCTGTCACAAGAATAGTCAGGGTGTCAAACACCCATATTGGCCCTTCAGAACTACTCCCTCATCATGTGTAGTTCGAGCTCTTCTCTAGAGTATCGTGTCTCTAACCCAAGGCCTGGAATGGAAGTATGGGTAGAGATATGGATGGCCCAGAATTATTTTGGAAAGTGGCAATTTAGCAGTGAAATCTTCCTTAGAAGGTCTCTGGGAGAAAGGGCACAAGAAGGCTTTATATCCCCAGCCATGGACAACTGCCACCTCACTTTGGGTATTTACTTCCTCTGAGAGATTGAGGCTCTCTAGTCCTTGTATTTTGGAGACTGGAGACTAGTCAAAATTCCTCCTTTTTTCACGTGGCTGCATGTGCATTAGGACCAGAAAGGGAATTGTGGAGTCAGTATATATATTGACTCTCTTCCCTTGGGTAAGTTGGAGACCCCAAGTGATAGTGATAATTTTTGCCTTCTAGGCAGAAGTTCCATGAAGGAGTCTTCTTGCTTCAGTGAGCTGGGTACGGCTCACCATGGAATATACTGCCCTCCTAATGCCATCCTTTTTAAACTGCTGCTACCAGTAAACTATGTGCTAGCCATCCCTGTCATAGCTAGTTCTCTCAAACTGAGGCAGCTGGCACAATTTTGGGTGATTTTTTTTCAGACTCATTTTCTATTGGTTATTTTGGAAGAGAGTGCTGGGCACAACACAGTACAAGACTGAAGAGAGACACCTGGATTTCAATAAGAATGGCCTGGTATTTAGTGAGCCTTTCTCCAGTCATCCATAAATGTCCTTTGAGCCCTAACGGAGCCTTAAGGTGGTGTGGGTTAGAACTAAGAGCATTTGTACCTAGGTTGTCTTCGAAGCTTCCTTGACTAAGAGTGCCAAAGTAGCTATTGCTTGCAGGCAGCTAGGCCTGCCCTGTGTCACTCCATGTAGTCACTCAGCAAAGTAGGCAACTGGTCAGTTTTCCAGGCCCAGATGCTGAGTCCCACTCCCAAAACTACTCTTGTTTCTAAGCCATGAAGAGAGAAAAATGATTAGCTAGATCTTGGATTCCTAATGCTGGGGCCTTTATTGGGGCCCATTTTAAGGCCTTTAAGCCTTTTTGAGTGGCTGCTGTCCATTTTAAACATTTAGTTTCTCTCCTTGAGTTGCCTAATGTAGGGATTTGCCTATTACTCTGAAGTGGGGTGTCCATGCCCTCCCGAGAAAGCACTCGGCTGTTGCTGAGACTGGAGCACCCTGACAGCAAACTGCCGCTGTTCCTCTTAGCTACACTGGTCTTTGTCCAAGAGCTACAATATCCTAGGAATGTCACCTTTTGTTGAGAAATCTTTCCCACATTTTGGGATACCTTGTAATCCATTTTTGCTAGAAAATTGAGATTTAATTGAGTTTTAATTGAGTTTTTATCAGATAATCCTTTAATGGGGCTACAGATGAGGTTATCTGTAGTCTATGACCAGCTTCCCTTTTAGAACTTGAAGTTCTGAAGGTCTTGGGGTAAAGCCTGTGCAGACAAGTGAGGTTATCTCCAAACCCTGAGGCAAGACACTCAAGTGCACTGTTTTCAAAGTCCTGCGTCTGGATATTCCAGTTCACTGGCAAACAAATAATTAACATTAGGATCCACAGGGTTTGTTGTTGGGAGCAATGCTACATAATTCTAGGGAAAAATCATTTGGTTGCCTAGTTCTCTTGCCTACAGCCAAGCTACAGACTAACTCCAGTGTGGCCTCCGGTCACAACTGAGACTTCAGTGATCCAGTGATGCTGTGATTCTCCAGGACAAGAAACATCCTGGGAGAACAAACATCTGCTCAGTTCCTCGTTGTTCTTGGACTGTTAACATCTTGTTTACCGGAAATGTACTGAACTCTCTGCAAGCCTTCCGTTACACCTTGTTTATCCCAATGTGAACTATTGAACTCTCTGCAAGTCATTTGTTACATTTGTTTCTCCCGATGTACTGAATAAAAGGTGTGGTAAGCTGGGGGCTTTGTCTTTGCCGCCGAGAGCAGCACTGATCAGACCCAAAGCTCAGCTTCTTCTCGGTCTCATTTTTTTACCTTTCCTGTACTTCGCCGTGTGCTGCCTTGGCTCACAGGAGACCAGGACTCACTGCAGAGGTTCTGGTAACCTCCCCTTCCCCTGTCCCCTACAGTTTGTAAAGAAGGCATCTTTGAGGTGAAGAATAGAGGACTATTTAGTGTCCCCAGGCATCTGTGCTAAAAGAATATATGGGTCTTCTACTAATGGGGGAATAGGAACAACTGTCTCATTGATGGATTATTGTCTGAGTGCGTGTATTGCAGTGGAACTGGCATGGCACTCGTAGTAACCTTGTAATGAAAAAGATCAACAATGGGCCTTCTCTACATTATCCTCTTTGTCAAGGCAGCACTGGCTTTTGTGAGATAGAGTAGGGTCCTGTAGCTGAGTGATGCCTGGAATGGCATTGACAGCACTTTCTGGATTGCCATCAGCCTACGCTTGGTAATGCACTCATGGTGCAGACATTGATTCCCACGGGGTTAGGCTGTGTAAGCTCCTAGCCACTAGGACATGGGTTGCCAGCATTTTGCATGTCGGAGCGGCCCTGAGTAGGAACAGTGTATCTCTTCCAATTACCCATATGGGGAATTTTGGTATCACCATAAGCTTGCTTGGAAAAGGAAATCTCCCCAACCCCAGTTCAGAGTGGGGATAAAGAAAGCTGACCAGAACAAATTTAAAACAGGATGAAGCTCACCCCAATAATAAAAAATAATTCAATCAGTCTCCTCAGTATAACTTGGCAAGAAATATAATTTGTTTACCCCACACTTGTAGCGCCACTTAGCCTCCTGTAATGTGATGGGAATAAGCTTCTCCAGAGCCACACAGGCCACCTGAGGCACCATCATTTGCTGTCTGACCTTTCTTCCCTGGCCACCATGATGACGGATGACCTCTTTCTTCTCGTGTTGACAGCAGTCCCACTTCCACTGCCAAAGATCAGGAAGATCTTGTTTTCACAGGTACAATGGGCACAAAAAGTATTAGGTGTCTTTGGGGGCCACTGCTTCATCCTGTGCCCCAATCATTTGGGCATAGTGAGCATGTGGAATTGGCTTATTTTGGACAGTCACAATTGTACCTGGCCAAGGAGCCCAGGATTGGTGTGCCAGAGTGCACAGCGGGGCCCTCAGATCTGGACATCTCATTGGCAGCAAGGGAAGTGAGGGTGCACCACCCCATCTGTGTCTAGGACGCATGGATGCCCAGTACGGTCACATGTCCTACACTCAGTCCCAAGAGCAGCTATTCCTTTGTGCCAGGTGGTGTCTGGCTCTGTCGTAAGGTCTGGAGGTGTTGGTCAGGCCTGCTGCTGGCTTGTGCCTGCGTTGCTCAGGAGTTGACACCAGCTAGACCAGAGAGGTTCCAGGGCACACTCATGAACAAGAAACTATAAACATTCATGTGGAAACTTAGTATTGAATTATTTCTTCATACCTTTTCTTTTTTTTTGGTTCCAGGGATTGAACTTGGGACCTTGCGCTTGCAAGGCAGGCACTGGAACCACTGAGGTAAATCCCTGGCACTCTTCATATCTTTTGTACAAATAGGAAAAGAATTGATGGGTATCATAAGTTTTTATGGTTTTCTCATGAAATGTACCATTTGAAACTCATGTTCAAATCTAATCTCCAGGAAGATGCTAAAAGGGTGGAAAGTATCTATGGATGGTTGGTGCATTTAGGAGATAATTAGAAGTAGACATGTTAGGTTGGTGTGCTTCTATGTTAATGACTACTCAAAAAAAACAAAGCAGGACCACAATGCACAAGACCACCCACACACCCACACACCCACCTACCCCCCCCCCCCACACAGGGCTCTTAATATGTGATGCTCTGTATGATCTCAGAACTGTGTAGCAAGAAGGCTATCACATAAAATTTTTCTCCCCTGCTATAAAAAAGAACCAAAGTACACCTCTTTTCTTTCTGCCTTATTGACTGTGAAGTACTATGTTTAGATTCAGGAATGAACTGACCATAACTCTGTGTTTTATTGTTCCAGAAATTGGCAGAGTTTTCCAAGTTGACTTGTGAGAAGAGTTTGTGAGTGTTCTCCATAGCCTCAGCAAAACTTCCTACTCATCCTGTCTCTGTCCCTGAATGTAGTCTTACTGGTTTCTTATGCTCACCTTATGCCTACTAATAAATATGGTCCTAAGAGCTTCAACTTCATGAATTCTTATGTCCCAAGGTTGTCAGAGATATTAGTCTTATTTGAAAGATAAGGAAACAGACATGAGATACATATGATGTGGATTCATTAACTGTCCTCCCCTTAAAGGAAAAGTGCACAAATTAACGTGTAATTAAGTTAGAGCTTAGGGAATCAGAAGCTGTGTTTCTAACTCTGATGGGTTGGGGATGCCAGGTCAGACCATTCCATAAACAGGGAATGTCACAGATGGAAATAGGACTCAAATTGAATAATCATAAATATTATGAGCTTGGGGTAGAAATAGTGTTTATAGAGCATGAGGAAGAAAGACCAGTGACAAAAAAAGGAGAGATCTTGTGAGTTTGCCCTGTCATGACTCTAGGTCAGGCTTTATGAGGATGAACATAACAAAGACTGCAGAATTCTTTTTTGGGGGGGGTGGGGTACCAAGGATGGAAATCAGGACTTTGCTTTTACCAGGCAGGTGTGGTACCACTGACCTAAATCCCTGGCCCAAGACTGCAGTATTTTAATATGGGTTTTGCCTAGAAAATTTTGAGGCCTAGCACTACAGCTAAGCTTCAGAAAACTTTCTGAATATATGCAAGCAACTAGATTAAATGTCATTGCCAAAAAGAAAAGGAGAAAGAAAGAAAGAAAGCCAGCCAGCCAGATGTGGGGATGCACGCCTCTGTTCCCAGCACACAAGAGGCTGAGGCAGAAGGATCACCATGGGTTCAAGGACAATCTGGGGTACATGGTGAGTTCAAGATCAACCTTAACTACAAAGTGAGACCATGTCTCTAAAAACCAGAAGAAAAAAGAAAAATTATAAAAAGAAAAGATAAGCAATTATGCTGAACTTAAATTGCATTACCTAAAATTGGAGGTACAGAACTGTGTGGCAGAGGAGAACTGGCCCCCTCTTGACAACCAGGGAACAGTACCCAAGCAGGGCTAGGAAGGATACCTACTGTGCTAGAACACAACCTGAGTGGCCTCTTTGCTCCAGCATGTCTGAGAATCACTACACAAGGAGGTCAGAAAGTGTGTGGCAAGGTTAAATTCACAACAACCATGCAGCTTGAAACCAAGTCTTTAGTGCATGGCCTTTAGAAGACACTTTGTATTCAAATTGATATAGGAGAACTATAGTTCTTGCCCTGTGACATGTCAAATGCACCAAGTTTGTGGTCTCGCAACATTGAGGAATGACGTTTCAAACCAAAGGCAGAAGTTAGAAGAGTTTCACTGGAAATAAGGAGAGAATAGCTCCTGGACTTTCAGGAGGGGTCCCCAGTGAGGTGGCCATGGAGTCCCATGGTCAGGGGCAATTTATACAGCAAAGTCATAACGTGAGTGCATTGTGGGTCAAATGACAATCAACCTATAGGATTTTAGCAGCTTAGCTAATATTGATCCAACAGGGAAACAAGTCATGTAGCAAGGGTACATGGAAAGAACACAGGCATTTTGTAGCAGAAACCGGTCTAGTTGCTCTGGTCACCCACCAGAGCTCCCAATTTCTTCATTTATGCAATAATCATGTTCCTTTTGGGGCCATACATTCATTTTATTGGCTGAAAATGAATAGATGGAAAGAGATAGTGTGAAAACCTTGATGAAGCCTGGTGCCTCATTCCCAAATGCTGACTTCTCAAACAGCTGCTCTCCTGTATTCCATTCTGGCCTGGCCTGGCCTGGCCTGGCCTGGCCTCAAGATGTTTTCTGACATCAGGGATTGATTCTTCCCTAGCATATTGGTCCTGGAACCTTCTAAACACATTTGTAACCCATTTTCGGGAAGAGTCCACCGAGTCTTTTTTGTTTTTGTTTTTGGTACCAGGGATCAAACTCAGGTCCTTGCAAGGCAGGCGCGGTGCCACTGAGACTAATCTCTGGCCCTTTCACTGAGTCTTTTAAGAAAACAGCAGCACTGAAAAGGCTGGGGTAGAGCTCTTAAATGCAAGTATCCTGTAGGCGAGGCGAGGTTAACACAGTAGAAGACAGCTGGCCCGAAGTCTGTGCTGCAACCTTCCAGCTGGGATCCACTCTTGCAGACAGGGGGTCCTTTCTCTCCTCGTTTTGGCTCCGAGGGAGGGCAATAGAGCAGGAGCCAATCAGTGGTGAAGGGATGGTCTGTATGAACTGTCCAATCAGGTGGGCCAAGGTAGGCGGGTTCTTCTGGTGTCAAGGCGCCAAAGGGCAGTGCCTGAGCACTGGTCTGAGGGTGGAGGGCTGCTCACTGCCTGCTGTGACCTCTACTGGCTGTGGCCCACACAGGAGTGACCCCGGGAGCCCCAGAAGCCACGCAATGTTAACGCTGTGGCATGGAGCCCTGAAGTTGGGTGGAATCAGGGTGAGGTCTGGTTAGAGTGGTTAGAACCAGCTGTGGTGGCGAAAGCCTCGGTGCTGAGCTCCAGACTCTGAGGTCCTCCTGGGCTGGCAGTGAGTCATCCTCTGTCCCTCTCGGCCCTTGCTGGGGCAAGGCTAGCTCCGGGTGCCCAGAACCTTGTCCCCCCCGGGACACCGCCGGCACACAGTGCCATCTTGGGAACCCCCTGCTGCCCTCGCATCTCCACCAGTCTGGGGAGGGGGAGAGGCTTGGGGAGACCCCTGACACAGAGGCGGGTGGAACCTGGGCGCAGCTGCGGTGGGCTAGGTCCTCTCTCATTCCTGCCAGCAGCAGATCTGCAGGATCTGAGGTTTACAGATGTCTGTGATGCAGGGTCTCATAGCCACAACTCCTCTCCTCAGACTTCTGCTCTTTTATACTGATGGCGAGCTCCTAAATTTCCAATATGTCCTCACATTTCCAGATGCATCATAGGTATTGACAAAGGTCCTGAGAATTCAAGGAAGTGTGGTGAGCTGCCTCGGTGGTGGAACACCTGCCAAACACCCAGTGCACTCCTGGATTCCATAGAGAGCAATGCAAAAGAAATTTGTAATCTTAATTGTTTAGGTGACACCCCTACTCGCAATTAGACTATTTAAGGGAGACTGCCATAGAGCTTAGGGTTCTGAGAAAAATGGAAGGGATGTAAAAGTATTAGCAAGGCCAGGGGAAAGTGTACCTGCTGAGGATGATTTCCAGAGGGGCCAGCTGTTAAACCCATGCTGAGAAACACCCTGCATTGGAGGATTTGCGTGGGCATATATATGTGATACGTGTAAGAGTGGAGAGGGACAGGAATGTCATCTCTTAATGGCTACAGAGCTTGGCCTGCTTGTGGGCACTGTTTAAGTACTGAAATGCGCTCTGAGGCAGACTTTAAAAGGAGTCCTAGAGTAGAGCAGAAGCCCCAAGTAGAAGCTGTGCAGGGATCTCGATCATTAGGCAGAAAGGGTTTTCTCCTTAGGGTGGATGAGAGGAGGTGGAAAAGAATGGCAGGAGGAAGGGTACCAGTAGAGGCACATACACCATAGATCTTCTCTGCAAGCCAGGTTGTTCTTAGGGAAAGCATGAAGGGAGAATGTGTGCTTGCTTGGTCTGTGAGTTGGCCAAAGGTCACAGGCTTGAAGAAAGGGGGGAAACTTAATCATATAAAAATCTATCTTCTGTTATTACTGATCAGTTCACCTAATCATTTCTGAGGCAAAATGGGAAATTAGGAAACTGTCCGGCCTCGGTGTAGGTTTTAAAATAGTGTGGGCACTGTCACTGAAGTAGAATGAGAATTTCCCCAGGATACAGAAGATTTCAAGTATGCTTGATGTTTTTATTGTTCAGGAACTGAAGTCTAGAATTTTGCTCTGAGCTACATACCCCAAATTTTAAAGTTTTTTAAAAAATTTTTTGAGATAAAGTCTTACTAAGCTGCCCAGGGTGTTCTGATATTTTGATAGTGTTGATACCTCACTGACTGTTGGGATGACACATGTGTCACTATGCCTGTTTCAGATTGGTGTTCTTTATTCACTATGATTTACCAAGATTTCAATGCTTGAGTATAGTAAAAATCAGCAAGGCATGGTGGTTCACCTTTACTCTCAGACATGTGGGAGTCTGACACAGGGGTATTACAACACCAAGCCCGGCCTGGACAATTCAGCAAGACCTTTCAATATGAAATTTAAATTCTCTGAGTTATCTCCACTAAACAGTAACTCATTTAACATGTCCTAGGCCCTGTGATAAATCTCCAGTACTGAAGAATAAAAGAGAAATTATTCAGTGGAAATTTTACTTTGAGTTTTTAATTTTGTTCTTTTTGCATATATGGTACAATACTTGCTCATGGTGGTGGACAGCAGTAATGAATCATTCCTCTGTCAGCAACTTTGGAGTGATTTACAGTGCACTGTATTCAGTAAAGTGCATGAGATATTTAGTATTTTATTATGGGTTTTTGTACTGTGTTACATACATTTCTCCAAACACAGATCAAGCAAGTGTGTAGAGCAGGTTTAAAGGATCCAAGGCTTAGCAGTAATGTTTGCTTGATCAGGCATATTCTGTACATTTTAAGCACATTTTCTTTTCAACTTCCTTTAGGTTGATCATGGTATTTTTCCTTTCTAATTCAAGTAGTGTGTCTACTTAAACTCTTCAGAAAGTCTCTGATGAACATGATACTCATGAGACTGTTTCCTTTTTTGAGAGCTGCACTAATCAGGTTCCCCAGAGTATCCAAGTCAAGGGAACAATATGAGTAGTATTTGGAAAAGGGGCCACTGCTCTGGATTTGGGGTTTTCCTGTGTTTGCTTTGATTTGCTTTGGTTGTTTTTATTATTAATATAAGAGGTGCCCCACTCTGATCATACTGTCTTGCATCACCATAGCAAGGGGACAGGACAGAGATCTCAGTGATCAGACACAGGCCTGAGCAGTTTGAATACAAGCCACCAAGCAGGTGTAAGGCTGAAGAGCAAACGCTTCCATTCCTAGTTCTGATTTATGCTGATTTTGGAAACCCTTCTAACTGCTTTAACCTTGGGTAACCATCTGCTGTTCGATTCCTGTTTACAGACTTGTGTAATCCCACTTCTATTTCCATGACAGTGAAGAGTTGAAGGCATGTCTGTCCAGGGCTCTTTTCCCTTTGCAGTGATTTGTATCTCTCTGGGAAAAGAAATGACCATGGGCCTTTGTTATGCATTCCATAAGTTACAATCGACTGCAATCCCTGAATCCCCCTACGTTCTCTTGGCTTGCCAAGAGCTGAGGACAGATCTTCTATGTTGGTATCCTGGAGATGCCCAGGGTAATGGTCTGTGACACAGCTGAGATAAAGCACAGAGCTTTGGTTCAAAGCACTTTTTAATCTGTTTGTATCTCCCTGTGGGTATAATCATACAAGGTGAAGCAGTGGATCCTGTTTTGGATTTTCACACTGGTGACACCTGAAGTGTAGTGCCTGAGGTGGGGACAAGGAGAGAGTGCAAGAACAGACTACTCTATGAAGAGCCACTGAGCTTGGCTTTGTGGTGCAGAGCTAGACATTTGGCAGGTCTTGGGGTCTTTGCCCATTCTTATACCTTGTCATTCAGGAGCTGATGTGTCCACTGCACTGCTAATTCATTGTTTATTGGTACATTTTAGGTATACAATATGATGACATTCATCATTGGGAATTTGTACCTTTTCATGATGTATCTTGGTTCTTATTTTTTCCCCATTCCACTGCCCTCCCTTCACCCCCTCTGCCCCTTCCTATTTACAAAGACTTTGTTTCTGTTTTTTCCTTTTCTCATATATTTTCCTTTCCCTTCTTTCCCCTACCCCTCCCACTTCCCCTTCCCCTTTGCCCCTTTTCTTCCTATTTTACATTATCTATTATACATTTTGATCCTTATTTACACTTTCAGTTTCTCACACCAGTGAAAGTATTCAGTAGTTCCACATGTGTGTCCTGTTTATTTCACTTAGGAGTATGGCCTCAATGTGCATCCATTTACCTATAAATGTCTCTAGTTTCTCATTCTTTATGGCTGAGTAATACTCCATTAGTATTGTAGGGTTTTTTTGTAGAGGTCTTACACTTCATTGACTTGGTAAATTCCTAAGTATTTAATTTTTCTTGATGCTACCATGAATATTATTCCCATATTTTCCTTTTCATTGAGTCCATTACTGGTGTACAAAAATGCTATTGATTTTTGTGTGTTGGTGTTGTATCCTGCTGCATTTCTCAAGTTGGTTATTAATTTCAAATGCTTTTCAGTGAGATCCTTTGGGTCTTCCTGGTTGACTATCATGTCATGTGCAAGTACTAATAATCTGAGGGGATTTTTTCCCCTATATGTAACCCTTTTATTTCTATCTCTTGCCTAATTCCTCTAGCTAATGTTTTGAATACCATGTTGAATAAAAGTGGTGATAGAGGACATCCTTGTCTTGTTACACATTTTTTAAAGTGAGTGCTTTTAGTCTTTCCCCATTTAATATGATACTGGACATTGGTTTGTCATAAATAGCTTTTTATCAAATTCAGGATTCAGAATTTATCCAATTTTTATACCTGATTTCGTGGTGATTGTGCACATTAGAAAATGTGTGTCTCAACTTTTTTCTTGCAATTCTGACATAGAACATAAGGAAGATTTAGTAACATCTGAACAATGTCCTATAGATACCTGATTTCTTCAGGGTTCTTATCATAATGTGTGTTGGATTGTGTTCAGAGATTTTTGTGTCTTTTTATATGATCATGTGGTTTTGACCTTGCTTCTCTCTATGTGATGTATTACATATTTTAATTTGCATATGATAAACCATCCTTAAATCTCTGGGATGGAACTTACTTGGTCATGATGGATGATCTTTTTGATTATGTGCTGCCTTGAATTCACAAATATCTTCTTGAGCATTTTTGCATCTATGTTCAATAAGGAGATTGGCCAATAGTTTATGGGTCTAACTGGTTTTGAATCAGAGTGATATAATATACATGAATTTGAAAACACTCCACACTTAAATTTCTTTGAAGAGCTTGAGTATAGGTGTTCCTTAAATTCTTCCTGTAATTCAGCAGTGAATCCATCCGGTCCAGAGCTTTTTAAATTTGGTAGATTATTACTGTCTTAATTCCAGTGCTTGTTATTTGGTTGTTCAGCATATTTGTAATTTCTTGGGTTAGCTTTAGAAATTTGTTTAAGTCTAGAAACCTGTCCACTTCTTCAAATTTTTCCAGTGTGTTGGAATAAAAATTTCCCACAGCAGTTACTGTCTTCTAGATTTTGCTGTTGTTGCTTGTGATTTTTCCTTTTTCATTTCTAATTACAAAGATGTGAGCATTTTCTCTTTTTCTCTTGGTAAGTTTTGTTTATTCAATTAAATCTTTGATTCATTGTTTGTGTTGTTTTTCCATATCAATTTCATTGATTTTCATTCTAATCTTCATAATTTTTCTTGTTAAATTCAGTTTGGTCCTGAATTAGTGTTGTTTTTGGAGTATTTTTAAATATCTGAAAGGGTTACTGTCTGAGCTTGCTTTGTTTTCCTAATGTAAGGATTGGTTGAACAAAACCTCCCTCTTAGGTCGGTTTTCCTAGTGTCCCAGATGTCCTGGTGAATTGTATAGGCATTGTCATTAACTTCCAGAAATTTATTAATTTCTACTTTCATTTCTTCTGTGACTCATTGTTTAGTAGTGTGTTTTTCATTTTCAAAGTGCTTCTACATCTTCTGTGATTTCTTCTGCTTGATTTATATTTTCATTGTGCAGTGATCTGATGGTACACATGGACTGATTTTGATTTTTTACATTTACTTAATCAGGATTTGTGGAGTACAGGGAGATCTATTTTGGAGAAAGTACCATGTGGTGCAGGAAAAATATGGATACTCTGTTGTGCGGTAGAATATTCTGTACACATCTTTAAGTCCATATGTTCAAGGTTGTGCCTCAGCTCTGATATTCTCTTCTTGATATTTTTTAGTTGATCTACCTCTTTGTGAAAGTGGAGTGTTAAGATTTCCCACCATGATTGTGTTACTATTTATTTCATCATTTTGTTCAGCAGTGTTTCTTTTATGAAGATAGGTGTTCTACTATTTGGTGCATAAATATTTATAAATACTATCTCTTGTTGTTGGATTGTTCCTCTAAAAGTACTTTGTTGTAATCAGTTTAACTTGAAGTTTACAATGTCTGAGATTAATATTGATACCACTACCTTTTGGAGATCTTGGTTGATGAAATACTCTTTTTCATGTTGTGATTTTTAGTCTATGAATATCTCTTTGGGTTAGATGAAATTCTCTCATGCAGCAGACTGTTAAATTCAGTATTGTGAACCAGTTTGCTAATCTGTGTCTTTTAATTGGAAGAGTAAGGCAATTAACATAGATGTTTCTGATATGTGTTGATTATTTATTCTCATTTTACTCATTTTTGTTCATTACTCCTCTTTAGTTTCCTGTCTTTTTTGTCATTTATCTATTGAATTTGCTTGGTGTTTTCATTTCATTGGGATTTTTAGTTTTACTGGTCTCATAATGATGTTTCTGGGTAGGATATTCTTATTTTCTTGAGTGCTGGTTCTGTAGTCATAAATGTCTTGGTATTGGTCTTTTTCATGAAATGTCCTTATTCCATGTAGTGTTTTTTTGTACCAGGGATGAAAATCAGGACCTCGTGCTTGCAAGACAGATGGCAGCACCGGTGAGCTAAATCCCCAGCCCTTTTCCATGTAGTTTGAAGGAAGACATTGGTGGGCATGTTAAACTGGGTTGGAAGCTGTTTGCTCTTTGAGCTTGAAATACTTCACTCCAAGCTCTTCTGGCCTATAGGTTTTGTGTTGAGAAGTCTGCTGTGATTCTAATCAGTTTATCTTTATATGTGATTTCTTTTATTTGTAACTGCTTTGAAAAATCTTTTTATTGGTTATTTGACAATTTAGAAGGGACATATCTTAGTGAACATTTTTTTTCATCATAGTTTGCTGTTCTGGAAACCCCACTTGTATTTCTAATTCTTTTCACATATTTGGAAAATTTTCTGGGAAAATTTCTGTAAACATATTAATAATACCATCTGTGTTACCTCTAGTAAGCTTTGGTTGGTCTTTTTAGTGTTACCTAGTAACTGCTGGATTCAGTTTTCTTGGTTTTTCTGGTGGCTCCCTTGGTTACTTCATGATTTACCATTTTGTCTTTTTTAGTGCTGCCTTGTGTTGAATGTGATTCAGAGGTCACAGGCTGGAAAAATCCTGAGAAATTTAAAGTTAGACTAATAAGACTTCTGTGTATTCCATTCACCTTATGTCTTATGAGGCAAAAACAAAATTATGCCTGGCCTCATTGTGGAATAAAATTTAGGTGAGCAGCTTTATCCAAGCATCATGGAAAGAGTATCTCTGATTGAATTCAGGACATTGGCTCTAAGTTACATTCACTTTTCGTGTTTTAGAATTACTTAGTTTTGATACTGAGCCTCTGATGTATAAACTGTAGGTTAAACTTGCTGCTGCCACCTCGGTTTATGAGAGTGGTGTGAATATGGGTGTGGAAGACAAAGCCCAGCCAAGGTGAGAGGTTTGCAGTCACTTCTACTTATAAGATCATAATGTATGGACACAATAAACATCATTGACTATTTGTATTTATGTCCAGAAAATTGTGATTCATGTCCTTAGAGAATGCAATAACCAGTGTAAAATTAACCTTTTGATTCCTCCACCTTTACGTAAGTTTCTGTGAATTTCAGACTAGTAGTTGTTGGGGTCCCCTTGGAGGGAGACTGGAACCTGAAGACAGTATCTGGCGAAACCTATTAAATGAAGGACATGGGGGACCAGAACTCTTGGAGTTCAGGTGAGCTTTATTGGTAATATTCTTCTTTTATACATTTTTCTGTAGGATACATCAATCATTAACAATTTATAATGCTAGTCAACTCACCACCAGTTATATCTGTGAGTACAAAAAGCATCTAAATAACCATCTCCTTTAACTATGATCCTTTAATCTTTTTTTTTTTTTTTTTTGTGGTACTGGGGATCGAACTTGGGTCCTTGCGCTTGCACAGCAGGCAGCAAAACCACTGAACTAAATCCCTGGCCCTGCTCCTTTAATCTTAGTGCATCTTATATAAATCATCCTGGCTACTTAAAGCTTCTAAAAGAATTAGCTACTCTTATCTAGTCTTATACCAAGCAAATATTTGAGAGTCTCAAGGGACCATAGTGGAATGAACTCCGTGGGATCGACAAACAGCCTTCTGAAGTTACCTTTAACTTCTCTATCTGGGCCTGCCACAGACAGCAGGACAATCTCTCTCCCAAGGCCATCCAAGGGCCCAAGAACTTCTCATGTCCTCCACAGGTAGTTTATAATAATATTTATTTAAATGATAATTCTCCCCAGAATCTGGAACAAAGAACTGAAAACTATTATAATTTCCTGAACAGTGTAAATATATATCTTTTTTATATCACTTCAAGACAATTATTTTTGGAATCAGATCTGTATATTAGAACTGGGCTCTGAATTTGACAGAATTGTGGTAATAGCTCTGTATGGTGTGAGAATTGAACTTTGGCCCCACCTGTTTCTGTTGGAGAATTTCTTAGTGTTCAGCAGAAAACACACATTTGAATTTTGAAGTGAAACTTGGAAAAGGCATAGGTCAACCTTCAATGAATGGGTGAATAATCACATCTTTTCCATATTAATCCTGTAGAAAGAAAGAAATTTTACCCTGGGAGGATGAATAAGAAACGTGTGGAAGTTCCCAATTTAAGTTTCCTGGTTTTGCATATTTTCCTCGCCACCTGGGAGGGAGACACTCTGGGTGTGTGGGGCACAAAGAGAGTGATGTGTAAGCTCAGGAATATCTTTAACATTCTGAATGTGGGTTTTCTTGTGAATTTCTTCCCCGTCATTTCTTTTGATGCTTGTTGTTTGTACAAAAGAGAGAAGTTGCCTGAGGATTTAGAAATTTTGTTTCATGATTTATACATAAGGGTTTGATATTCTTAGAAGCTAGAGGTCTGTACCTGAAGAAACCAAATAAATTTAGACATAACTTACTTCTTTTACATTTAACATACACATGCATAAACCTCCATAGAATCATGATTGTGGTGAACAGACCAACTATGCTTATTTCTAGTTCATCTCTTTGATTCCATCTAACTACACCCAGAGGTGACCACAAGGTTAATTTTTGGGTGCTCTCAGTGGCTTTAACATCACAGCATCAAGCAGAGTTTCACTAGCTTAAAAATCTTTGGATTTTTGAAGGAGTTAATAATTGAGGTTATTATAGTAGTATTAATATGCTAAAAAGATTATGTTATTTCTTTGCCACAAGCTATTACCCAGAATATTATAGGGAAGTTTGAATTTCAGCTACTTCACTCATTTATTCCACTGAGTCTGATTTTGCATTGTTTTTAGTTGTTGCATTGTTCTTAGTTGTAGTTGTTGATTTTATTGTCTGGATAGAACCAGCCTTGGCAGGACTTGGGTCTCCCTTTATCAGCTGTGGTGTCTTTGTTCTTACCTGTCAACTGCTGATACTATACCCTTGGTCCTTTCTGGCCCTCAGGGTGAGGATGTGCCAGCAACCAGGACCTCAGCATCTTATGCCATCTTGTGCAGGGACATCAAGAGGGTTACAGAGGAACTCCTGACTTGTATGTATGGGACTATGATGTGTTGAGTGTCCTGGCTTTTTCCTCTCAAGCAGAATGTTTCATGTGTTTAGATGTTATGGGACGCATGCTCAACAGTGGATTCATTGATTGGTGTGTTCAGTAACTGAATGTGATGTTAGGAGGAGGCACCTGGCTGGAGGTGGATCACTGGGAGTGTGACTTGGAACAGTGTATTCTCTTCTGCATCTTTTGCCTTCTCTCTCTGCTTCCTGGCACCTTTTCTTCTATCATGCTTTTTTGCTACCTGTGTTTGCCTTATTCCCAGCTAATCATAGACTGAAACTGTAAGGGATAAAATTTTCTCCTTTGTGTTGTGTGTATGGGGTATTTTTTCTCAGTAACAGAAAATTGGGGAAGACACGAATTCATGCTAAATGTAATACATGTATGGAATACAGGGTCTCAAATCCACAAGTTGTGTCCTCAATCCTGGTCTTCAGTGTGATGACAGTAAATACCTATATTTCTAACTACTTTTTCACATTGTAAAAGTCATTATTTTGTGTTGATAACTCCCAAGAAAATCTGAAAAAATATTTAACATTGCTGCCAGTGAGTTTCAGAGATTGAGCAGTTATCAAGCTTGCTAAATTTCATCATTAAATGTACAACATTGAAAGAAATAAGAATAAAAGAGGATTTCCATTACTGCTTAGAATGTTGAAGGTTTGAGGGAGGCAGTACTAATTTGTGAAGGAGAAAATGAGCTGATCTTGCAAGTGACATGTTTCCCAAAGGGACTGCATGTTAAGTAGTAACTGATGCTCTATTTGCAGTGCAACATCCTCATGTAAATGCCATTTGAATATGAATGGAAAGAGACATGGGTGCCAACTCTCACCCAATCATTACAGGCTTGGATAGTTTGTGGAAAATTTTAAAATAATGAAAGGCTTATTGAGGTAGCTCTTCTCACAAATGGAGTACTGGTGTAGGGTTTAAGCACCAAATGTCAGGTCTGTGTGCATATCAATTGTAGGATGCAAAAGGGTTTTCAGTACAGGGGGGAGCAAGAAGGGGGACAGAATGTGAGAAAGGAGAGGCTGCTGGAGCTTGGAAAAGTCATCTCCTGAACTAGAAAAGATTTTCCCTTGAGCTTGAAATATTTTTATGTGACAGTAAACAAGATGTCTTATGCTGGCTTGAGTTAAGTGTGAGTCAAATATCAGAAACCTAAAGCAAAGAGAGAAATTTTAGACAAATAATTCTTCAGTAACTGAGTTATCCAAACACTTATGAGCCAAAATTGGAACTTAGAAAATTGTGTCTGGCCTTGTTGGTTAAAAATTTAGAGGAATAGCATTGTCACTGGATGAGTAGTTTGCCTCGAATCCAGGACATTTTCTCTCAGCTACATCCTTTTTTAAAAATTGTCATTATAATTATCATTATTATTACTAGTAGCAGTATTGAGTTTTCAGTGGGGTCTCACTGTGTTGTACAGGTGAGGTTTTAATGTGTGATCTTGATTCAGCCCATGAGAGTGGTGTGATTTCAGGTGGGGATCACCAAGCCCAGCTCCGGTGGGAATTTATAATTGCTTCTACTTGCCAATATCACTGTGCTTGTTTAAATTAGAAATCAGCATCTATTTATTTTTATGTCCAGAATGCTGTAATATTTCCCAGGTAAGTGTGTGTGAAAGAAATCCCTGAATTATTCAGGCTGTAGATAAGTGTCTGTAAATTTTAGTTTAGTTGTATAGTACAATTTTTTTTAAAAATGTATTTCCCCCGGATTCTGGAACTGGGACCTTAAAATTATCATAATTTTCTGAACTGTAGAAATGTCTCTTTTCATGATAACCCTCTTGGAGACAATCATCTTCATTTATGTTAATAGAATAAATTAGCATACCATCCCTTGATACCTCTGAATAATGACTCTTGGTGAAATGCAGCACCATAGCTCTAGCCTGAAATCTGCTTTCCTGCAGTATACTAAGACTGGGATCTCAATTTTTCCAAATTGTGGTAGCTCAAGGTCCTGAGTTTGATTCCTGGTACTGAAGAAAAATTTTTTTTCCCAAAATGCTGCTTACTTGCAATCAAAGAAAGAAAGACTAAGGCCAGGGATTTAGCTCAGTGGTGCCACCATCTGCCTCGAAAGCAGAAGGTCCTGAGTTTGATCCCTAGTGCCAAAAAAAGAAAGAAAGACTCAATGCCATAAGTCAAGAGATACTTCCTGTGGTCTGTCAAAGCCATTCATTAGATATTCCTGTGGCTCAGTGTTTCGTGGATGGTGATCTTATAGGCTCCCTCCATGAGCTCTGCTTTAGTGACAGTGCACAGATGTCCTTGCAGTGACCCAGTGGAAGAACCAGTGCTCCTGTTCTGCTGCTGCATTAGCAATGAGTGGCAGTCTTCAATCAGAATTGCTGTCTGAAGAAAATGTGCTCACACATGGAATTGGTGACCAGGACATGGAATTAATATGTGAAAGATTCAGCCTCCATTCAACTGTTTTGCTTTCCTTTGTTCTGTTGATACGAGGTCTAGCTATGTAGTTTAGGCTGGCCTTGAACTCACTGTGGGGTCCACATTGTTCTCCAAGTCACCACCACACCTGGCTCACAAGTTAACTTTTTATGAGAGGGGTTGAGATATCTCAGTCTGTGAGTCTCAACCTTCCCTTGAGAAATATGTGTCATCATTTAGGAGGCAGTGATCTTTGAGGATTTGGCTATGAAATTCACCAAGGAGGAGTGGGCTTTGCTGAGTCCATCCCAAAAGAAGCTCTACAGAGAGGTGATGAGGGAAATCTTTAGGAACTTGGCTGCTATAGGTAAGGATGACATCTCTTCTCATTTATACAATCAGAGAATATTTTTTGTTGTTCAGCAGTGCTGTTTCATTAAAAAGAATGTGAAAATATTTTAAAGAATATCTCAGGCCTAGTTACATTATACCATGAATGCAATTGGAATCTATAAATTTTTATGTAATAATATAGTGTCTTCTTATATTTCTGTGCCTACAATTCAGGAAAAGCCTGGGATCACCAGGAAGTTAAAGAAGAATACAAAAATTGCTGGAGAAATCTAAGGTAATTTGCACTCACAAGAAAAACGAATGTTCCTCAAGAGTCAGGGTGTCAACAGGAACATGACAATCAAGGAAATGAAGCCAAGTTCGATTTAATGTCACAAATATTCTCCAAAGATGTATAGAGCTCGAGTATGTATAATCTGACAATTGAATTATGAAAATGTACGAAGTTGCATTTAAGTATTGTATATAGGTAGATGTACTTTGTCAAAGCTTTGACTTTGGAGAGGAATCCCTCTTCAGGATATCTGTTTTGGTATACAGTGAATATAAGACATTCAGTATCTAAAAATTTTTACCCTGGAAGCAGTATTCAAAGTAGAAATCAATGCTGGTGTTATAATAGGTGTTTTCAAGCCATTCCCCAGAGAATTGAGTCCATTCATGATTTAAAATTCTTAGAAGACACCCTCCAACATTGCTGGTGGAATGTTAAGTACAGCCACTATTGTAATCAGTACACAGATGTCTCAAAAAGTAAAAGTAGAAGTTCTGTTTAATCAGACATATTTCTAATGGGTATATTCTCAAAAGGGTTAATATTATACAGATACATCCACACCCATACTCAAAGCAGGCCACTTTATAACAGCTAAGCCGTGGAATGAGCTTGCATGTCCATCACTGGATGCACGGATAAAGAACATTGTTGATAGGCTCAGCGTGATGTGCATTCTTGTAAACCCAGCACTTTGGGAAGCAGATTCTGCAGGATGGCAAGTGGAAGCTCATCCTGAGCCACTCAATCATGGGTGAGAATTTCTCAAAATAAGAAATAAAAAGAAAAAAAAAAAGGTTTTGTGCTAAGCCCTGTGTTTAATTCCCACCACTGGGAGAAAGAAAATGTGCTATATAATCAGTCAAAAAGATGAATGAGGGTTGGGGATTTAGCTCAGTGGTTCCTGAAGACCCTAGTTAAGAAGACAGACTCCATATTGCTGCTGAATGACCCACCTGCCTGCCCTTTAGATGAACTCTAAAGGAGGAAGCTTAGAAACCTCCTCCCCTTGGAGAGTCTCTTAGAAACAACAATTAATCAACTATTGTTTCGCAAATGTTGTAACAGCAAGACGTTCTGCTTCTGTACCTTTTGCTTGCTTTACTAGTTCTATCCATAGCGGGGCCTAGAAACTGCTGGCCTCAAAGGTGTGTAAAACATGTTTGTCAACCCCCAGTTGAGGCTCGAGTCCGATGCTCGGCTCGGGTCCCAGCCGGTAATAAACTCCTGTGTGGATTTAATATCGGTCTCTGGTTGGTTCTCTCTCACTGGGTGTAAGAGTTCCGCCGCCTGCCTCGCAAGTGCAAGGACCCAAGTTCGATTCCTAGTACCAAAAAAAAGAAAAAAAGAAAGACAAATGATATTATGTGATTTGCTGAAAGAAATAAGTGAGTCTTCATCACGAAATGTTAAGTGAAATAGCTCAGGCATAAAAAATGAAATGCCACACAGTTTCTCTTATATGAGAAACAAAAGTGTAAACTAAGCATTAAAATAAAGGAGAGGTGGTGGAGAAAAGGAACAGCTGACATCCGGAGATGGGAGACAAACAGGGTAAGGAGAGAAGAGGGAGGGGGTATCAGTGATCAGTGTGCGAGTCACATACACAAGCCAAATGCTCTGTACTGCAAACTATACCAACTTAAAAATTCCCCAATGGATACCGCCCTTTTGGGAATGGCTGTTTTGAAGGTATCCTCTGAGGCATTCAGTTAATTCATTGTCACACTTTCTTAGCAGGCATCAAAACAGAACTTGTTCTGGTAAATAAATAATAAACAGAGACCCATTTTATTGTGACTTCTTTACAGAAATAAAGAGGTAGTGAAATGCTATCAATATAAAGCTTGGAATCAACATGAAGAAATGTTCCTTTGGACTCCAAAAAAACAGTTGTTGGTATTTTGGATAGCAAATAAGGTAGGATGACACAACAAACAAAAAGGATTATATAAAGTTTTAAAATTTCTGCACAGACATGTAAGAGAAAAAAAAAGCATGAAGAAATAAGCTACTGAGTGGGAAAAATTTTGCTTGATACTCAGATAACTAATGTCTGAATAAATACAGGCAAGTGAAATGAATACACCTTTTTTCAGAATAAGTACCAATTGTCAGTAAGTACCTGAAAAAATGTTAAGCATTTTTTTCCCAATAGAGAAATGCAAATTTGAACATCAGCTCATTCTAGAAAGATCACATCAAGAATTCAAGAAAAAAGTGTTCATGGGGCTGCAGGGGAAAAATAACCAGTAAACATCATTGGTGGGAATGTAATAGTTCAACCACTGTGGAAGTCAATGTGCAAAGTATTCAAAAAACTAAAAATAACCATTCAGTGTAGTGCTTCCTTTTGTGGGTCTCTTCCCAAAAGAGTGAAGACGTCATATTTCAGTGATCCATGCATACCCTTGTACAGAGGACCATAATATTGATCATGCCCAAGGCAGGCTGTAAAGAGTTAACCCCACAACTGGCTGGTTCATAGAAGTGAGTCCAGCTGAAGCCCACATGCCAAGGTCAGAGTAACTCACACCCAGTTTCTATTCCCACAATTAAAACCTTCAAACTAGAAGGACAACATTCTAATTACAATCATATATTTGGTCTATTCTGTTCCTAATTTGAGAATGCTTTGTCTTGTCCTTTCTGAGCCTTAATTACATTAATTTCCATAGAAACCACACGTCACCTTTACCCCAGTGGATCACCAATAAAAGTCAGTGCCAGGGACTGGCCAGCACCTTTGTTGATTGCACTGGCATTGGTCATCCTGGCCCCTGCCTTCTCTCAGTTCTGTCTCTCAGTGTACTCTTTGGCTCAGGCCTGCATCTGGGTATGTGGGGACTGGAACCTGACTACAGGGGTCTCCATCACTCCTGCTTACAGTGGCAACACTCATTTTTTCTGTTGGGCAGCAGCAGTGAGCCCTGCTGTCAGCAACCAGATACCAAGGGTCAGCATGTCCTCTTCAGTGTACTTCATTTAATAAATTATATGTGATTTTTTATATTTCATTATAAGATGGGCTCAATATTAGATTATTCTTCCTGACTACAGGTCAATATAAGCATGATAAGCATGTGAATATAGCAAGGGCATCACTATTATGTTCATTAGATTTGGTATATTAAATGCATATTCAATATATTTATTTCAACTTTTTGGGTTGCTCAAATATTTCTACTTTGTACCTCAAGGAACATCTGTAACCACTTCACCTTTATTGAGGTGGTGATGCACATAGCACCAAACTCATTGCATTCTCTCCGGGGTTCATTGATGTTAGCCAGTGTACTGCAGTGAAGCATGTATGCATACATGTATGAGTTTCTTTTTCTACTTTTCTCATGAAAGAGATACCAACACAGGTTTTATGGCATGTCTCCATCAGGTCATGCTGATGACATGACTAACAGTCCAAAAGCAAAAAAATCTTAATAAAATTTGTAATATGTGTCTGTAGTGTATAATTTTTACATTTGTTGTCAGAAAGTTACACATGTATACAGCATATTTGAACTCTATTTTACCTTCCCAGCCCCTTGTTCCCCCTTCCAGCATTTCTTCATTCTGCTTTCATTTGTAAAATATCTTTCATTTTCCAGACACTGATCTTTTAATTTTTCTCACAAAAGTAAAAGTTAAACAATACTAGTAAAGTCAATCATCTATAAATAGCAGCCTCCTGAATAGACAAGTGTATAAGGAGTTCACTGTCCTTCCTGTATTTCTAAAGAAAATCCACAGAATTTGATTCCAGTACAGAGAATCCGAAGTGGTGCATATGAGGCCACATTGGGACCCCGGAAATGGAGAGCCACAAGTGTGCAGCACCACCCTGTGATGATCACAAGCATATGAGTTCAGTGGATGAAAAGTGAAGCATCAGATTCACCTACCAAAAACTTTGATGTAGGGTGGCCTGGGTTTTGAGGTGCAAACTTTGCTCCTGTATGTCCAGTAGGTGTGCCCAGGGGAAGGGCAGCAGTGAAGGTAATTGTAGTCCCACTTTACCTGCATGTTAACTCTGCCAGCTTAGCAGGGTCTAACAATACTAATAATATTAAAATTTTTGAAAATAAAATATGGCAAGGTTCAAGTCATGTGCCATTCTCAGTAGCATGATTAAATCTCATGCCACTATGATCCATCATTTATCTCAGTTTAACTCATAGCTATTGTGTGATGTCACATCATGACAAGAAAGGTGAGTACAGTATTCAGAGAAAGAGCACATTCACATGGCACTGATTACACCATGTTTTTAATAACCATTTCAGTATTAATATGAATCTAATTTATCAATTAAATTTATTGATTCATCAATTAAAAATTTTCATAGGTACATATGCATATAAAATGCTATATGTGTATCTATGTGCATATTTTATTGCTATCTATGGTCAGAAATGTACGTTGGGCACATAGAATCATAGTCCCATCAGATAAGTGGGCTCTGCTCTATTATTTTAATAGGTATACAACTCCTATCTGTCTGGCTTGTCACAACAGGAGAAAAGACTAGATAGGTTGTCTGGAAGAGACACACGACTGATTAACTTGACAAATGAGAGACACCATGTGCATGGCCCCAAAGCCACCACTCTTCCACTCCTGTGTCTAAGTCACAGCTTCTTGAAAACTTTCTGTCTGCCCCAGGGTAGTACCATGTTTTCACATGGGGTGTGATTGAACCTCAGAAGGAATAAACCTGGAGCAGGTATAAACTTATGAAAGGAAAACGCATTTTTAGAAAGTTTAGGATTGGGCCAGGGATTTAGCTCAGTGGTTCTGCCGACTACCTCAAAAGCACAAGGTCCCAAGTTTGATCCCCGGTTCCCAAAAAAAGTTTCGGATTTACTCTAGAAAGGCCTGGGTTGGTGAGCAGTAGTGGAGGTGAGGCAGAGGCACATTGCAAATGGCAGAGGAAACAATGGCACTAGGAGACAAGCATCGCCTGGACCTTGAGAGAACGAACTACTGAGGCTGAGGGAATGGGAGAGTGTGTTTGATAGTTGTGTCCCAAACCAGTTTGATGACATAGAAGTATTTATTGGTAGACTGCTTTGTATGCTCAAAGGTATTTCTATTTTTCCATTTTTAAGTCCACATAAAGTATTTCAGCATTTCCTTTTTCTGCTTTATCAGGTAACAATATGAATCGTGAACTGTCACGAAGCAATGTTCAAAGACTTGGATTCAACATTCTTTCCTTACTTTATCCATAAATGTTGTGATGTAGATGAAGCATAACTTCAGGGTGAGATCAACCTTGACCCTGCTAAGAAAGAGCCATGAATTTCCCTTGGTGCCTTCTGGGCAGAGTCTTCCCTGTAGGTGGCCTCCAGCTAGAGAGAACCCCAACAGAACGAGTGTGCAGACTGAAAAAGCTGCTGAGTGGTGGAAGGCTAGAGATGCATGTGCAGAAGCCATGCAGAAGGCCGAAGCCACAGACATTGAGTGCTTGTCTCCTTTCTGAGGTTTTGACCCTATATTCCTTTGGAATTTCGACACACAGTTTTGATTTTCACATGCATAGATTTAATGGTATCAATCTATAATTTGTATATAGAGAAATTTGTGGTTAGGCTCAGAGATACATTCCTTTAGGTAGCTTCTAGGAGGAAGGGGTGATGGATTTGACACTTTCAGTGAGAATCTTAAAGTGATTCCAGGTAAAGGTGCTCCTGTAGTAAATATTAGAATGGAGAAAGTTGAATTTTCAGACTGAGAAAAAGGAACCGCAGGCTACAGTGAGCTCTCAGAGTTAATATTTTTACTTGTTCCTGCCTCGTCACCAGGGTCTGGTTCACTGTGGCACCCCATTTCAGCAGCCAATCTCGCCCTGTCATTGAAAAGATATTTAACTGTCTGAATGTGGGTTTTCCTTTGACCATGGGTGAAGCAGGTGGCTTTTCTTCACTCTTGATGTTACTGCAGAATCTGGCTGCCAAATAAGTGTAGAACATGTGTTATTTTATAATTATATTCCCTTGTTTTCATGTTTTCCTTTCCTTTTAGCAAAATAGGTCAAAGCCGGGTTTGGTTGTGCATGCCTATAATCTCAGCTCTCTGGGAAGCTGACACCAATTAGTTGCAAGTGTACGAGTTTGAGGCCATGCTGGGCAACTTAGCAATAAACCAAAATACTGTCTCAAAGTAGCTGGGGATGTGGCTAAGTACAAATGCCCTGGATCCAGCCCCAATCTTGAAAAAGTAAAAAATGCCTAGTTGACTAAAAAAGTGTGAGAAAGGCTTGGTGATTAATCCAGCTCCCTCATCCCACACTGCTCAAGGGTGACATCACACACTCTGTCCTCTGCTAGAAGACCTGTCCTGCTCTAGGCAGCCCTCCTTCTGTGACTTCTGATGTCTCCACAGGACAGTCTAGAAACCTGAGCACACTTATTGCTTTATTTCCAGGAAGCAGGAAGGGCCCAGTACATATACTTAGAAAGCAGGTGCCTGCTCTGCAAAGCCAAAAGCAAGTTCATCTGAGAAGCCATCATTCCCAGGTGGACCATTTCAGCACCCCAGGAGGGTGCTGGGCATGGAAGGGTCTTGGATGGGATCTGTCACTTTGTTCATCACAGCCAGATATGGGATCACATCTCTTGTCCTTCAGATCTCAGAAGGTGAGTTTTTGAGCCCCAGCCATTGCGATATGCATGTTGGTCTATGAGCTGTGCATAGGAGAGAAAGAGAGGGAGATCAGGCTGATCCATAATGTGCAGCCTTCCTTTATTTTCTGTTGCCATACTTTAAACCCAGTGTCACCTGCTGAGAAATGGCACAAGAGTCCCAGATTCCATTGCTTTGTTACTTCCTTGACATACAGGAATTGTGTAGACACAGAAACACCCTAGAAGCCAGAAATGTAAGTGTGGGGCTGGATGCTCTGAGATGGATACAGATGGCCTCAAAAAGCAATCCTAAAATTTATATGTAACCAAAAGAGTTCTAGAATATCAAAAGCAACCTGGAGCAAAAAGACAAAATCAGGTGGTATTACAATCACAGATTTCAAATTATACTTCAAGGCTTCAGTAATAAAAACAGCATGGTTCTGGCACAAAAACAGACACATTGACCAGGACTACCCCATGCATCTTCAGTCATCTGATTGTTTTTACAGATGGGCCAACAGCTAACGCTAGAGAAAAGGTAGCCTCCGAACAGATGGTGTTGGGAAAAGTGGTTACCCATTATATTTGAAGAAAAATAAACCTAGATCCTTATTTTTCACCCTGCACTAAAAGTAAATCAAAATACGTGAAAAACACAGATAAAAAGATAGAAACACTGAATAGGTGGGAAAATAAATATAGCAGAAGCAAGGATATTCTGTATAAGACCTGTTATGCTTTACATTTGGATGTCCCCCAGAGCCACATGCTCTCATAGGTCATGCTTTTGTAAGAGTGTTGGATCATCAGGTCACTAAAGCAGACTTGCTGTTAGGAGGTGGCACCTGGATGAGGGGGCATCTCCTTTTTTTTCTTTTTTGGTACCGAGGATTGAACGCAGGACATTGTGCTTGGTGCATCTCCCTTCTTGTTTCCTTTCTTCTTTCTCTCCCTCCCTCTCTCTCCCTCTCTCTCTTTCTCCCCACCCCCTCCTCCTTAGGTCCCATGACACAAGCAGGTTTCCTCCACCCAGCCTCCTGCATTATGCCTTCAACCACTTCATTTTTGTTTTTAAGACCTCAAAACATGGACTGAAATATCTGAACTTGGAGCCAAAATAAAACTCTCCTCTTTCAGGTTGTGGGTGTTGGGTATTGTTTTTCAGCAATGAGAAGAATGGCTAAGACAGATCTTGATACCAGCAAACTAGGCTTGCTGCTGTGAATATACCTAACCATGTTGTTCTGAAGCTTTTGGAACTAGTTAACAGGAGGAGGAGTTTGGAAAGGTTTGGACATGCTGGCTAGGTGGTTGTAAGGTACTTGATATGGAATATTGGTCAGAAATTAGAAGACAAAAAGGCTGATAGATAAACAGACTGTTGTGTAAGACAATACTTCCTTGAATATATCTGATCTCAAAAGTTAATCAGAGTCAGACCTGCTTAGAATTTGACAAGATAAATGTAAAGATCAGGTTCAGTAGGATTCAATTGGATAGAAGAACTGTATCAGAAATTGGTCTAGAGATCATGTGTGTTATACTCTGGCTGAAAATTTGCCTACATTTTGCTAATGTCCCGAGACTTTGTGGAGACTGTCACTAAGGGTGGAAGACTAAATAATGTCATTGGGAGGATTTCAAAGACGAATGTTCACACTGTAGTGTGGATACTTCTTGCCAATTTTAATCAGGTTTATGCTGAAAATCAGCAGAAGGTGGCCATTTCAATTTCCCCCCAAAAGGAAGAAAGTTAGAGCAGAGAGCTTGTTTGCTAGTGAGACTACCATTGAAAAGAAACCAATTACTACCTTGAATCAAGAAGAGAAAAAAGATGCCTTGCCTGCATTGCAAGAATCACCAAGACTCCTCCCTTTTCTGGTTCAAGGACACAAAGCTGCAAAGCTTTCATTTGTAAAGAGAGTCTCAGGAAACCTAGCTTATTCAGAGAAAAATGAAAGAGAATTTCCCACAAGTTAACCAGGTATTCAAAGGCCTCTGCAGCCATGAGCCATGAGGTCCCTGTTACTTCTTGAGCTCTCAGTGGACTTTGGAATTATCCATTATGCTGGTTTATGGGAATGTAGAGAAAGAGTTGTAAGTTCAATAAACCTTCCAACAAGATTTCAGAAGAAGACCTGGAAGGCCAAGCTATGCACCTCTGAGAGGGCACCGAAGAAAGCTGTGCGAGTGAAGACAAAAGTGCAGTGAAGACTCCAGGAGGTTGTGGAAGGCAGGAATATGGAGTGTCTGGTGAGAAAGCCTGCAGGCAGTGAGCAGAGCCTGTCCAAGTGAGAGGCCATGGAAGCCATGGTAGGCAGTGCCATAATGTGGCCATAAATGCTATTTGGAGATTGCATCTTGCCACTGCATACCCGAGGTGCTAGACATGGGGCTAGAGGGTTTAATGTTTTCCCTTTTTGGTTTTATTTTTGACTTGGTACCATTGGTTTCTAGTCCCTTGTTCCTCCCTTTAGGAATGAAAATATTTACCTTGTGCCACTGTATGTTAGCAGTATTTAGCTTTATTTTTTATAGGAGCTCACAGCTATGAGTTTGCATTCAATATCAGAGGAGATTTTGGACTTAGGTTTTTCAAAAATTCTGGACCTATTAAGATAGATGCATTTCTCATAGAGGCCTGCATGAGTCTTTTGGGATCTGGAGCATAATGTTATGGTTTATGCCTAGATGTCCCCAAGGGGGCTCATGAACTCCTAGGTGGGGCTTTTAGAAGAGGATTAGACCATGGAGGTGATATAGCTCTTAGGAAGTGGGCCTGGTCAGAGGAGGCAGGCCACAGAGGACATGACCTGGAAGGGTCCAGCTCCTTCCTGAGAGCCTCTTTTCTATCTCTGCTTCCTGCCTACCATACTCGGGACACTTTTCTCTTTCTAGGCCCCTGCACCAGGCCATTTCTGTGTTTAAGCCTGCTTAACATGGTCTGAAATTTCTGAATTGTGAGTCAAAATAAACCTGTCCTTTTTTAAAGTTGATGCTATTGGGTATTGTGATGCAGTGACCAGGAAAGTGACTAAGACTGAATCCTAATTGCACAATGATATCAGGCTTCAACAAATATGAGTATATTAAGTTAAAAATCTTTGGCAAAATGAAGAACAATAAAGAGTGTGAAGAGACAACCTACAGAATGAGAAAAAAAATTTTCATCTACTCCTCAGACAGAGGAGTAACATGTAAAACACATATAGAACTCTAAAAATTGGGCCTCTCCTAAAATAAATGACTCTACCATGACATGAGCAATGAAATGAAGAGATATTTCTCAAAAGAAGAAATATGTGGCCAATAAGTAAATGAAAATGTTCAGCATCTTTGGCCATTAGAAAACCAAATAAAAATAATATAGGTTCCACCTTACTCCTACAAGTATTACAATCATTTATGACTCAAAATCAATAAATTCTGGCCTTCCACATAGTTGCTGGAAATATAAACTAGTACAGCCACTATGGAAATCAGTGTGAAGACTCCTCAAAACAACTAAAAGAAATTTCATTTGACCTAGCTATGCCTATTTTGAGTGTCTTCCTGAAAGAGGTAAAGACATCATATTACAGTGATACATGAATATGCATGATTATGGTAGCACAGCTTATACTAGGTAAATCATGAAAGTAGCCCAAATGCTTATCAATGGATGGATAAAAAAATGTGATACATATTGACAATGGATTACTACTCAGCCATAAGGAATAATAAATAAGTCATTTGAAGGAAAATAGGTTGATCCTGAGGTCATAATGCTAAGTGAAATAAATAGAGAATATTAAATATTGCGTTTTTTCACTTATATGAGAAATTCAAGCATAAATACTTTAAAGAGTATAATGAAAGAGAGATAATAGGAAGCATGAATACAGACATTGTGGCAATGGGAGGGGAGACTAGGAAAGGGGAGAGGAGAGGAAGTGGAGGCAGTTGGTCCTAAACATCAAGATGCCATCTGTATGTGTTAATTTCCCAAGGTAAATGTCACTATTATATTTAATTACAATAATAAAACTAAAAAATAAGCAATGGCATTTGCAACACAATATGAGTGAAATAAATAATCAATAAAAGTCATTAGGTATATATACCCCTAAAGTTATGAAGCAGCACTTAGAAAAGAATATTACAGTAACATATAAAGTGAGATAAACCATGTTGTCAGATTAAATGACTGAATATTTGGCACATGTTAATATTGTACAAATTGGTCTGCTGTAATCAAAGTTCTAACACATTCTGTAGTGGAAATTTTAAGTTAGGGGATAAGAGAAGGCATACTATGTAATATTTAAAATTATTGGTCATTTAATTTGTGAAATTTGTGAATGATCTCGGTCATGGCAATATTCAACAAGTATTTTCCTTTCAATTAATTTACCCATGTCATAATTTACAGAGGTATAATTTAGTGAGAAATATAGATGCTTTTTTTCTCCCAAGTTCATGTTTTAAAACTTAATCCTTTGCTGAGTGTGTGGTGCACGCCTGTAATCCTAGCATTCAGGAGGCTAAGGCAGGAGATCACCCCAAGTTCAAGGCCAGCCTAAGCTACATAGTGAGTTCAAGGTCAGCATGAACTGCACGGTGAGACTTTGTCTCAAAAAAACAGAACCAAAAACACCTTAATCCCTAAAGGCAGTGGCAGTGAGAGATGGGGCCTTGGGCAGTTGTTTTATTAACAGACTCTATCCCTGTGAAGGAGATCGGTGGTGTTATGAAATAGGCTGGAGTGTGACATTGTTTCCTTGCCCTGCCATGTGATTAAATAGCAAGAAGACAGCATCCATGCACACCCAGCCCTCACTAGACACAGATTGTTTTGACCTTAGCTATGTCATTTTCTAGACCTACTATTTGCACCATGTTTTTCACAGGGAGCTGCCCATCCTCTTCAGTGAAAATAAATAAAACCATTCTTGTTTTTCTTTTGGGCCTTGGGTATTCTTGAAATATTTTGTCTCACCATCAACCTAAAGCCTTATAGTCTTAATTTGTTCTGGCTGCTGCAATACACTGGTTTTTGGATAATTTCAATCAATAGCTAGACTTTTAGCAACATTCTTCTCATCTCCATCACCTTCTATCTTTTCAGTTCCTTACTGTTGATTTTCCACCCAAATACAGTTACTTGTTGTAAGCTACTAAATTTAGGGTAATTTTTTCCCACAGCTGTAGATAACTTGTATGTTTTGTCAGGACTCAGGGCCTAGTGCTGTGCTCATTCTTTCTTCCTCTGGCCTCCTCACATATTGTCTTCATCCCCACCTTTCTAAACTCATCTCTGAGCAAGTTGTTCTCTGCCTCTGTGTCTCTGCACCATACGTCTTCCCTCAGCACACTGTATTTTGACTTGTGCTGGCCTTGCTTATCTGTGTTTCTGCTTCAAACTGAGATGTCCCTGAAGCCCACTTACACCTGCGTAACTAGTGGCTCCCCAGCCTCCCCCTCAGAGCATTCTGGGTTATTGCACTGTATCTTCTGTTCTTCTATTTCATGTGTATTTATTTTTGTGTTATTCTTTATCTCTGTCCAGACTGTGAGGCCTGAGAGAGCAGGGACTCCATTAGTCATTTTCAGCACTGAACTCGAGACAGGCACAATCCTTACAGACAGTGAGTGCTCGGGGCAGTTCCTGAAGGAAAAATGGGATCTCAGAATCAACTTACCAACCATGAGGGGCTCATCGTGAAGAGTCACACTAATAGTGAAAGAAGGTTTTGATTTCCAGGAAATGTAGCCCCCCCCCCATTGCTACTGCAGGGTACAAGGTACAGTGACCAAAGTCTACATTTTGTAGTTCCCAAGTTATATTGTTATGGTTGTAGGGCAAAGTGAAGCCCAGCATGGCTACATTATAGCTCAGGTTATGGGGTGTGATGGGGGGAGGGGAGGTAAGTCCTGAGTTAGCAAGACTTCAATATCCAATGCAGGTGAACCCCACAGTTTCGGTGCAAATAACTTATATACCCAAGGTTGATTCTGGCACATAGCCACTGCTGAATACTTCACTGTAAGTCTAGACTGCTGTGTGGGTTTGGCAGCTGAGGACTGGTGAGAGTTTTCAGGGGCTGGGAGCTGCAAGACTGGCTGGGCAGTAGTGGGAGCCAGGCAGCTGAGGACTGTGGCAAGGGCATGCAGCTGAACGGAGAGATGGACTGCAGCTGAGCAGCTACGTAAAGGCCAAGCAGATGCCTCACTCTATGTCAGACACCTTCAGGCTGCCTGAATCTCAAGCAAAACTCTCCATCTGAGCTGCTGACAGGACAATTGCTGTAACCCACAGGATCATCCAAGGCAGAAACTTCCGTAAGAAGAGGCAGCTCAGCAAGGAGTTGAAAGAGGAGATGGGTGCTGCTTGTAAATTGTGTCCAAAAAGCATGCATGGTTTACATAGAATGGACCTCACCAAAGCAGGCAGCTCAGGGAATGGAGATACTGAGCTACTCTCATGTTGGAAGACCCATCTGGTGGTAAAACAGAAAATGCAGCGGCAAGCTATGACCCAATGAGACCACGAAGGTAAAGAACAGCAACAGGGACAGGTCAGGGCAGAGCCCATTCCCAAGGCTCTGGCCAAACAAGGAGCCTAGGCCAGAGCTGCAGCTAGAGTGTAAATTCTGGTCGGAATCAGAGCAGGAGGCAGCCCTGTGGCCTCGGCTGGTGGCACTGTAAAGGAAGCAGCCCATCAGGTCAGAGACCACAGATGATAGACCGGCTTGCAGTATCATCAAGGATAGTCTGGAGAGACTCCAGGAAGTAGCTAGAGACCACGAGCAGGTGACAGACATGTGCACAACTGGTGTGAGTGGGTGGGAGATGAACATGGGAAGGTCACTGCCCGGTAGCTGCCATGACACCAGTTAGCCAGTGAGAGCTGGCAGGACCTCAACGAAGGCTGCTGAGGCAGCTGGAATTTGCAGTTATCTGCAGCCAAAAGGCAAATCTGGAAGTGGGAGCAAGCCCAAAGCTGGGCACAGGAGGCAGCTGTGGTGCAGTCATGGAAGGTACTGAAGAGCACAGAGAAGGAGCAAGGAGTTCAGGCCATAAGGAGGCAGGAGCCAAAAAAACTGAGCAAAAGGGGCCAAAAGGAGTGACCTACCACCAAGTGTGGAGTGACCTCCTTGTGGCAGGTATAAACCAAGAGAAAATGGACAGGTGGCTAAATGGCACGCTGTTAACACTTTGAAGACAACTGTGCCCTGATCCGCAGTTTCAAAAAAACAAAGGCTCGCCAGTGGAAGCAGACGGGTCCAGACCTAGGTTATAAATCACAGGACTATGTGGTATCTGTGAATGATGCCATGCAGACATTGAAATTTTGACTATGGTCAGGGCTAGGATGCCCCAAATAGGGGGAAATCTGGAGGACCAGAAGCATAATGTTGCACTTACTAGTCATTGGTTCCACGCAAGAGTACATGAAATGTTTGTTAGTGGTAACCAGGTCAACTATAGCATGCAGTTGACCTGGTACACAGTTGTGGCCATGTGCCAGTGTCGATCCTGGTTGTACAGGTTATTTACACTGAGAATGTGAAGTACACCTGTGCTGGAGTCCTACTGACTCGGGGCTTACTGTCCCCTAGAAATCACCCCCCATGGCCTGAATTCACCCAGAGTCACGCATCCCTCTAGCCATCTTGGGCTTCATTTTTCCTTCAATCCACCCCTTCAGGGTATGGGGTGCGACTGCCTGCTGGGTGCACGGCCCCACAGGGCTGAAGCATGAACTCAAATGTGTACTTTAAAGCTAGACTGCTGCACAGACCAGTCTGCTGAGGACTGCTGAGAGGCTGTCCAGTGACTGGGAGCCACAGGAGCAGCTGGACAGACAAGGTGGCAGCGGACATCTGTTGAGTGTGTGCAGTGGCTGGGCAGATAAGGAGGCAGCCGGGCAGCTGAGGACTGCTGCGAGTGGGTGCAGCTAACTAAAGAGATGGACAGTAGCTGAGCACCCGAGTCAGACATTCCCATGACTCTGGGTCTCTTCTTGGGACTGCGTGAATCTCAAATGAGCCTCTCCAGTCTGACCTGACAACAGGACAGTAGTTTCCTCAGAGGAGACCTGTAATGAATGTACATTTCTGAGCAAAAATGGATCATCATGTCCACT
Organism: Heterocephalus glaber; assembly: GCF_000247695.1. Next base: position 27,091 of record NW_004624938.1, on the reverse strand, counting down.
CTGAAATTGATCTTGACTGTCACCATGATTGCCTCATCAGCTGCCGGGTAGATTAGTAAATCACATCTATGGGTTTGTCTGAGGGAGTCAGGGAGTCCCACCCATAGGTGCTCTTCCACTGGGGGTGCTTTTCCCTCACCATGAAGAGAGCAGCTTTAAGCCACCATCTCCTTCTGCTGTGAACTTTCTGCCTTGGAACTAAATAACCATGGCTTAAAATCCCTGAAACCATAATCAAAGATAAACTTCTCTGCTTTAAACTTATAGAGGTCAGGATTGATGTCACAGCAGTGGAAGAGCCAATGCACCCACCCATCAAGACAGTTAACAGAGGAGATAAACAATGTGCTATGTAACAGCAACACAGGAATATAATACAAGATTATCTATAATGTCTGCTATCAGAATAAAAACCACTGTGAATTTGGATTTTTCAGAAGAGAATATTTTAGGAGTAATTTATTCACAGAAGTTTAGGGAAAAGATACTCTTTAAAATTAGGTCATTGAACTCCAAATTTAAATGTATGCTTTAATTTTTCTTCAAAAATGCTTTATTTTTCTGAATTACAAGATATAATTGAAGACAATAAAATTCTTTTTTTGTTTTTTTGTTACCAGGAATCACTGGCCCTCAATTTTAATTTAAGTACTTGAAACTAGTTATCCTTCCGATTTGCAATTACATATATGATGTCTGTATTATCTTTTTCAAAAATCCTTGATATTTTTATTCTCTGTAGTAATTTAAAGCTTTTAGATCATGAGAGAAAATGGTCCTGAGAGATCCAAACATGGTGGTCTTTCTCCTTTTTAAAATTAAATGTGTCCACTTGGGAGTTCTCACATTTTCTGGCTCCTTAACATTTTATATCATTATATATGATACTATATGTAACCCACCAGTGATAGTGCACAACTCTTATATACAGCCGACTAATTTTTACAAACAGTAGGGCTTAATGTGTGTGATGTATTGAACAATAGACATCCCACTTATTGCCCTCACTTACACGCATCCTTTCCCTCCTATTTACTTCCTTCCTCTCCTGTAATAATATTTCCACTCCACATCTGTATCACCTTTTGTAGATTCCATATATTATGGAAACCATGTGACATTCATCTTTCTAAATTTGATGTGGTGAACTAAACATGATAATCTCCACTTCCATCTCCTTCCTGTGAAAGATATAATTCCGTTTTTCTTCATGGCTGAATAATAATCCATTGTGTATATATTCTCTGTTTTCTTTACTGACTGATCTGTGAATGGGCACTGGCTGTTTTCATTGGTGCTGCAATAAGCACAGGTGTTCCTATAGTTGTGGACTTAATTCCTTCAGGTGTATGCCAATTAATAGTATAGCAGGATCAAATGGCAGCACTGTTTCAGTTTTTTAAGGACCCCACATTGGTATACACCCTACTAATTTATGTTTCCAGCAACAGTGTAGAAGTCATTTGTACCACGTCCTCAGTAGCACCTCATTGTTTTGTATTAGTGATGATAACCATTCAGACTGAGGTCAGAGGGAATCTCAGCATACTTTTGATTTGCATTTTCTAAGGGCTAAACATGCTGCACATTTCAATTTCCTTCTTAGCCACTTGTAGATCTTCTTTTGAGAAACGCCCATTCAGTTCATTTGCCCATTTATTGATTGATGTATTTGATTTGTGGGGTTCAAATTTTTCAGTTGATTATATATTGTAGATATTAATCTTATGAGTAGCTCCCAAAGATTTGTCCCATTGTATAGACTGTGTCTTCACTCTTGATTTTTTCTCATGCCATGTAGAAAATTTTAATTTGATTTAGGTCCAGTCTGCTAATTTGTGCTATTATTTCTTTTGTTATTCAAGTCTTTTCAGGAAATCTGCCTGAGTCTATGGCTTCAAGTGTTAACCCTAGTATTGTTTTTTTATCAATTTCCAAATTTCAAGTCATGCCTAACTCTTTTATTGATTTTGAATTGATTTTTGTTTAGTGTGAGAACTAGGAATTAAGTTTTAATCTTCTACATATGGATAATCAATTTTTTTCACACTGTTTCTTAAGTGGGTGCCTCTTCTCCAATGTATATTTCTGGATACCCTTATTCAGAATCAGATGAGTAAAGTTGTATATTTCTTTTCTTTGTCTTATTTAAAAATTATCACTAGCCTGTGTGTATTTTTGTGCCAGTGCCATTCTGGTGTTACTAGTATTTTGTAATATCATTTAAAATCTGGTATTTTGTTACATCTATCCTTGCACTCTTTGCTTAGTATTGCTCAGGCAATTTTGAATCTTTTGTGTTTCCATACAAATTTTAGGATTATTTCTTTAAGTTCTATAAAGAATATAGAAATTTTGATGAGTATTGGCCCAACCTGTGGGTCACTTTACGTAACCAATGTTAATCTTTCTAACCCATGATCACAGGAGATCTTTGCATCTTATGGTGTCTTTTCAATTTTTGCCTTAATGTTCTGTCATTTTTGTTGTAGAGGTTTTCCACCACTTTGGTTAGGTCAATTTCTAGGTAGTTTTTGAAGCTATTGTGAATAAAACAGTTTTTCTCATTTATTTCTCTACTAGTTCTTTACTGCTCTGGAAAAAACTACTGGTTCTTAATGTTGATTTTATATCCTGCCACTTTACTAAATTTATCAGCTCTAAAAGACTTTTGGAGGGAGATTCAATGTGGATGAATAGAGAGGGACCCGTGTTGGAATAACTCAGAGAAATTCATCTAAAAACACATTTAATTGGAAGAAAGGGAAGGACATACGTCCAGATGTCAAATCAATCTGAAATAAGAGACTTACAGATCAAAGAAACATAAACACAGGACTTTATAAAGTGGGGCTGCCTATGGGAAAGCCACTTGTGCACAGAACAGGAACTGCCACTCTGGGAAGTCCCCGGGAAAATGATGGGCTGCAACAGTGCAGCAAACCCAAGCCACATAGGGTACATTTGGGGTATAAGGGCCCTCACCTCTTTGCTTTCCTCCAAACAGAGGATATTGCAGCCTGGCAGCAAATTTTGCCAGCACACACAAGGGAGAGCAACCAGGAAGCCGCTGTCTCCCCAGTGGGTTGCCGGTTTGGGGTTTTCGTTTTTGTCATGCGCCATTGTGGCTAACTGAAAACTCTAGTGACAACAAAGTTAGGGACTGCAGTGGCAGAGGTGATGGTAATGAGAGGAATAGAACCACCCCCTGCCCTGGTCCCATCAGCACATGACCTAAGCAGCTTTAAGCCCATGACAGAGTGGGAAATCAGCACTCCTGCCGCCCACCTCCGGTGAGGTGAGAGGAGAGCAATATAGAGGAGTGGAACAGAGAAGGCTTGCAAGGGCCGGGAGGGCCAACTGCACAGGACTGGGAGCAGCCTCGAGCTGCCTGTCCGAGGCATTGCAGGAACTCGGAGCGATGGTGACCAACAGGGTAAGGAGACGCGGGTGGACCACGGAGGGACACACAGGGAGTTGCTGGCTGCACACTGGCCCCAGCCCCACATCCAGAGGCCGAAATCAGCCCCACACCCAGCGCTAATCCTACTGCAGACTTGGCAGGGTTTACTCAGCACAGACTTGGGCTGCGACTTGGACCTGACTGCAGAACTGAGGGCACCAGAGGAATTTTATTGGCTTTTGTATTGCTTGTTTAGGCTTTTACATTTATTGTTTGTTTTGTTTTGTTCATTAATTTTCTCTCTTTCCTCAACTGTCTTTCTTGATTTTTTGATATTTTCGTGTGAGTGAACATTGTCTCTAGTCTTTCTCATTCACTTCAATATTCTTTTCCTTTCTCTTTCATTCTCTCTCTCCTGTCCCCTTCTCCAGTTTCCCAAAGCTTGTGATCAACTTTTGTCCTTCAGCCTTGCTTCTACTACATTCCTCTTCATTTATCTCTCTATTTTTTCCTCTAACCCTCTTAAACCCCTACCCACCCACAGGGTAAAATCACTCTACCAAGGAAAAACTCACAGCACACAAGTTTCTGGTTTATGTTGGATTTTGTTATATAACTACATCTTGCTCCTATGGTTAAAGATACCAAATTAATAGTTACCACAGTTTGTCAATTGCTGGACTGAGCTTGATTCTATTACTATTGCTAATTTAGCCAGGCTGTCATACCTATTGTATGACAGGTGTCCTTCCTTGTCTGACAGCACTGTCATTGTCTGGGGTTATATTAATCATCACCTTGGTCCAGTACCAAAGGACTGGGTACTGAGACAAATAGGTAGCAACTTTTCATTCCTAATAAATTGAGAAGGTAGGATCTTGGGACAGAAACAAAGTCCAAGAGCCAGGTACACCTAGAGGACACCTCTGAGGAATAGACATTATATAGGGACACCTGGATACTAGTGATAAAGCTACCTACCATAAGCAATTTATAACCATCAACACAGAAAACAAATTAAAATTTAAAAATAGACAATTACAAAATGCAGAAGCAAAATGCAATCCTAGACCTCCAGCCTACCCAGGACAAATCCAGGGGACAATGAGATAGAGGAAATCAGAAGCCCAATTTTTCTGAATTTTCTGAAATAGTAGCAGCCAAGGTTAAAAAAGGATGAATGATGCTGTAGAGAAAATTAGATCAGAATTAATCTCTCAGGTTAAAAAAAAAGAGAGAGGTGATGATGATGATGAAAATAAAGGACTTGCTCAGTGACTCTAGAGAAGACAATAGATTTTTTTTTAAAGAAGAGCTTATAAAAATGATTAAAATCATAAATGCCCAACATAGGAAGGAAATAGAATCCATGAAACAGATTCAAACATATATTTAGGAGACTAAAAAATCCATTGAAAGTATACACAGCTGATTGAACCAAGGTGAGGACAAAATATCAGATCTCGAAGACAGGATTGTGGTCAGCAGTCATGAAAGATTTCTTAAAAACAGCAAGAACCATGAAAAATAAATCCAACAGCAACAAGATGCTGCAAATAACAATGTAAGATTGATCAGAGTCAATGAAAAAGCAGGAGGTAGTGAAAATGATATAAAAAACTTGTTTACAAAAATAATGCCAGAAAACTTCCCAAGTAAGGAAACAGAATTCAACATACAGATAAGTGAGGCATATCGGACTCCAATTAGTCATGACCAAAAAATATTGACTCCAAGGCCAATGAATTGATACCAATGACCAGTAGACAAGATTCCAGAAATTCAGCTCAAGGACAGAATATTCAAAGCTGTTAGAGAAAAGAAACAAATCCCTATAAAGGAAAGCCCATCAGAATCAGAGCAGACTTCTCAACACAAACCCTTAGGTCAAGGAGAACTTGGAGTAAAGTATTTCAAATCCTGAAATAAAACTATCTCCAACCCAGATTGATGTATCCTGCAAAATTATCTTTCAAAATCAATGGAGAAATAAGATACATCCATGACAAAATACAACTGAAGAAATTAATGACCACCAACTCAGCTCTCCAAAATGTTCTGAAAGATATTTTTGAAAGAGATAAAAAAACATTTGCCATACCAAAAAGACAAATAGAAAGTATCCACGAGGCAAAACAAGCAATTAAAGGAGGAGAAAGACAAGGAAACAACAACAGGAAAATCAAATGACAAAGATAAGGCAATACATATCAGTTATAACCATCAATGTAAATGGTCAAAATTCACCAATCAAAAGAAATAGACTGGCAGAATGGATCAAGAAACAAGATCCAACAATACACTGCATACAAGAAACACACGTAAGTCAAAAATAAATTCACAGACTGAAAGTCAAAGGTTGTAAAACAATGTTTCATGCATCAAGAACCTGGAAAAAAAAGCAGGGGTAGCTACTCTATTTGGAGACAAACTGAACTTCAACCGAAGCCTGATCAAAGGACACAAAGGTCACTACATACTTGTTAAGGGAAAACTCCAAGAAGAAGAGATGACACTCATAAATATATATGCAGCAAAAACTGGCACAACCAACTATATAAAACAAATATTAACAGACTTGAAAAATCAAATAAGCACTAACACAATTGTAATTGGGGACCTCAATACACCACTGTAACAAATAGATCAACTAGACAAAAATTCTACAAAGAAATTCCAGAACTGAACCAAATCTATGAACAAATGGACTTAGCAGATGTCTACAAGAGTGTTCTGTCCCACAACATCAGAATACATTCTTCTCTGCTGCACATGGGACATTCTCCAAAACAGACCATATACTAGCTCATAGAACATGCTTAAGTGAATGCAAAGGAATTGAAATTAGCCCATGCATATTATCAGACTATAGTGCAGTGAAATTGGAAATCAATGTCAAAAGAAACCCCAAGAACTTCCTAAACACATGGAAATCAAATAGCACCCTCCTGAACAACCAATGGGTCACAGTTGAAATTAAAGGAGAAATTAGAAGGCCGGGATTTAGTTCAGTGGCTCTGTGCCTGCCTCTCAAGTGCAAGGTCCCTAGTTCCATCCCCATACACACACACACACACACACACAAAAGAAAGAAAAGAAAAGAAAGAAAAAAGAAAAAGAAAGAAATTAGACAATTTCTACAATTAAATGATGGTGCCAAGGCAACATATGGCACTTATGGGATGCTGTGAAAGTAGTCTTATGAGAGAAATTCATAGCGGTGAACTCCCACATCAGGAAAACAGAGTAAGCTCAAATAAACAAACTAATGTGGAATCTCAAGCTTCTAGGAAAGCAAGAACAATTTAACCCTCTCCAGGTGAGAAGCAGGACAACATATCTTGGCCCCATCTTCAGGGCAGATGGGGACGCTGGGGACCCTGGTTGCTGAGGGCCTGGCTGCCACCTGTCTGGCTGTGGAGGGATGCAGCCAGGGCTCTCCAAATGTTTTTGCTGGAGTCAAATCCATGTGGTTTGTATATTTTTTCCTTTAATCTTGGGCATTTTGTTTCTCTTTCTGCGAACATAACTTAAAACACTACAGAGCCAATAATCCTATACAGAGTGTATCCGCAGACACTGTACAGTTTTATATACCTTCACAATGTACTTTGCTTCTAAGTACTTTATTCTGCAACATATTGCTTCACAGTTGTAAGTAACTAATGTACTGTAACATCACTTTCAGTGATGTATAAAGAAATAAATTAATTAAAATGCTAAAAAAGAGAACAATTTAAGCCCAAAGTTTGTATGAAGGAGGAAATTATAAAGATTAGAGCAGAAATTAGTGTAATTGAGACTAAGAAAATGATGCAATGAATCAATGAATCACAAAGTTGGTTCTTTGAAAGATTAAATAAAATTGATAAACCCTTAGCCAACCTTATCAAAAAAAGGAAAGACTCAAATCCATGCAATTGGGGATCAAAAGGGTGATCTTGCAGAAACTGAGATCATCAATACCTACTTCAAGAACTTTTATTCTAACAAGAGGGAAAACAGAAGAAATGGACAGGTTCCTAGATACATATGAATTACCACAGCTGATTCAAGAAGATATAAAAATTGTACATAACCTAATATCAGTCAATAAAATTGAAGATGTAATTAAAACCCTACCAAAAAAGAAAAGGCCCTAATATTCACAGCTGAATTCTACAGGAAATTTAGAGAAGAGCTAATGTCATTACTCCTCAAACTCTTTAATGAAATTGAAAAGGAAGTAATACTCCCAAACTCATTCCTGATATCAAAACAGGAGAAGGATCCAACCAAAAAAGAGAACTGCCAATCTCCCTAATGAACATGAATGCAAAAATCCTCAATAAGATACTGGCAAACAGAATGAAAAAAATCATCAAGTTTATACACCATAACCAAAGAGGATTCATGCCAGGGATGCAGGGATGGTTCAATGTATGCAAATCAATAAATGTAATACACCATATCAACAGAGCTGGGGATAAAAATCACATGATCATCTCAATAGATGCAGAAAAAGCATTTGGCAAAGCCAAATAAATACAAGAAAAATGTTCAACATCATTGGCCATTCAAACAATGCAAATTAAAACAACACTGAGATTCCACTTCATTCCAGAAAGAATGGCTGTCATCAAGAAACCAACCAATAAATGCTTGTGAGACTGGGGAGAAAGGAACCCTTTTCTGTGTTTGGTAGAAGTGTAGACTGGTGCAACCACTGTGTAAATTGGTATGGAGATTCTTCCACAAGCTGAAACTAGGGGTTCCCATAACCCAGGTACTCTCTTTCTAATTATCTTCCCAAAAGATTTAAGAGCATGATACCACAGTGACACATGCATATCCATATTTAAAGTGACACATGCACAGTGACATATGCATATCCATATTTAAAGCAGCATAATTTATAATAACCAATCTTGAAAATAGTTCATATGTCCATCATCGAACTAGTGGACAAAGAAAATGTGGGATTTATACACAATGGGGTACTACTCTGGCATACAGAAGGATAAACCTGAGATCTTTTTAGGTAAGTGGATTCATCTCAAAATCATAATATTAAGTGAAATAAATCAGACACACAAGTTTAAACATTGTGTTGTGTCTCTTATGCAAGAAAGTCAAAATGTACAGAATGAGCAAAATGGAGGACAGATACTGGGAAGTAGGAAGAACTTTTTCAACTGTCTAGGGGAACAAGGAGGGGGAGAGAAGAAAGGAAAGGATATTTTAAAAATACTGAAAGGAAAAATGGCAACAGAGCTTTTGTAAATTAGGAGGGGAAGAATGGTTGAAGGGAGGTGAGGGAAATGGGAAAAAAATAAAAATTAAGATACGTTATGGGCTGGGGATTGAACTCAGTGGTGCCACTGCCTACCTCGCAGGTGCAAGGTCCTGAGTTTGATCCCCGGTACCAAAAGTAAAATAAA
>NW_004624937.1:1222199-1262233 GCF_000247695.1 Heterocephalus glaber | reverse complement strand
ACCAGTGGTAGAACTTTGTGTCATCTACAGGGTGCTGTTTTCACAGGTATGCAGAATGCAAGAGTTGAGTCAGGAAGGCTTCCACCCAAATTTCCAAAGAAGGCCTGGCAGGCCAGGATGGGTGTCCCTGAGAGGGCAGTGCGTGCAGCTGTGAGAGTTAAGCCAAAGGTGCACTGGAGAACCCAGGATGAGGGTGCAGTCAGGAACATGGAACACCTGCAGAAAGCCACGCACCCAAACATGTAACCCTCATCTAATCATGGAGAAAACATCAGGAAAACTTAAATTTAGGGACATTCTACAAAATATCTGATCAGTCAGCCTCAAAACTGTCAGCTCATAAAAAACAAAACCTGGGCAGGGAATTTAGCTCAGTGATTCCACTGCCTCCCTCAAAATTTCAGGGTCCCCAGTTTGATCCCCGGTACCAAGGAAAAACCAGGAAAAATTGCGAAAATGTCAGTCAAGAGGCATCTGAGGGATGCAACAATGAAGTGCAATGTGGCAGCCCAGACAGGTATTAAGGGGTAAAGGTGGATTTTAGTTACTGATTACACATCAATATTGTTTCACTGCTTGTAAAGGACATCCTAGACTAATGTAGGACACTAATAACAGGAAATAGGGGAACTCTGTTGCCATCTTAAATTTATATATAGAAATTATTGAGAGAAAGATAGCTTCTGTCTAGGAGAAGGAGGACTGGAAAGTGGTTGCCCCTGTCTCCAATTCTTCACAAGAACTCACGCAGGTGTTTGACAGCATGGCCCAGAACTGACCTCAACCTGAAGTGTGGGAGATACAAAAGACACCATCAGTAAGCTCTTGGCAACTGTGTTCTCTTTCATACGGATCGTTCTCACCTTGCAGAGTGTACTAATTGATCTGTACTTACTCTGCAGAGGATGTTTATTTTTCCACCTTTAATAAATGTAAAACCCAGCCCAGGAATTTAGCTCAGAGACATAGCACCTGCCTGGCAAGTGCAAGGTCCTGAGTTCGATCCCCAGTAACAAAATAAATAAATAAATATAAAACCTTTGAGGCCTAAACCCACCACCCCTCCCCTAGGAGATAAAAATGTCCCTTCCACATAAACTGTGCCTGGGGCTTTGTGTCCTGCCTCTGCCCCACAGGCCAAAACACATCCTTCCTCCTCTACCTGCTCTGCCCCAGCAACAGCTCCAACCAGAGACCCCAGTGACCTGCTTCACCCTAGCAACAGCAACCACCAGTAAGGATCTGATGGGAGGGAGACTGCAGCACCCAGTCCTTCTCCCTGGACCTGGACTACAGTATCTCAAGTTCTTCCGCTCCTCCTCTCCAGTAACAGCCTGCTTCCTCTTCCATTCGGGGCTGCCTCCTAGACTCATGACCACGTGTGTGGAGACAAGAAACTTTCCCTTTAAATTTTCTTGCAGCTGGTTATGTTGGCTTCATCATGGGTCTTTTCTGACCTAATATTTGGTGCTGAAACATGGGAGTGGGAGTGTGATAAACTGCTTTCCTTTTTGAGGTCTGACTCCCACAGAATTCTGTCTCCATCATTGGTGGTTTGTCCCCAGACTGCACACAACCTCTTCCCAGCGACCACAAGCAGTGACTCAGTTATCTTGTTGCTTTTGGGGGTGCCCTTGTCTCAGTCAGATCTGTAAGTCCTGGTGCTGGGCCTAACCTTCCAACACTGGGCCTGGGGACAAACAAAGTTGCAGGTTGCAGCCCTTTGTGTTCCCTCATGTTCTCAGTGTCTGCTTCCTACAGCGGGGACACTTGTCCCCCTGGGTGAGTCTTCTGTTCCTCTCAGGCAGCCCTCAGGTAGTCAAGACATGGGCTCCCCTCAGCCCTCCCCTGGGGTGGCTTCTGGCCTTTCTTGTCTACCCTGGAGCTAAAGGGATTCCATAAAGCCCCAAAATGATCCTTAATAACTTCCTCCACCACTCTGGAAAGTTGAAGAGGTCCTTATTATGTAGACCTTTTGTCCTTTGTTCTTAGCACTCTGTTTATTTGGTTTGTCTCACCTTTTGTCTCTCTACAGCCTGATCAAGTCTGTGTCTCTTTTTATCTCCTTATCAGGGTTTGGCTCCGCACAGCCCCAATCCTGACCCATTGGACCAGCCCCCACCCAGAAGGCTCCATCCTGGTCCTGCCTCCGGACCTGCCTCAGGTCCTGCCTCCCACTCCCAGGCCCCTTCCACTCAGCTGGCCGAATCTGACCCAAGCCATAGCCACCATCTCCCCTTCCTGATGTCAGTCCTCAGCTTCACTTGCTCTTCCTGTCTTCAAGGGGGCAAAGCCTCCACTCAGCCTGATTCCACCATACTTCCTCTTCAAGGAGTGCCCGGATCCAAGGATTCCCCCTGGGTTCTCCTCCACTTCTCCCTGTCACACTTATCCCATCTTGAAAAATGGGATCTTTCTTTTTTGGCTCTTTCTTCACTAACCCTTTCCATCAAAAAATTCCAATACCCAACCTAATCCTTTGGCCTTTCCTGGGGAGATGTCTATGTCATCCTCACTAACACCTTATTTTCAGAAAAAAAATGTGGAGGGAAGTGGCACAGGCAACAGATGACACAAGTTGCCCTTATTGTCCTTCCACACACCGGCTATCGCCTCTGATCTGGGCACTCACCTCCTGAGAGTCAGGTAAGTCTCTAGGTCTCCTCCAGAAGACCTTGACATTGTCATCCTGACACTTGGTCTTGATCCTCCCTGACTTGGGGAACTGTCCCCTTGGCCTGGCCCTGCTAGAGGCACTGGGCTCCTGCTGGGGGCCCCATCCCTTTCCGTTTGCCTGGGGACCCCACTGCTCCTCTATGGCCAATTCCAATTTGGCTCTCCAAGGGCCCAAAGACCCATCTTTTCTGCCTCCTTAAAAACCCTCCATAATCTTATATCTTCTGTCTTCTTATTGGTGTAATATACTGTTAAGATAACAAAAGGATTACAAGATCTCCATTATTCACCTTGATATAAAGAATAAGTCACACTACAAACCAAAACATCAGATAAAAAATGGCTCTTGCATTCAATATTTTTATCTGATTGAGGTACCTGAAACATTTCTTATAATCACCTTAGCTGTAATATGATTCCTAAACTACAGTTATAGTGTTGACTTGCTCTTCTGTTGATTTTTCTGCACTCTAAGATAATTTGTCATTCAAGGTCATATAAAGTATTGTCAGATCTAGTTAAAGGTAATATCTTTGCTCTTCTTTCTATTGGTATATAAATATAAAGATACATTTTTAGTATAAGAGAATGTGGCAGGCTGCAGCTAGGGTGACAGATAAAAATCATGTCCAAGATGCTACTAAAGATCCTTGGGGGTGAGGACAGTTCCCAGACATGATCTACACTGGATTAATGACCCTAACCATGAAGACTGGACATTACTTATAGACATCATAGGTTATATTAAAATGGGCTTCAACTGGGCAGCTCTCAAGGAAAATCCATCAGAAGACTGACAAAAAACCCCTGTGCAATCCATGACACAGATCACAGAGGCCCTTAAAGCACATAATTGACTAGATCCTCATTCTGCAGAGGACTAGGTTTTTCTTAAAACCGACTTCATCTCTCAAGCAGCCTCTGATGTCTAAGTCAAACTTAAAAGTTTGATCTCCATGAGAGACCTGGTGCCAGCTGCCTTCAAGGTGTTTCAGGGAGGAAAGGAAAAGAGTAAGTTTGATAAATAGGCACTAGGAGGTTCTCCAACAGGCAGCCCCCACCAATGCCTTGCTTTATATATTAAAAAACTGAACACTAGCCCATGTCCACAAAATACCTGTGCCCCCTCTGTGGTGGCAGTCACTGGAAGATGGACAGTCTTAGAGCCACACAGAGCTGTTGTACCTACATGACAGTCAAACATGAGGCGTGAATAAAATATACAGTGAATGTTCAAAATTTTTTTAAAATGTATTATAGAAAAAGATACATTGCCATTAATTCCCCTCAAAATCTTACCCCTGGCTTTGAACACTTACCGTATTGTTCTTTTCACTTTCTGAAGGAGCTCTGGAAGTTCTCTTTCCTGAGGGTCTTCATGAGGTGTGTTCAGAACTGCAGTGAATGCTGCCACTGAGTGCCACCCAACACAAAAAGACAGGCTTGCCAAAATATCACAATGTGTCTTCATCCACCTTAGTCACTGGAGTGGCACTGTGTGACTTCTAGCTCTTCTCTAAGGTCAAAAGGACCATGAAAGGGAAGTGTTTTGAATCAGGACATGGAAGCAGCTACCACAGCAGGAAAGAAGAAAGTGCCAAGAACCACGGGATCAGTGTGTGGGGAGGATTTTGAGGGAAATTAATGGCAGTGTCTTTTTCTATGATGATTTTTTATTTTAAACACCGTATTTTTCAGTCACACCTCATATGATAGATACAACATTTAGATGTTAATAGTGATTATTTTTTAAATTCTCCATACCTCCTATTATTTTTTTTTTTTGTACCAGGGGGTCAAACTTGGGTCTTTGGGCTTGAGAGGCAGGCGGCAGAACCACTGAGCTAAATCCCTGGCCCCTTCCTATTATTTGTTAAAATTCCTACTTTTACAATGAAAACAATGATCCTTCAAAAGACACTCAGGCACATGTGCCTGCTAGGAAAGATTCACACCCTTGCATAGAAAGTGAGTAACCCACTGTGTTTGGGGGTTGCTCTGCCTCTGGTCTCTGGGCCTGGTAGCCCCAGCCTGTCTCCTCTCCCCTGTGCAGATGGGGAGTCAGGTAACCTATGTGACCAAGCCTCAGCTTTGCTCGACGGGCACCGTACACTGAGTGCCCCGGCCATCTGCAAGAGCCCCTGCAGTGTTCATGTCACCTTCTTCCCCTTCGGCCAGCAGAGCTGCAGGTTAAGTTCAGCTCCAGGACCTTTGACAAGGTGGAGATCAACTGGTGGATCTAAAGGACTGCTGAGGGAGCACCAAGAGTGGCCGTCATCAACACTGCAGCACTGACAACAGTGAGAGGTACAACTGCTGTGGGATCTACCCCAGTGTCACCTGGTATTTTGTCACCACCAGCTGCTGCTCTTCCACACCATCACCCTCATCATCTTGTGCCTGCTCACCTCCTGCCTCACCTGCTCGCCTTCTACCTGTTCTCTGGCTACAGTGAGAAGACAATGCTGTACATCTGAGTGCTGCTGTCCCTCACCATCTTCCTTCTGCTCATCACTGAGGTCATCTGGCCCACCTTGCTGTCACCCTGCTTATCAGTGAGTGCCTGTTCTTCACCATGATCTTCATGGTCCTCTCCATTGTCATCTTGATCGTGCTCCACATGCACCACCACTCCCCACCACCCACACCATGCCCTCATAGGTGTGTGTGGTCCTGCTGGGCTGTGTGACCAGGTGGCTGCTCCTCATCCTATCACACCCACCACCCGTGGAGCTCCATGAATCCCCAGCCTGAAGCTCAGCCCCTCCTATCACTGGCTGGAGACCAAAGTGGACAGAGTGGGAGGAAGAAGAGGTGGAGGAGGTCAGGTGGGTATGTATGGGCCTCCGAACCCCTTCTGTGGGTGTCTTCTATGGCCATGATGGGCTGCACCCCAGGCCCTTGTGGGCCCATGGCTGAGGAGCATGAGGTCTTGCTGTCACCTTGCAAGTAGAAGGCCCTGGAAGGAGTGCACTATAATGCTGAGCAGCCGGGGTCCAAGGATGCCAACTCTTCAGTGTGTAGGGGCCGGGTGAGGCCCCTTCCTGGGGGTCTCTGCCAGCTCAACAGGAAACTATCTTTGCTCATGGTGTTAACTTGGGCCAGCCTAGTCCCCTCCCTCAAAGACTGGTTGTCTGGAGTCTGGAGTCAACTAAGAGAGAGATCATCTAGCTGGCAGATCATGGGACTCTTAAGTAGGCAGAAGAGTAACATGGGGTTGAGAATGCCCCCTCTAGCTAAAGTCTGTAATCTCAGTACTCTTAGAGGCTGAGGCAGGACTGCAAGTTCAATTTCCACCCAGGGAGCTTAGCAACACCCTGGATCAAAATTTAAAAATAAAAATAAAAATAAAGGGGGATATAGCTCAGTGTGAAGGTCCTAGGTTCAATCCCCAGTACTGCCAATGTGTGTGTGTGCACACACACACACACACTTCCCTCAGTGAGTAGGAGAAGCCTTTTTGGACCACTGTCTGCAGGTGGGGTGGGAAGGTGCCAGGTGTGTCAGCCTGGGCATCCTCACTTTCCTCCCTTGTGCTGGAGAGTCACCTTCTGTCCTTCCTCAGGGACTCTGGGCATTTCACAAATGTCACTTGTTTCCTGCAAGCCCTGCAGATCCTTGGTTGTATGAGGTGGACTCCCCTCCCTGCCCCCAGCCATGTGTACCCAGTGTTCAGCTCTGGGATTCCTGTTATCAATCTGTGGGAGGAGGAAGGGCCAGAGGTGATTGCTGCATGGCCTTGTTGAGTAGATAAGAAAATCAAGGAGTCCACTCCCATGAGCACAGGCCCTGGACTGCATCCATTAGCTCTAGCCCTTCAGAAGGGACACCTGCTGTTGGCAGCTATGGCTGTACTCCTCAGTCCCTGCCCAAGTTCTAGCATCTTTCCCATGAGCTGCTCAAGGAGAATGGCTTCACACAACATGTCTACCACAAGTATCAGAGGCACTGCCTTAAGGAGCAGAAGCGCTTGGGCATTGGCCAGTCTCAGGAGATGAACACTCTGTTCCACTTCTGGTCCTTCTTCCTCTGAGATCACTTCAACAAGAAGATGTATGAGGAGTTCAAGCAGCTGGCTTTGGAGGATGCCAAACAAGGCTACAGGTATGGTTTGGAGTGCCTTTTTTGATACTATAGTTATGGTCTGGGAAAGAAGTTCCAGGTGGACATATTCAAGGATTTCCAGGAGGAAACTGTGAAAGATTATGAAGCTGGCCAGCTCTATGGGTTGGAGAAGTTCTAGGCCTTCTTGAAATATTCCAAAGCCAAAAATTTGGACATTGACCCCAAACTACAAGAATACCTCAGCAAATTCCGACATCTAGAAGACTTCCGAGCGGATCCCCCCATGGGTGAGGAGGGCAACCACAAGCGACATCCAGTGGTAGCAGGTGGTGCCAGTGGTGAGGGCAGGAAGCGGTGGCCCTCCCAGTCTTCCAGCAGGCCTGCTACCATGGTCAGCCAGCTCGCTACACCACCAACTGGCCAGCCCACCCAGGAAGATGCTAAATGGACAAGCCAGCGCTTGGACACACAAACTTTGGGAAAGTGAAAAGCCCTTAGCCCCTGGGGTTTGGGAGAAGGGGTGGGGTGGGTAAGGGTCCATGGGGGTGCCCAGTCCCAAGAGAGGGGACAGAGAAGGGCTAGGCCTGGAGTTGACAGGATGGGCCTCTGTGCTGAGCAGCAGTATACACACCATTTGGGCTGGAGTCCAGAGCCCCTGACCTTGATTATGAGCCCAAGCTCCATAAATCTTCCTGACTTGCCTTCAGTGCACTGTGGGTCACAACAACCAGCACCTTCCTCCTCCTCTGCATCTCCTGCAGGTGGGTAGGAAGGCAACATGGGCAGCAAAGTCTTCACCATTCTTATCTGTAGTGTAGCATTTAAATCACATCAGGCCCCAGGAGGGACCATGCCCCTAGGTGGTCCCTGTGTCCCTGTGGCCTCCTTTACCTGGAACCTGATAGCTGTGTCCAGCTCTGGGCCCCATGGAGGGTGAGATAGGACCAGACCATTGGGAGGTTGAGGGGCCTGGAGCTAACCTTGTTCCTTCTCCCACCCCACCTCTGTACCTGTGCTGACCTTGGCTTCCCAGGTCTCCATGGTGCCCCTGTGTTTGCCCCTACCAGGCCTGTGCATGGGAAGGATGCTTCCCCTTCCTAAGCCCTGGCAGCTGTCACTGTGAACTCCTTTGTGCCTGCAGGTGATTGAAGACTGGAAATGGAAGTATGTTGCCATGATCATTGAGAGGATATTCCTGTGGTTGTTCATCATTGTCTGCTTCCTGGGAACCATTGGGCTCTTTTCCTCTATTCTTGACTGGAATGATCTGACTTCACATTCTTTGTGTTGGCTTCAAGGTAGCCCTGCCAATGACCTTCTGACATCTTTAATTGTCATTGCCTCTAGGTTATCCTTTGGGATCAATGCCATCTACCTGTGGTGCCTCTGTGGAGTCCCTAAACTGGCCCAGACATTGTAGCCTTCCTGGTACAGTTTACCTCAACATTACTGCACCCCATGCTCTGATTGCTGGACCCATCCCTGCTTCCAGAGGCTGCAGAGTTGGAAAAGGTGAAGGCATCTGCTCTCCAGAAGGCTGGGATGCAGGAGTGATGATGTGAGGCAGATTGATGCCCCCAGGGGAGCAATGTGTACCTTAAGTGACAGAAGCCATGCAGTGGAGTGGAGGGCTGTAACTAGGAAAAAGAGAAACAATGCAGCTCCCAGGGGCCACATGGAGAAAATGGGAGGAATCCTGGGGGTGGAAAGACTAGAAACAACATTGTGGGTGCAAGAAGGAGCCCAAAGCATCAAGGAGGAACAGAGAGCAGTGTCAGGTCCCCACCCAAGCAGAAGAGAAAAAACTCCAGGCAACACCACTACACACCCTTCAGGGAACAAAAGATACCAGGAATCCAACATCAATCTGCCCCACACAGCAACACCTTCAGGTCCAGATAACCCTGAAGACCATGAGATGTCCTCTGCCCCCAAGACAAAAATTTTCCACTCCTCCCAGCAGTACCTCTCCCCTACCCAAACTCCCCTATAAAATTTCCCCTCACCCAAGCCCCCAGTGTCAATGGTCTTGTCACCTTTGACCCACCTGCACCCACTCTAGTGGTCATGGTCTTGCCTTGGTCTTGGTTTACTCAAGGGGCAGATGGCTGCCTGTGGGTAGTGGGCCATTCTCCCCACTGAAGCACCTCTGAGCCCCACTTCCCCTCTGCATTGAGCTTCCCCCATTCCTTGCTGGAAAGTGGCCCCCAACAGGCAGCAGAGCTGAGCCACTGCTGAGGGGCACCCTTGCACCAAATCATGCAGTGGGCAAATCAAGTGATCAATCCTCAGCCATTCTTGTTCCAACTCAGACTTGAAGCTTCAGCTGCATATGGTGGTGCACGCCTGTAATCCCAGCACTCTGGGAGGATGAGGCAAGAGGATTACAAGTTTGAGCCCAGCCTGGGCAACTTATGGGATCACCTGTCTCAAAATAAAAATTAAAAAGAGCTGGGGAGGTAGTCAGTGTTCCTTGGTTTCAAAGCCTAATACTGCAAAAATCAAAACAAAACCCCAGCTTATTGGCCAGCCCCTCCATCCCTCCGGGTGTTGTTTATGCTTCAAGCTCTTTCTGTCTGAACTCCAGGAGAAAAAGCTGATGCCTTTCCTTTGTCTCCTCTCCCCAGTACATAGCATAGGGCCAGGTGTGTGGAATCAGCCCTCAGGGAGTGTGGTCCACAAGGTTGGGGTCAGTAAGCTGAATGGCTTCGGGGCCCCGGCTGCTGGGTAACCCCAAGGCCTCAGGAAGGTTTCCTCCCAGCCTGCCCTTCTGGGTCCAGCAGGCTCTGAACTGATCCAAATGGCTTTCTCTGGCACCCCCAGTCCTCAGTGTATTTCACCAAGGACTATCCTGCCCAGAAGTCTCCATGTTCCCTCTTCCCCCCACATCAAGGCTATGATACTCAGAATCTTCCACTTGCTCCCCAAGGGCAGTGATAGACGAAGTCCTCTTCATTGTACTAGACCTGAAACCCAGAATCCTTGGCTCAGGACCTGAACACAGGTATGGACCAGTGTGCACAACCAGTCCTCAGATCTGCTAGGGGTCTGAAGTCCAGGCCATGCTTTCTTTATTTTTAGGAGCTTATCCACACATTGGGGACATTTGCCATTTCTGTGATACAGATAGTTTTCTTTGGACTTTGCTCTTACTCTTTTTCCTGTACAAAACTTAATTTTTAGTTAATTGTAAGTGTTTAACTTTTTTTTTGAGATAGGGTCTAGCTATATAATTCAGGCTGACCTTGGGCTCAGTATATATCCCAGGCTGACCTCGAACTTGTGGCAATCCTCCTGTCTCAGCCTCCTGAGTGCTGGGATTACAGGCATGCACCACCTTGCCCAGCCTTATGTGTCTAATTTTTAAATTTTGCATTTTGAGTTACAGTTGAGAAGATGTTTCCTTAGTGCCCTTTTTTTCCCTGGAGATATTGTGACTTTGTTTCTAAACATTTAGATCTCTCAGTATTTTTTTTTCTTGGGATTGAACTTGAGACCTTGCACTTGCAAGGCAGGCAGTGGCACCACTAACTAAATCGCTGGCCCTTCTCAGTATTTTTTTTTCAGTTATATAACAGCAGTACAAATCTAGTTTTAACTTTTCCCTTGTTTATATCAATTTCCAAAATTAATTAATTTTAAAACACCATCTGGGGCCAGGAGTTTTAGCTCAGTTGGCACTGTGCCTACCTTGCAAGTGCAAGGTCCTGACTGAAGGACCCTAGTTAGCAAGACAGACTCCATATTGCTGCTTGATCCACCTGCCTGTCCTTTAGATGAAGTCAGAAGGAGGAAGCTTAGAAACCTCCTCCCCTTAGAGAGTCTCTTAGAAACAACAATTAATCAACTATTGTTTTACAAATGTTCTAACAGCAGGACGTTCCACTTCTGTATCTTTCGCTTGCTTTGCTAGTTCTATCCCATAGGGGGCCCTAGAAACTGCTGGCCTCAAAGGTGTATAAAACATGTTTGTCAACCCCCAGTCAAGGCTCGAGTCCGATGCTGGGCTCGGGTCCCGGCCGGTAATAAACTCCTGTGTGGATTTAATATCAGTCTCTGGTTCGTTCTCTCACTGGGTGCAACACTGATCCCCCGTACAAAAAAAAAACAGGGCCAGGGATTTAGCTCAGTGGTTCCGCCACCTGCCTCGTAAGAGCAAGGACCCAAGTTCCATCCTGGTACCAAACAAAACAAAACACCATCTGAAAACACAGCCTTTATGATTTCCCACACTGCTTTATATACAATGTAATAAAGTAAACAATCCACCATATTTCATTTATTTTTAAACATGGATCAATTTCTAGGCTTTATTTTTTTACATTAGTTTATCTAATTGTGCATCACCAATGTCATAATCTTAATCTTAGGCTCAAGATTTTCTAGTATCTTTTAGAGGTAGCCAGAGCATGCTAACATTATTTTCTGAATTTCACTAGTTACCCCCCAACCCCAGGAATCAAACTCAGGACCTTGCGTGGCAACACTGAGCCAAATCCCCAGCCCCACTGTTTTATTTTTATAAATGAATTGCTATAGTTTTAATTTTCACATAAAAACTAGTATTAAATTTAATGTCCTTTGTGAAATATTAGTGTCAGGAGAAACTTTAGGATGTGATTAGGTCATGAACAGATTAATCCAGTCAAAGACCAGTGGTCATGGGCCATGAGGAGAGTGGATCTCTAAAAAGCCAGTTTGGCTCAGTCTTTGCATGCACCTCTATCTACTCTGCTCAACCTGAGGACTCTCAGTGTCTTCACCTGCAAAGGGCCTTCACCAGCTGAGGCTCCTTGACCTTGCCCTTCTAGAACCCTGGGCTGAACACATCTTTAGTTATTACAAATTTCCAGACTGTAGTATGCAGTAGTAAAAGAAGACAAAGTAAGACAGGAATTAACATCTCTGCCTCTGAAGAAAAATTGAATCGATTGAATTTTTTGATAGAATCACATTAAAATTATATTTGTAGCAACTGACATTAAAATAATTTTATCTTTTTATATGTAAGACATTTTATATTTTTTATTTAGCTGAATTTTGTGTATGTGATGAGTGAAAAAGAAAGCATCCTTAGAAAAAATTTAGTACTGTTTCTACATAAACAGTAAGGATGAATTTCACAATGTCCAGTCACTGAGAACAGTATTGAAGAATATGATCCCTGGATGACCCATATACTTGGGTCTTTATAGAATTAATATACAAATCAGAACAAGTAAGTTTTTTGGTTTTTTAACTTGACTAGAACATGAGATACGGAGAAGCTGCAAACATAAATACTGAATGGAAATCAGTCCATTATTGAAGGAAAAAAGATCACAAAATGCAGTATTTAATGTGAACCTCTTTACTTACAGATGTATAATGAATAGATATAGGTGTAACACACCCATATAAATTAGCACACACCAAAAAAGTCAAATTACATACAATAATATGTCAATGGTGCTTAGGGTGGAACATTATTTTCTTTTTATTATCTGTCATTTCTGAGGTTTATTATTCATACATTTAGGTAGAATTTTTTAGGGGGTGGTACCAGAGATAGAAGTCAGGACCTTGCCCTTGCAAGGCAGGCATGGCGCCATTGAGCTAAATCCCCAGCCCTAGGTAGAATTTTTGAAGTGTTATGACTCTGTTTAGATAATTAGAAAAAGTCTGATGAACCATCACACACACACTCAAAGACACATGGGCATACACTGTGTATAGCTCTAGTGAAAATATTGTATGGATCAATACTTGCTATCTTCCTTTTTTTGGTGAACCCTGAGCTTGACATCAGGGACAGGGTCCTTCTGGATACTCAATTTCTTAAAAAAGGAAAAAGGTTGGACTGGGGATTTAGCTCAGTGGTTCTGCCGCCTGCCTCGCAAACACAAGGACCGGAGTTCAATCCCTGGTACCAAAAAACAAAACAAAACAAAAAAAGGAAAAAGGTTGAAATTCATGTGGATGCATATTATCACCTTACTACAATGACCCTGCATTATTATACCCTCACTTTACAAAGGAGAAAGTGAAGCTTAGAGACATTAAGTTTCCTAGGAAGTAACAGAGCTCAAATTCAAAGGCACATGTGTTAAGTCCAACTGGTGACATTGTTAAATGTTCAGATCAATTAAATAAAAGATAAGGAGAAAGAAAAGCCATGCAGACCTGGGAAAGGTTTAAAGTTTAAATGTAAAGCTAATATAAAATATACATTAAGCGATTAATATATGTACAGAAAAATATAAAACACGATAAAAAATGTTTCTTCTGGTGACATGCAGGTGCCAGCTGAAGTTTTAGAAGACATTCCAACATAGGAATGTCTTAGGACATTCAACATAGGAGGAGATGCTTTTAAGGTGATACCAGGGCCTATCCAACTTTGGTTTCATATAATTTATAAGAATCAGCATTCTGATTTTTTTCTTTGTCTTTTGAGAGAGGCTCTTGCTATGTAGTTCATGTTGGCTTTGAGCTCACTGTTATGCAGGCCTCGAATTTCTGGTGATCCTCCTGCCTGAGCCTCCTGAGTGCTGGGATTACAGGCATGCACCACCACACCGGGCTGTGTTCTGATTTTTCTTTTTTGCTTAAATTCTTTCATTGGTACATTTTAGGTACACAATACATTTACATTTATCATTGGGTGCTTGTACCTGCAAGTGATGTATCTTGGTTCTTCTTTTTTCCCCATTCCCTGTGCTCCCTTCACTCCCTCCACCCCTCCCTATGTGTTCTGATTTTCAATGAAGGTTCCAGGTGATGTAGGAGTAGAATCCTGTTTCTTTTGACACTGTCTTTCATTCAGCAGCAATACATTCCCAAAGGTACATGAATAAAATAGTAATCAGATGAGGTTAAGCAATGGTGAAAGATGAATAAATCACAAGAAAAAGGCCCTCTACTGCAACATATTAGCAAAAGTCATGGATGCAGTGTCACATGTTTTGTAAATTTTTTTCTGAGACACAGACTCATTGTACAGTTTAGACTGGACTTGAACTCACTATGTAGCCCAGTTTGGCCTCAAACTCACAGCAATCCTCCCTCTGCCTCCCGAGTGCTGGAATTACAGGCATGTGCCACCATGCCTGGCTGTAGAATGTCCCTTAATAATTAAAAGTTATGCCATTAGTAATATCTCTGGAGCATTGGGCTTGAGTATTGTATTTTTAATTAAAGAAGATACACCCTAGGTAAATGCTAGGGGTGCATTAAGTAAGTAGGACAGGCTTGGGGAATTACAGTGTAGATGAAGTAGTTTATTTCCTCTCTGAGACTCTTAACTAGAATAAGTTTGATAGTACCAATTATCAAGTAACTGAGGAGTGTAGATGTGCATTACGGAGCTCTTACAAGGATGGAATTGAAATCTTACTTTGGCACAAGAACTCATGACTATAGTTTGGGATGAAAATGGGAAGTCCAAGTTGTTCATTCTCTGAATATTTCCAGGGACATGACTAACATGACTAACTAAAGAACACTGCCCCATTCAGAATAGAAATTCACTTTATTTTTCTGCATCATGAATCATATATACTACTAGTAGAAGTACTGCAATTAGGATTTAATAAAAATACCATTACATAATGACTAATATTAGTTTGTTTTGCATTTCTGGAGATTAGATCTCAGAGCCTCGTGTATGTTAGGCAAGGAGCTACATCTCCAGCTCAAACTGTTAGTATGTTTTGACATTCCAGTATTTTAAAAAGGCTTGGATTATCATATGATATGGAGAAAATAGTGTACCCTCCCACCTATTTTATGTGTCACTTAATCTTTCAACCCCAACTTTGAGCCTCAAAGCCTTTAATTCTTACAAGTAGCAAAAAATATGTATATCTTACAGGATTTGACCATTGCCAAATTCAAAAAGTTCTGGCAAAATGAGTCAAAGAAAGTTTTCTCCTGAGAAATGTTTTTGGGAGACGGCGATAAAGAATTAACTAAATTGGCACTGCAGAAACCGTGCTGGGTCTCAGGTTTACAAAGATTCATGAGCAGCTCCAGATCACAAAGAATGCATTTGTGGGAAATATGAACCCATAATACTTTTTAAAGTATGAGGAGACACCCTGATGGTGATATGATATTGTTATATGAGCAGTAGGGTGTGACCCCTAATTTAGAATATTAGGGTAGTTAATTGGTAGGCATTCTGAATTTGCACCAGAATGGAGATGAAGTATATGTACACTTAACTACAGAAAAGGGTGGAGGTGGAATGGAGAAAGGACATGCCAGGCACAAAGGGTAGTCTGAGCAAAAGTAATATGCTGAGAAAGTGTAATGGGAGCTATGAAAAGCTCTAAATTGCTAGATTACAAATTATAAAATGAGTTAAAAAGAGCCTGAAGTGGTGGTGCCACCTGTAGACTGTAATTCCAGCTATATGGCAAATGTGCAGAAGAATCACAAATTTGAGGATTTTTCTTTTTTTTAATTTATTTTTAATTCAAGGATTTTTTTCACCACCAAGAAGTCTAGTAATAAGCAATGTTCACATTATTGTTTTCTTACCCCAAGTCAGATGTGTGGGTTGACATGTAGTCTCATTTGAGATCTTTCGTTTCCTGTGTTCTGGGCACCATTCTGAAGGATCTGGATATACTACTCGATTTAGTCATCACAAAAGCCCACTGCTGTGACCTACTAGCTTAATTTAATTAAATTTTGAAGAGGAATAAAGTATACATTTGGAAATTTTCCAAGTATCTCTAATTAGTGGCAAAGGAAAACCTAAAGTCCAGATGATGGGATAATCAAGGAAGAACCACACATAAAACTCAGGTTTTTAACTGGCAGTCCAGTGCCACCACTGCAGATCCAGAGGGTAAAAATGAACATCTAATCCCTTTATACACTTACAAATTTTAAGTCTTCAAATAGTATCTGTGGCATCCACTGATAAATGACATATTCAGTACTGAGGATGCACTATCTTCCTTTTTCAGGAAAACCAAGAGCCTTCAAGTCTGAAAAACCATGCACCACAGACTGTTGGGAGAACCTGAATGATTGTGTTCAACATAGCACTGTCCAAGGCTCATCTCAGCCAACAAATATAAATGCTTATTCCTGTTAGGTTTTCATTTGCATCCCTTCCAGGATGCCTATACACTGACTGTACCTGTGGTAACTTCCCTCCAAGAGCTCCCCAAGTGTGTCTTCCTCTCAGTCTCCAAGCTGCAGTCTCTGCACCAAGACCTGTGCTGCTTTGCTGATCTCAAGCCACTGACAATGCTTGCTGTTCTTCACAGAGCCTGGTCATCTCCATGGCAAAAGTCTTTAGCCATTCATACCTGTTTCCATCTGTTGCCTCAGTCTCTCTCTGCAGCCATATGGACCTTCATAGTAGTGCTTATGGAGCCCTTTAGCTTACCTCTTTTCTTCCTCATAGGCCGAGGGAATATTGGTCTCTCCTGTCCCAACAGCAGCATATGCATTCTTTTCAAATGGAATAAACTTTAAAGTGATTTTTATCATGTCTCCCTCCCCATATTTTCTCTAAATATGGGGCCCATATCGTTCAATAATATTTCAGGTCAAAAATATTAAATAGGGGCTGGGGATTTAGCTCAGTGGTTCCACTGCCTGCCTTGAAAGCTCAAGGACCCGAGTTCAATCCTCAGTACCAAAAAAAAAAAAAAAAAATTAAATAAATGTGAAAGTCTTAAGCCACAAAAACTACTTTGTTCATGTCATATGTTCAACTTCAGGAACCAATTTGAACTAAGATTTTAAAAAACTTCTAGAATTCACCACTTTGTTTTCCTTCCTCAGACTGAACTCCACTCCTGGGGTCTTAGATATGCCCCTCTTAACAATTCCAGGCTACCCTTTGCCTATAGCAGTTCTAAGCTCTTTTTCCCAATACTAGAAGATTATCATTTCCATCATTTCATATGAAATTCTTCATGTTTCTTCTCATTGGACTTTTTAAAATGATTTCTTTATAACCAACCTGTGTAACCATGGAAACAACTGCCCTTACTTGGTTTAAACCAAACAGAATCCCACCCCTGAAACTACAAATTTGAGGTCTTGAGTTGAGGGTAGAGGTGTTCTTCCAAAATGATCTAGAATGTTCCTACCAAGAAGTATGAATAAAAGGAATGGTGGCAGCAAATTGTTAAGAGCTCCAGGCATCCTAAGGCATAGATGTACATGTCCATCTCCACTCCTATGAGGAAGTGTTGTGTAAATCATCACAAAATACACTCCCAGCTTCAGCCCAGCTTCCATTCTTTGTTACAACTCTAATTTTAAAATTTGGGTGTAAAACATATCTCATGTATATCTACATCTAAATGATTCAGTCAGAGATCAGTTCACCTCTAATACCCCTGATATGAACACTATTCTTGACTATCACTATTAAATACCTACATGAAATCTGTATCTACTGGTGATGAGATATCTTTTTATTTGTTAATGTAGGTACATCTGAACTAGAAAGAAATGAGAGAAGAAACAAAGTTCAGAAACTCTTTCCAAGGACCTGAGTTCAATCCCTGGTACCAAAAAATATAAAAGAAAAAGAAACTCTTTTGTGCATCCATTCTGTGGCTATCAATGCTTCAAAGACCAAACTAATACTCCAGCAAAACAGGGAATTTTACCAGAACATTAAAATAAAGAATCTTTCATTATTCCCCTTAGCAACTTGAATAGGTATAAATTTCTATTATCATGTATTTGTAGAAATATCAGAGAAAACATTTTCTGTATCATTTCACTTTATACTAAGGCATCAGTATCTGGACTTAGTGCTACCACTTTTAACTAACTGCTTCAGGTATCCCAGGTAGCAGTAAACCCAAACGTCCTTCTGCAGATTTAAGCTCTCAGCAGGGAGGTTACACAAAGACTGAGAACTACATACACACAAAAATGGTTAAGCTACTCTACACATTTGTCAGCAGTGTCATCTCAAGACCTTGTCACTGTAGCCCCACCAGGTCAGCAGCTGTGCCCTCGCATGGCTGCATAATATTCCAATAAGATAGGTAAATTCTTGTAGGAGCTCATCCTTCTTCTACTGGCAGACTGAGAGGGACTCAACTCCATTTCATCTCAGCCCTGTGGCAGACAGCAGTCTATGTGTATCCTAATAGGTAGTATCACTTTTCCAAGGCTATCTATCATAATACAGTGACACAGGTGATGGCTTTCACAACTGAAACATATTTTCTTTTTTTTTTTTTTTGGTACTGGGGATTGAACTCAGGAACCACTGAGCTAAATCCCTGGCCCTGGAGGCTATATATCTAGCTATTTGCCACAATGATTTCTTCTGAGGCCATGGTGGAATCTCCCAACATTTGTATCTTTGAGGGAAATGGGGTTCTAGTAACTGCTTTTTAAGACTCCCCTTAACACTATGTCAGGGAAAACAGCTGTGTTGCTTCAGTCAAAAAGGGTCCTAGGGTCTTGTCCTATCCACTCTCTTCATTGTGGAAGGAAAGGAGATTTTCCCAGACCCTTTTGGTCTGCATCAAAAGCAGACCACACATCAAGTAGCACAGGACAAAGTTCATTCAGTACTAGCTATGTACAATTCTCACTTCTGACATGTGTGCTACTAAGCAGTCTTTTGACATCCAGAAATATTTGTTTTCTCATCTTTACAATGGGAATGTTTTTGAGGATTCGGTGGGATAATGTTCTTCACGTGGGTTATTGATAAAGCCAGGTTTTGCTTCTCCACAGGTAACAAAAATGCCCTAAAGATATCTTGAAGATACTAATTGTTTATCATTCTCTGGCCCTCACATTGAATTTGCTGAAAGGTCCAAATCCTTTTCACCATAGACACTCATGCCCTCCACACACACAAACATAAGAGTTGAGTCTTCCTTGTCTGAACTCCAGATCTCAGTCCTCTGGTGGTTCATGGTGTCCCTCCTTGTTCTTTCCATTGTGAAAATGAATCCACGCTGAACCTAGAGGAGACCTGAATGATGTGGACTCTTCAGCCAGGCACAAGGGAGAAGTTGGTGAGGTTCCGGGTACCATCCATCTCACATAGACCCATTCCAGGTAGACTTCACCACCTTCCTGCTTTCAGAGTGGGACTTTGACATTGTCCCATATTCCCTGGACAAGCTCTTCAGCGGGTGTCTGTCCTCTCCAAAGCACAGTATTGACACTGCCACATACCATGTTTTAGAAATTGCATCATAGCTCTCTGGGCCTCAATGTACTGCTCTGAAAAGCAGGGTGGAAAAAAAAAAATCACAAATTTTTTGTAGAAATAAAGTGGCACAAGACATGGCAAGCAGGTACCTAGGGCCTGGCTCTGTAGAAAGGGTCCAGGGCAGTCTGTTGTTTTTCATATTTATTTTCTCTGTTCTTGTATTAAAGAAGTTTGTTGCTTCATGCCTCATAGCCCATGTTCATCTATGTTTAGAAAAATGTAAAAAGCAGACAATTTCCAATTTTCAAAGCACATCCAGTGTTTTCCTTGATACAGATTACACAAGGGATCCTCAGGTTGAAGGGAAGCCCCAATCCCTCTCAGGCATCAGGGAAGGTTATGTTTGTGTTTCATGCATTCAACCTATCTCTATATAGCACTTAATTTGTCTGGTAACTTTTTGAGATACATGGCATAATCCAGTGAACAAAGCAGACAACAGTTGCTGGGCTCCAGTTCTATGTGGGAAAGCAGACAGTCATTTTAGATCTCATAAGACATAGCAGAGGATCATTTATATAGTGAGTGGACTTTCAGAACAGAGGAATGGCTATAAATGAGTGATGGATATGAGGACTTCGGCAGAGAAGAGAATGGTGGAACCCTGGAGCTCATATATTTTATGATTCCTATGGGAGAGACATGGTCTTGGGATTTCTCTTGCAAGAAGAGTCAGATAATGCTGTGAATGGAACTTTAGACTCTCTGCAATGGGGAAGGGAGGATGGGGCTTGGAGCCAGCATCTGAAAGGCTCATGCTCAGCACACCAGCTCTCAGTTCTGCCTGACTTACTCCCTGTCAATACACCCATCCCAACTCACAACACAAAGGCCAGGTCTGCCCTCTGCCCCCTACATGACCCTGGGAGGGGTTGGGAAGCCAGGGACATTGAGGATAGAAGTCACTTTGTAGGTGGTATCCCTAAGCCTCTCTACGATCTTAGGCCAGGTTTTCTGACTCAGAACTAAGGTTACTTAACTGCCAGACACAGTTGTTAGCAGAGACTTTCAAGTGATGACTAGACAGCAACAGAACTGTGTCCAGCCAAAAGCTTAACTGTCAAAACAGCTGCTGAGTTTCAGTGGGGAGGGAACCCAGAGGATCAAATGAAAACTCCCATCCCAGTCCTTTGGCTCCCACAGGTTTTATATGAATCTAGTTAGAAACAATCTTCCAGGCAGTTTGCATCCTTTGGGTTCTTAAAGGAATTTAAACTCACACACCTCCTATTATTTTTCAATTCCTCCTTGCTGTTTCCCTTCTCACAGGAAAAGGTTTTAAAAATTCAAAGTTGTGTGCCAAGGACACTTCAGAGAGCAAGAATCTGCTCATTAATGTAAATTGGAGGCTGGGGTCTAGGGCAAAAGTGTTTGGAAGGGAAAGGGGTGAATTTGAAAGAAGTACTGGGCCAGATTTCTTTTTTAAATTTCTCATTTAAAGTTTGAGAAATTCCAGTTAATCTTTTGCAATCATAGGATGGTGGGTCTATTTGTCCTTGGTTAGGTTGGAGGCTTGAGGGCACATGAGGCTCTGCTTATGGGTTGTTGCTGCATTCTCCACGAAGGTCTAGTGAGCTGGCAGAATTGGCAGGTCTCTGGCTGCCATGCTGGTCTCTCCCGCTGGTATGTAGCTCCCTCATGCTGTTGGGTGGATGTGGTAAGGCTTCCATGTTCCAACAACTTAGCCCCAGAATGTAGGAAATCAAAACCTGTTTCTGTTCAGTTTTCACTAAACCTCTGACAGACGGGATACCCTGACTATAGCAGAAATCCCATTGGGACAGGTGGTCAAAGGGAAGCTCAGCTCTCAGCTTATGTGCCAGTGGGTGCACCTGGGACTGATTTACAGGTGTGCTGTCATACTCCCTCTCCACCCCTTTGCACACACTGATGGGCCTTTAGATTCCTACTTCAGTGGCCAGTTGGCAGCAACATTATCTCCAGATGGATATTAGAACTACCTTGAGGACTCATGTATTCAACAGTGGATCCTAACTGATCAGATCTCAGATTCCATTTCCCAGGGAATTCCTTGCCTTGCCATTCACAGTTGACACCATGGTAGAGACCACATTCTAAATGGCAGAGCAGAGGCTTTGTCAAAAGAACTCCCTTGGAGGACTCATGGGAGGAGGTGAAGTGTTAGGCATGGCCTCCAATCTAGCTGTGGGGCAGAGATTTTGGAAGGGGTGGGACAGGCAGGAGCTTCTCAAACATACTGTCCAACACACTGCTCTATTCTGATGGGCTTGGCAGGGTACCTGGACAGTCATCAAGAGCTCAGAGAATGGGGAAATGGTCAGTAGTGGTGTTGGAGTTTGGGGTGAAAGCAGCTGAGATTTTCTAGCTGGCCGGAGCAGCTGGCTTCTCTTGCAGGGCTCCTGGAAAGTCACTCACCCCTCTGTAACCTGATTCCTCCTATAGAGAGGAAAGATGAATTCACAGAAGCTAAATGGCTGGACTCAAGGCTACCTATATCTTAAAGACTTAAAAAGTCATGTTCACTAGCTGTATACAGTATTACGTACACTTTCATGGACATGCTCTACTTGTACATAACAATTTCCTTCATATTTACTTTTTTAAAAAATGGGCTGATTTGATGAGTGCAAATGGTATCTCACTGATTACATGTTTTGTTTTTTTTTGGTTTTGTCTCTGTTCTTTCTAGTCCTGGGCATTGAACCCAGTTGCTTTCCACTAAGCAAGATGCCCAGCCCTTTTATTTTTGAAACAGGATCTTGTTAAGTCACTTAGTTGTCCAGGTCAGCAGGCTTGAATATATGCTCCTCCTGCCTCTGCTTCCCAGAGTGCTGCAATTACAGGTGTGTGTCAACATGCCCAGCTTATATTGGTATTTCTTACATTAAAGGGACTTTTCATATTTCAAAAACATTTTCTTAGGACTTGTCTTTTAAGTTTTTCCTCTACTTTAGTAGAGTGTATACCTTTTCATACTTTTTAATTTTATTGTAATTTTATTAATAAGACATATATGGTTAATGGACAGGCATCACCAACTTGACTGACTTAACTAGCCTGTGGAAAAAAATATTTTCTATGGTATCCAACTTACCAATGATTGTTCATATGATGGTTAAAAATGTCATGTTGGACCCCATGTTTATACAAAAAATAATTCTAATTTATACAATCAGCCACTATCTTTTAAAAAAGCTAAAAACTAAACTAAAACAGTATCACTTTTCTTCAACTTTTAAAACACTTGTGCAAGTTTCTTATTGGGATTAGAAGCAGAGAGTGGACAAAAACAATATGAGATGGTAACATGAGATAAAAATATCTGTGAGACTGTCCATCATTAATGTTTTATCAATGGGCAGGTCTCTCATATTGATGTATCAAAAATACATTTCCAACAGCAAAGTAAAAAATTCCCTTGTTCATTTCTTAAATTTCTTTGCCCTTAGTTGTGCATATCAATAAATCCTATAGTCCACATGAAACACCATGACAATGTGTATTATGTAACATACGCTATACTGAAATCAAATACCAAAAGACCTAACAATTTGGGAAATGCTTCTCAGTCCTCTCTTTTCCTGTTTTTTATTGATCTGGACATAAGTACATACACCTGGAAACAAAAGAATCTTGTAGTATTTCCACAATGATCATAATTAACTTTCCCACCATGAAGAAAAGTAGCCCATGCAGTCCAGGCCAATTACATAAAAATGGACAGCTCCTATGATAACAGCAGTCCTCGGGTCTGTCTCACATCATCATCGAAAAGGTGGTTATCTCCATTGTAGTGTTGGCCCAGTCTCCAACACAGAGGGTTGGGAGCAGACACTGTTGTACAGGAGACAGTCCAGTTGCTTTCATTTCCACAGCACGATTTGTTCCAATATTTACAATGGCATTTCAGTGAGTCACCTGTTCCACTGCATATCCAATCAAATGACATCCAAGAGCATCAGTAGATCACCACCCTGACTGACTGTGAGCAAAATGCTTGGCCTGGTACGAACTCTGGACAATCAATCAGTTGAGACAAATCTGTTTGTGGCACAATTCGTGGAGGGCCTGGGATTGGCCATTTTTGTGCTTCTACCCTTTTCCTCATTTTCTCATCCACAATTTCAACTTCTGTGCTATCCTTCAGTGCCTCTAAGATGAGATTAAGGTTTGTGGTGAGAGCCTGAACATGGTGAAAACCAGCAGAGAAATAGGCAAGAAACCTTGTTCATCCATCGTTCTCTGAAGAAGTCTCGTTCCAAATTTTGTATACTGAATATTCAATTTGGCATTTAACATATTCTTTAAGCAATGTTTCCTCCACAGGATACACCTGTACGCCTGTCCCATCATCATAGTAGTACATCATACTGGCATTAAATTCCCTTTGAGATGGCTGACCAGTCCTTTCACTGTGTTCTCCATATCCATATGTATACTCAAACTTCAGTCGAGGATTTCCTCTTCCCCATCCTCGGCCTCTAAAGGAACCTCGGATAGTGCCACCCTCACTTCTCACACTGGAGACTTCATCTTCATCATCTTTTTTCTCTATCTCGCCTCCTACTTCGTGTATCATTTCTCCTATTATTATGTGCTTATTTGCTTCAGCTTGACACCTTGAGTTATTCCGGGATCCAGGTCTTTCTTGGCTGTCTGGCCTGAGATCATCTAAGTGGAGCGGTACCCACTTGTGCTTATTAGTTCTCTTTCGCTGATTTCTTGATTGAGCCTCATCCTCACTCACGTTTTCACCAGGACCATTGAATTTTGTTTCCTGGTCTTCTTTGCTCTCACTGTTACTTCTCTTTTCAATCTTTTCTTTTTCTTTTCCAATTTGTGGCTTCTTACATCCTTGGCTTAGGACACTCTGAAATCCAGTGTTCACTAATTCACCTGGTATTGGCCAAAGAGCCATATTGCTGAAATCGCTAGCCTTGTTGGGTTTGTCCCGAGTATTCCTGCTTTTATGGGTTTTGGGGCACTGAGCTCTGCCTCCAGGGTGTCGGGCGGGGTCGGTGACAGCTCCGTCGCAGCGAGCAGGGGGGGCAGGTGCTGCGATGGCTTTTTGGTCCAGGGGTTTTCTTTAGGCGGCAGAGGTTGTGGCTTCTCCTCCTGGGTGTCCTGGGCCGGCAGACCCCGCAGCGGTGGAGTCAGAGTCTGCAGCTGCCCAGCGGAGGGGTTCCTGGAGCCGCGTGCCTTGGGCACCAGGTGCAGCGCCAGGGGCCGCACAGAGACGGCCGCCTGAGGCATGCAGCGCCCCAGCACCGCAGCTGGTGACGGGCTGCCCCATGCCCCCACACGCTTTTCATACTTTTTTTAATAAAAGGAAATACTTCACTTGCCAGGCATCCTAAAAACGTTAACAGGTCATTGCCTCTTTTAAATATTTTCTGTACAACGTGAAGGTGGAAAGGTGCATGAACACTAGTAAAAATCTAAAGAAGTTTGTCTTATTCAACTATAAACTCACCACCCATGATTGAGGTGAGTGCCATCCTGATCCCCTCACCTCTCCAAAGCTCCACCTCTGAACATACGAAACGACTGGGGAGCATTTCGATCTAAACCCTAATACATGCGCTGCTTCCTTTTGACATGTATCTCTAAACTAAAATTTTGGAAATGGATATGGGTTGATTCTAGTTACTTTCCTTCAGAAACTACTTACAGTATGTGGAATTTATTTTGCATCAACTATATGACATACTTTCATAATGGTTTGCTTTTAAAATTAATTGTGATTATTTCTCTACTGCTTATCAATAACAAGTGTTGCAAGAAACATTTTTATACACATCCCGATTTTCTCTATTGCCTATTCATTTCCACTGACGTATTTATATTGTCTGGTGTTACTACCAACCTGTTTTAAAATATTGCAGATAACCACTCGTTCAAATTATTGTTTCTAGAAAGCCACTCTCATTGTCCTTCTGATTTCCAACAATTTCCTACACTTCATGTTCCTAGGAAACCTAAATAACTTATTAACATAAAATAATTGTCCTTACAATTCATTTTATTACACCTTTTGCTTATATGTTGTTCATATTTATATATACTATTTTACTGGCATGTAATTATACATATTTGTGGGGGTACAGTATGTGTATGTGTACTCATCAGAGCAATGTGAAATATCTATGATCTCAAAACATTTATTACTTCTTTCTATTGGAAACATGCAAAACCCTCTCACACCTAGATATTTTCCAATACACAATTTCAACTGTCAACCACTTTGGCTGGTGCTGTGGAACATTAGAAATTACTTCTAACTTTACTCCTGAACATACGCGTTGCCCTCTCCTCATCCTCTCCCCCATCCTTCCCAGGCTGTGAAAGTCCACATTTGGGGCATTCTGCTTTAACACTAAAGTTAACTGATGATTCTGTGCCCATTTATTATGCCGATCTGGTTTCCGCTTCGTTTATTGTTTCTATTTTCTAGACATCATTCACAATTTAAAAATCAATGAATACAGGTATTTCCCACAATGATTACAGATGTGTCTACTCCTTCAAATTACCTTTTTTTTTTTTTTTTTTTTTGGTACTGGGGATTGAACTCGGGTCCTTGCGCTTGCAAGGCAGGCAGCGGAACCACTGAGCTAAATCCCCAGCCCAAGTTACCTAATTTTAACTGTAGACCAATGCTGAGTTGCAAGGTAGG
The DNA here is from genome assembly GCF_000247695.1 of Heterocephalus glaber. The sequence goes on along the minus strand of NW_004624937.1, from coordinate 1,236,632 downwards.
TATTTAAAACTCCTGTAAAACCCTGAGATGGACTGTCCTATCAGTATACTATGGCGTGAATCTAGATTCCCCCAAAGCCTCATGCACTCATAGGTGGGGCTTTCCGGATAGGGGGTGTGAATGTGGATTAAGGGTGTGATAAACTGGTTTAACATAGTTCTTGGTGTGGATAATGGAAGCCTCACCCTGGATGTGGATGGCACCAATAAGCTTTAGCTTGGGAAAGAGAGAAGCCAGGCTACTTCCTGCCTCCTGCAGCTCTGCTGCCCTGAGTTGGAGCCAGCCAACTATGGACTGAAACTACAAACTGTTAGCTGAAATAATACTTTCCTCCTTTAACTTGTTGGGTATTTGTTTCAGCAACAACAAGAAAAGAGTATATATTTTTTTCTGTCTCTAAAAAATTTTTTACTCTATAATTAACTCGAAAAAAGATAGATTTCCTGTTATTTTTATAAAAAATGTTCAAAACGAAGTTTTGTTCCTTACAAATCAGTGTACACACTGATAGTTGAAAATTTCACTTTGCAATTAGCAATTCTGAGATGGCCATGGGAAGACACAAGGACTAGTGGAGCTGTCTCTCTCTAGTGGGTAGCAGTGGAAGTGGCAGAGGGGACTCCTGACTCACAGAAACTAAGATAGTGAATGAATGTTACCTTTACAGTTTAGTGGCCTTTGCTTATGGACAAATAGAAATCTCATACTCTTTATAATGGCCCTGCAAACAGAAGCTCCTAAGTTGGAGATTTCAGTAGTAATTCACACATATCATTCACTCCAGTTCTACAGCTTTCCACCTGGCCAGTATATGGAGCCAAAATATGCAATCAGAAGGTATGTCCACAAAGACCAGTATCTTGCAAAAGAAGACCCACCTATTTCATGTCTCTTTCTTTGTGGAGACATTTCCAGGCATGCCAAAAATCCTTAGTGTGTCAATGTATAGAACTGGCCCATGGGCTCAACCAAAAACAACTACTAAAGGAAAGACTAGTACCAAGTAATTATTTAAAAACTCAATCATGATAAAACAGTGAATATCTGTAGAATCAGGAGACAAAACCAAATCAATACACTGACAAAAAGTGAGATGGCTGTTGTGTTGCCAAACAATATTCTGTTGCAGTCTACCAATTTTTAAGAGTAAATCTGTAAATTGTGATAATGGCCATCATCAAAGCAGTTTACCACATTCCAGGTAATATCCAAAACAATTTGTCTAATTTACTACTCATAATACCCCTGTGACAGGTTCCACTATTATGCTTTTTCTACACAAGGAAAGAGAAGCCCAGTGAGGTCAGGCTCTAAAGTCATTGTATGCTGCCAATTTACTGGCAATGTAGTCACAGCACTTTTTCACAGGAAAGGGAAATGCATATACTCAGCAGTCAGACAGCTTTCAATCCACACACTCACACTGATGCTGCTGCCCTATTTAAAACTATGTGGAAAGGGCTGGGGATTTAGCTCAGTGGTTTCGCTGCCTGCTGCACAAGCACAAGGACCAGAGTTCAATCCCCGGTACCAAAAATAATAAATAAATTAATTAATAAAAGTATGTGGAAAAGGAAGAAGGGGACCGTTCTTCCAGAGACTGCTTTTCATTGAGGATGTTCACTGTTGATTAAATTAGCTCAGATTTCAGTTGAGAACAATTACATGCTTGATTTGTATATTTCCATATGAATGTTTCTGCTCACTTTATACATTAGAAAAAAATCTGTTACAAGATATTTATAGTGTCCATACACATTTATAAACATTAGGAGAAAAGGAAAGAAATCATAGTATAATACCAGAGACAATATAAAACAAAATATAAATGGTCTACAATGGCACTTAATGTAGAAAATTTTAACATAAGCCAAAATATTGATATGTCAATGCTGAGAGTTGAAAACAGGCCCTCATGCATGGTAAGCATATACCCCACCAATGAAGTACATACCCAGCCCCAGTCATTAGATTACAAAAACTATACATATGCTCTGCACAGTTGTTCTGGAACCCAACAAGGAAAGTATGTTAACACAAAATACTAATATATTATGGGACATTTTGTGCATTGTAGGCTGGTAAACAGCATGTCTGGCCTCCACTAGATGCCAACAGCAATGCCCAAAATCCAACTTCAATAATCACAAATGTCCAATGTACTCTTAACAGAAAATACTGCCATTTGTATTTATATATATTGGCATACAGTGAAATATTTTTAAATGATTTCCAATACTATATTTAACATTTCCATTTGAAAAATATTTATATTACAGAAACTGACAGTTTTCCTTCCTTCATGACTAATTTCCAATACACAAAATTTGGAAGGTTTGTCAGAAGCATTTACACATGAAACAAATTTATGAATATCTGCCTTATTCAGTGTTCAATGAAATATTCCTGTCTACTAAACGATTCTCCATTTGCTACAATTTCTCTACAAATGCTTTGTTTTCCAGAAACTGACATGAAAATAACATGTGTTGGCAGAGGTTTCTCCATGTGAATTCTGCAATATCAAAAGACAAGTAACATCTCTCAGAAAGCTTATAAAGTGAATTAGCTATAGTGGGTTTGCACTATAATGCAAACAGAACAAACACAATGGTTCAACAAAGTATTTCTCACTCATGTAAACTAAACATGGAATATTTGGGAGATAAAGGTGGGAAGAGCTCTGCTCTTTCAGATCAATTATGTTTATCTTAAACCCAGTGACCTATGGCTCCTAAGACCAGCCTGGGCAGCCAGGTTTGCTTCAGGTCCAAAGTGCATAAGAACCCAGGGACAATTTAGAACTTAACAGATTGGGGGGGGGGGGGTGCTAGGTTTGAAGTATCTGTATTCTGCTGTACAGTTCCAGTATATGGTCCAAAACACACTATCAGTGGCTAAAAAAGGCAAGCTATGAATCCCATTAAAAACAATTTTGGAAGACACACAGCCAATCTCTGCTACAGGGGACTACTGTGTGTGAGCTCCTTGATGTCTGTTAATGTGTGCCTTTTCACAAAAACTCTCACACCATTATATTTTTAGGTTGTCTGCTCTGTGAGAATTCTCTGATATTCTGTCAGGTTGGCTTCTGGTAAGGTTTTCTCATTTATTATATTCACACAATTTCTTCCATGTGTGTCCTCTGATGTACAACGAAGGACGATTTATGGGAGAAAGTTTTCTCACATTTTTCACATTCTAACTGTTTCTCATTTTCATGAGTTATCTGATGCCTGGTGAGGTTTGACTTCTTGTGAAAGGATTTTTCACATTGCTGACATTCATATGGTTTCTCACCTGTGTGAGTTCTCTGATGTATAATGAGGGATGCCTTATGGTAGAAAGTTTTCCCACACTGTTTACATTCAAATCGTTTCTCAGTTTCATGTGTTAACTGATGCCTGCTGAGGTATGACTTCTGGTGAAAGGATTTCTCACATTCTTGACACTCATAGGGTTTCTCACCTGTATGAGTTCTCTGGTGCACAGTGAGATGTGACTTAGAGTAGAAAGCTTTCCTACATTCTTCGCATGCATAAGGTTTGTTACCTGTGTGACTTCTCTGATGCACAGTGAGAGATGACTTATGGAGGAAAGTTTTCTTACACTCTTTACATGCATACGGTTTGTTTCCTGTATGAGTTCCCTGATGTACAGTGAGTGCTGCCTTATGATTGAATGTTTTGTTACACTCTTTACATTCATATGGTTTCTCACCTCTGTGTGTTCCTTGGTGTGTACTGAGGTGTGACTTTCGGTAAAAGGATTTTCCACATACATTACATTCATAGGGTTTCTCACCTGTATGAGTTCTCTTATGTACAGTGAGGTTAGACTTACGATTGAAAGTTTTCCCGCACTGTTCACATACATATGGTTTACCACCTGTGTGAATGCCCTGATGTATCGTGAGGTGTGACTTAGAGTAGAAAGTTTTCCTACATTCTTCACATTCATATGGTTTCTCACCTGTGTGAGTTCTCTGATGTATCGTAAGGTCTGACTTGCAGTAGAAAGCTTTCCCACATTTTGTACAGTCATAAGGTTTCTCACCTGTGTGAGTTCTCTGATGTATAATGAGGGATGATTTATGGTAGAAAGTTTTCCTACATTCTTTACATTCATAGGGTTTCTCACCAGTGTGAATTCTCTGATGCCTATTGAGGTGTGATTTTCGGTAAAAGGATTTTTCACACATGTAACATTCATATGGCTTCTCACCCATTTGAGTTTTCAGAAATCTGCTGAGATTTTGCTTCTGGTTAAAGTTTTTTCTACCTTCATAATCTTCATATAATTTTGCTTCTCTGTGGATTCTCTGATGCATATTTAGTTCTGTCTTTTGACAGAAGAATTTCTCACATTCATTACATCTATAGGGCTCATCCCCTGCATGTGTTCTCTGATGTTCTGTAACATGTAATCTGCTAAAGAAAGGTTCTCCTAAATCACTACTTTCATAATATTTCTGCCCGTTGAGTTTAGCCTTTTTATACAGTGCTTTATGACAGACATTATATTCAACTGAATTCTCCCTTGCTTGGGTCATCTCTTGGGAAATAAATGCTAACATATCAAAGTCTTTCCCATATTCATTAAACTTACTGGAAGTCTCTCCCACATGAATCTTTTTATGTGTCAATACTGCTTTCATGTTGTAGGCATTCTCCTGTCCACAATACTGAAAATGCTTTTGTATACCTTGAATTTTGTTATGCAGACTAAGGTATTCAGGATGTCCGAAGGATTTCCCAGTTACATTAAGATCAACAGGCTCCTCTCCAGTTCGCACCTCATGTGGATCACCAGGGAGAAGCACATTCTGCCATATGCTAAGTTCCTCAGGGTTCACTCCTGAATAGTTTCCATTCTTTATATTCAGAACTGAAATATGGTTTGAGTTCACATTAAATGGTTTTACCAATTCAACCTTCTTCTCAGCTGATGTGGTTACAACTTGCCAAAAATGTTTCTCTTGATTTTCCTGGTTTGTCTGAATACGACCGTTTACTTTCTGGACATCTAAAATAATTAAAAAAAAAAAAAAAAGTAATCTCCATGAAACAAACATAAGTATTTCTTATACCATTCAAACAAAGATGAAGAACTGCCATATCCTAATGATATATGATTTCAAAATAACGTGATTCATGTGATGTGTGGGTTTCATACCTAACGAATCCAAGAAATTATATTAAAAGGCTATAATGTCAAATCATGTCATATTGCTTTTATTCCTTTGAAATATGGGGAGATACATAGTTACAATATTTATCTAATGCCTAACTGTGGGTTTCCACAATGATTTTTATGTTCAATTTTTCTCTGTACTTTTTCCACACTTTTTTGTTAAAACTGTTTGTACAACATCATCCTACTTTGCTTCTCTTTCAGATTTGTAATGACAAAATTTTCTTGGATTAACTACTTGTAGGATTTAGTCTTGGTTGACCTCTTACCTTAGGAGAAATATAATTTAAGAAAAGGACTTATACCTACATTTGTTTAGTTTTCACTTTTCTTTCAGTAAATGTGAATTATCTTTCCTCTCACATTAGAAGACAAACTTCCTCCAAATCCCTAATCTAATTAAACTTATGATTGTCGGGACCATAATGGTTTCAGAAAGCCAAGTCTACCTCCCCGTCAGACTAAATTAATTTGGTTCTGCAGTCAAACTGTGCTTACCACTGATGCAATATATTTTTCTGAATATTTCTTGGACATACGGTTCTGGCACATACATGCCTGCTTGGGAACTCCCTGCTTCAGATTGTGTTTGTGTTTAAAAATCCAACTTTCTTCTACTTGGAGAGAAAATGGAGTTTTTATGCAAATTTACCATGTCTCAATATCTTTCACAAAGAAAAGTGTAAAAGCTAACTATGAATTTCATTCCTGAAATTAGAGCTCTACAACATGAAATTGTTAGTTCACTTGTCCTTTTTATCAAAGATCTTCCGGTTATCCTACAAAATCCAGGATCCCACTCTTTCCATGCAAATATGCTAGGTACTCCTCACTTTCATAAATTCTGATGTCATATACAAGGCTTGTTACTGGAATTCATTTTTGGGGGGAAGACAGGGTACTTTGTAGTGCAGGCTTCCCTTGAGCTCACTGTGTAGCCCAGGATGGCCTCAAACTCTCGGTGATCCTCCTGCCTCAGCCTCCCAAGTCCTGGGATTATAGCATCACTATGGCTGGCAAAACTGGAATTCCTTTCTCATTTTCTAATTCCCTAGTGACTTCCTGAATAACTATGATTTAAATACTGGCAAAACTGATTTCCCAATTTGTATCTCCTTTATACTCCTGATCATTTACGACTCTAGATTTTATATCCACTTTTGGAGTGTATGCCATATTTAGAAAGTGGACATCTGAAAATTAAAATGAAAAGCCATCTTAAAAACTGCTTTTCCTTTCCAGATTTGTCCAACCTGTGGTTCACTTCCCCCCATACCACAATTTTTAGGAAAAAGGAAACTGTCCTGGACCACATAAAATATGTAATATAGTTAATATATTTAAGTAACAATAGTTCATTTTCTAATAATTTTTATTATAACATTTTTGTAAAGGCAGGTTACAAATTAGACACCGTTTCTAAAATAAAATGGCATATTCTACTTTTTTTTTATTGGTACCAGGGATCAAAGAGGTCCTTGCACATTCGAGGCAGGTGTGGTGTCACTGAGCTAAATACCTGGCCCCCACATTCTATTCTTTATCTCATCCTAATACAACATTCTTTGTGGCTTTCATGTAACTATCAAACACTACGTATTTGGTTCAATATTATCTTCTTTTTTTTCGGTACCAGGGATCAAATTCAGGACCTTGCAATTGCGAGGCAGGCGCAGTGCCACTGAGCTAAATCCCTGGCCCAATTCAATATTATTTTTCAATAAAATGCATTTGCAATGAATTGTATTAATCCTCACAATTTAAAAAGATCAGTGTCTATGAGGTAATCAAACAGCAAATGTTGGGCCGGGGATTTAGCTCAGTGGTGCTGCCACCTGACTTGCAAGTGCAAGGTCCTGAGTTCGATCCCTGGTTTAAAAAAAAAAGGAAATGTTGAAAAAACATATATACAAATGGCTGAGGGGAGAAAAATCAGGATATGAACATGGAAGATCCAAGAATTTAGAGAAAGAATCTAAGAAAAATGTGTGATATTCACATAAGAATTAGCCTTTTGGTAAATGTAACAAAATATATATGAACAACAAAAAAAGAAGATGGGGGACAGGGATTTAGCTCAGTGGTGCCACCGCCTGCCTCATAAGTGCAAGGTCCTGAGTTCAATCCCCGTACAAAAAAAAAAAAGATGGATTTATATGTGAGAGCCCTCTTCTAAGCTATGGAAAGCAGGTCTACAAAGAATGAGACCAGCTGTTGGTACATGAGGAAAAATAGTGAAAACAGCTCTTCATGGCTAATATCTGATGAGCGTTCATCATCCTGATCTCCCTGCCCAGTATACATCAACTGACCTGGGAAGCACCGGCTTGGGGCTTCTTCTACCATGCATGGCCCAGATCCTTGTTCCAACTTGAAGATCACAGCAGGTTTGGTACTGCAGTGTCCTGTTAATGATAAACAATGTAAAATTTGTGCCAAAGTATATGAGAACCTCAGCAGAAAGACATCTCCACCCCAAGAAAATGTGACCAGGGAGCACTGTGGCAGTTATCAAGAAGTGGCAGTCATAGATAGCTCTGAGATGCCAACAAGGTCAGTCAGTTTACGCCTATGTGACAACTTCCACTGGATAGTGAACAGATGGAATATGTACAGGAAAAGAGAAAGCCAGAATAAGAAGCAAATCAGTCTCCAAACTGGGCACTGCACCACCGTGTGAATCACACAAAACTTTTGAGGGAAGAGCCAAGGGGATGGCAGCAGCTGTGCCAAACTGAATTCCCTCGATGCCACTGTCCCCAGAGATAGCCAAGCTACGTGGCTCCCCAATCAGGACATGGCCCAAAGTCCGTAGTGAGAATAAGAAAGTGCACTCCTGCTAAGGGCTCAGCTCCTAGGACATGGCCAGAAACCAAGCATCTCTGAAACACAAAATCACTCTGGGAAGGAAGCCAAGAGGTTGGTCACAGCTGGCCACTCAACTACATAGTCTCTCCACTAGCAAACAGCCCAGAATCTGTGATAAGAATAGTAAAGTGCTTCCCAACTGATGGGCTCTGTTTCCAAAGCAGGTCCAATGACTATGCCATCCTCAGGGGACTGAGTCAGGACTAGAAGCACTGAACAATGAAGCCCATTTTGGCTTGGGCTTCTGCTTCATTGGCATTGGGCATGGGGAGAAACAAATGACAGAATTCAGAGATTCGGAACAGCTGGGACCCAAAGCCAATGGAGGTGCACATAAACAATATAGCTGAAAAAAATCTCCTCCTTAACTATGGACACCAGTGAAATCACAGAAACAGAGAGACAAGGATGGGGTGGAAATCCTGCAAGGTTAAGGTTGGCTGAGAACTATGGCTGAGACTCACTTGGGGGAGCAGGGAAAATCCCCTACCACTGACCCTGAGAACACTGGGCCCTGATCACAGCAGACTAAAGACAGCAGCAGAAAAAATGGCAGAGGGATGATCACCCCAGTCAACAAAACAGGACAAATGCCCTTTTACTGTCTCCCTCTTTTACATTTTGCCTTTTTACTCTTTATCAGTAGTTTGTGAGAAAATGGCTAGTCTTTATGTAGGTATATGTGAGTAAGGCTGTATTGGTTTTCCACTTTAACTCCAAAATACCCCGCCTTGTTTTATCATATTATCCCATGCAAACAGTTCCTCACTAGGAATATATAAATTGCTTTTACTGTTAAATGAATTTGATACAAATCACTTTCTGCTGTCTCACAGCTCATTTATATTCCCTTCCTTTCTCTACTCTTTCCTACCCTCCACATACCACGTTCTGTCTAGTCTCCTTTTTTAGTATAATTTTTTTATTCTCTACTTTTTGTCCCCCCTCCCATATTTCTTCTACTCCTTTACCTATGCACTCTCTGAAACACTCTCAATATCATCAATACTTAATCTGATCTACCTGCTATAAGGAATTACTATACTGTGTTTCTTCCTCGGTTAAATACTACAGACTTTCTGTCAAGTTCTTAAATATTAGATAATCCATGGTTAGCTTCCCAAGAATTTATGTTACTGGTAGTTGCTCTCTACTTTCAAAGGAGTTCTAGGGGCTGGACCTAACACACAGAACAGACTGAGTACAAACACAAAGAGATGTACCCACAATGCAAACACACAAAGAGAAAAACACTTACAAAAAGAACCCCACACAAGAGTAGAGAGACAATCTATCCAACTGTTCTACAAATCTCAATAAAGAAGCACAACTAAAATGAAAAAACAAGGTAACAAGATGCCTCCAAAAATATAGTACACAAATTCTAGCCAGGTATAGTGGCACACACCTATAAGCTCAGTACTTGGGAGGGTGAGGCAGAAGGATCACCATAAATTTGAGCCCAGCCTAGACTACATAGTGAAACCCTGTCTCAATCAACCAATCAGTCCCAAAGATGATCCCACAGATAATGAAGTGGATCAAATTAGAGACAAAGAATTTCAAAAACTGATAGTTAAAATGAGAGATCAAAGAAAAGACAAACAGGTAGATGTATCAATTATCAGAATGATGAATGAGTTCAAATAAGTTACAAATAATCAGCTGGTTGAACTAAAGGAGACAGCAAGATGTGAAAGATGGTATCAGTAAAGCTGCAGAAAATGTGGAAAAGAACCAAGCAGAAATTCTAGAAATGAAAACCTCAGTAAGCCAAATAAAACACACAATTTTAAGTCTACAGAATGTTTCATTCAACATTATCAGAATACACTCTTCCAAGATACCATGGACTTTCTCCAAAACATACCACATTCTAGGTGATGAAACAACTCTCAATGTATAGCAAAAGTGAAAATAATCTCTTGCAACCTATCACATCAAAATGGAATGAAACTAGAAATCAGCAAAAGAAACCACAGAAACTACACAAAGCACAGAAAATTGAATAACATATTCTAAAATCAAGGGGCCACTGAAGATATCAAGGGAGAAATTAAAATTTCCTAGAATCAAATGACAGTCATACCTTGTTACTTGAATTCTTTGACACCCATCAAATTTGGTACTCAATGTATTTTGACACAAAAATTTTGTCCTGGTACTCAACTGTTTGGTACTTACAAAACCTAGAACTTGTCAGTGTCAATTGCTGCCTGACTCACTAGCTCTTCCAGGCAAAACAATTTGGTACTCATCAGTGTTGGTCCTCACTGCACCTCTCAGAAGCAACTGTGTACCAATGTACCACCGTGTTTGAGGCACTACATACCAGACTCTGTGGGACACAATGAAAGCCAATTCTAAGAGGAAAGTTTATAGTTACGAATGCCTACATTAGAAAGACAGAACAAGCCCAAATGCATCCTCAAGGACTAGAAAACCAAGAACCCAAAACCAGTAGGAAGAAGAAAACAATAAACATAAGCTTGCAAATTAATCAAACTGAAACAAAAAGAACCCTTTCACACTGTTGGTGAGAATATAAACTAGTACAACAGTATGGAAAGCAGTATGGAAATTCCTCAAAAGACTAAACAACAAAATACAATTCACTCAGGGCCAGGGATTTAGCTCAGTGGTTCTGCTGCCTGCCTCAAAAGCACAAGGTCCCGAGTTCGATCCCCAGTAAAAAAAAAAAAATTGACCCAGACTCAGCTAAACCATTCTTGGGCATACTCCTGAAAAAATTAAGGACTATGTACTAAACTCATACATCCATAACCATATTTACATCAGTGAAATTCATAACAGCTAAGCTGGAGAAACAGCCTAGATGCCTATCAACAGTTGAATGGATAAAGAAAACATGGTATATATACACACAATGAAATATTATTCAGCCATAAAGAACAGTATCATGCTACTTGCAGGAAAATGGATGGAACTAGAAACTGGTATGTTAAACAAAATCAGCCAGATTCAGAAAGTTAAATATCACCTGTTTTCTCCTACATGAGATACCTAAAATATACATAAATTAATAAATCAATAATTAGGAGAGGACAGGAAATCAGGAGGTAAACTTCTGGAGATAAGGAAGAGGACAAGCTGCAGGAAGGAAAGGCAGAGGGTGGTAATGAGACTGAAATTTCGACTTCCCAAAATAATCCCCTTTATTATTTACTATTACTATGCACTTAAAAAAAATTTCTAGGGCTGGGGATTTAGCTCAGTGACACTGCACCTGACTCGCAAATGCAAGAACTAAGGCCTAGAGTTCTGATTTGCAAATCCAATCAGAACAAGTCTTCTCAAAGACCCCATGTGAATACAGTCTATAAGTAAGCTACTCGAGTTTGAACCTTCCAGTTTTTCATTTCTCTCCTTTTCTACTGGTCTTTAGAGTTTCTTCTGAAAAATCTGTAGTTATCTTGATTGGTTAGCCATTTTCAGGGACTTGGAGTTTGTACCTTGCAGCTTTCAATCTTTATTACTTATTCTGCACTCTTCCGTTCAACTGTAACATGACAGGGGAAAGTTCTTTTCCCGTCATACCTGTTTGGAGTTCTAGGTACCTTCTGTTCCTGGATGTTCATCTTTCTCAACATTTGAGAAATTCTATTATTCCACTGAACAGATTTTCTGTGCCTTTAGTCCATACCTTGGTGACTTCTTATAAATTGAAAAGTCAGTGTGGTCTTTTCACTACATCCAAGATTGTTCATAATTTCTTTTTTTTTCAATTACACTCTGAATATAGTAATTCATTGATCTTTTAAGCCCTAAAATTCTGCCTTCTGCTTGACTCAATCTCTTCCACTGAGGTGGGTTTTTTTTTTTTGGATATATTGAGCTTTTCATTTTCAAGATATATTAGTTTTCAAACTCTCTTTTCTTTATTTCTTTGATATCCTGCATTGTATTCCTTAAATCATTCGGGTGTTTATATCATTTTGAAATTACTGGTCATTTTTTTTTTGGGTACTGGGAATCGAACTCAGGACCTTGTGTTTGCCAGGCAGGCGAAGTGCCACTGAGCTAAATCCCCAGTCCTACTGGTCATTTTTTAAAATGAAGTCTTTTTAATTCTTTGGTATTTCATGCATTTTGATATCATTAGATTCAGTTACTGAGGAGTTACAAACCTTTAGAAGAGCCATTTTGCCTTTTAAAATTTTTCTTGTGTTTCTATGTGGTGATTTACACATCTGTTGAGATGGGTATCCCTTCCACTTTTAATGTGATGAGGGTAGTTGAGAAGCCTTTTTCTGAGGCCTCAATCCCTCATACTTCTCAGGAGAAAACAATATGTAGTAACACAATAACACAAAGACAAACCAGATATGGAAATACAGTAAACACTAATTAGGCAACAACTACACCAGGCATGGTGGCACAGACCTGTGGCCTTAGCTATTCAAGGGGCTGACAGAGATAATTCCAAGTTTGAGGCCTGCCTGGGCAGCTTAATGAGACCTTGTCACAAACTAAAAAATAAAATGATCTGCGAATACAGCCAAATGCACAGACCTTGATTCAATCCCGAGTACTGCCAAAAATTAATGCACCCCCCCATACATGCACACCAAAAGACAACTATACCACCATAATGTAACATAAAACTGGCAAAGATACAAGCTTAAAGCTTAAAAATTAATAACAGTAAAAAGTAACAATAAAATATAATAAAAATGGAAACAGCAGTGAATGGGAAAACAAAGCAAGATTTTTAAAACAGGTGAAAAGAACAAGAGATTAGAAAAGTTCAATTAAAGAATAAAAATACTTCAAATACACAGATATAAGAGGAAGAAATAAAAAGAAAGAAGAAAAATTAGTTGTAAATACTCCTTGGCCAATGGTTTGGGTTGGTAAAGTTTCCTCCCAGGACCTCTAATACAGTCAGTATGGAAGAGGGTAGTGAGCTGCACCTGGACGTTTTGTATTTCCTTTCCACTCACACCTAAGAGGATGGCACACTATATGAATGAGGCACATCAAAGATACACTGTCTGCCTCAGGGTTCTATTCACTCTAGCGGCTTTTTACTATGTTTTTTTCTACACACCCAGAGCCACTTGGGTCCCGTTACTCCAGAGGGCCCAACTCTAGGTCCATGCACCCAGAGGCCAACAATCAATAAATGGAAAAGTCTATCCACACAGGGGGAGAAAATATTTCCAAACTATTTACCAAACAAGAGATTAATATTCTGAACACATCAGGAGTTCAACTCAATAGAAGAAACAATTCGGTACCACCTGGACTCCCTGAACTGGAAACAAAAGAGGATCTGGAAAAAATGAAATCAGAAATAATTTCTCAGATAACAGCAAAGATTGTGCCCATAGTGCATGACATGAATAATAAATCTAGAGAGGACACAGATTAAAAAAAATAGAGGGGCTGAGGAACATGTGGAATCCCAACAGGAAACAAATGGAATCAATACAACAGATGCAAACAGATTTCCAGGAGATTAAAAACTCCACTGAAAGTTTACGCAGCAGAATGAGCCAATGTGAGGACAGAATTTCAGATATAGAAGATGAGATTGCAATTAGTGACCAGGAAAAGAAAAAATTCTTTAAAATAGCTAGGGACCACAAGAAATCAATCCAGCAGCTGCTAGACAATGCAAAGAAGAGTAACATGAGACTGACTGGAGTCAATGAAGAAACAGGACAGAGTGCAGACAGATGACATGAAAAAATTGTTCACAAAAGTGATGGCAGAAAACTTCCCAAGCAGGGGAAAAGAACTCCACAAACAGGTAAGTGAGGCATATAGGACTCCAACTACCCTTGATCAAAAAAAATCTACACATAGCCATATCATAGGATTCCAGAAATCCAACAGAAGAACAAAATTCTACAAGCAATGAGAGAAAAGAAACAAATCACATACAAAGGAAAGCCCATCAGAATCACAGCAGAGTTCTCAACACAAACCCTTCAAGGGAAGAAGAGCTTGGAGTGATGTATTTCAAGTCCTAAAGGAAAATGGCCTCCAACCCAGACTGATGTACCCTGCAAAACTATCTTTCATAATTTATGGAGAAATAAGATACTCTCATGATAAAGAGAACCTTAGGAATTTCATGAATACCAAACCAACACTCCAAAAAATTTTAGACAATATCCTAGGAAAAGACAATGAGGATCACACCTTCAGGAAGCCCAGCAGAATGAATCTGTTGGGTGTGAAATTAAATGCAAAGGGGGAGAATCCAACAAAAAGAAAAAGTCATGACAAGGCTTTTCAAACTTTTAACTTCATCTCCCTAATGAGTGCATGATTCAATCTTGTTATTATACTGATTAGCATTTTTCTGATTCTAGTGTTCCACACCTTTCCTTGTGCTGTACT
>NW_004624937.1:1088980-1204334 GCF_000247695.1 Heterocephalus glaber | reverse complement strand
CATTATCTATTATACCTTTTAGTTCTTATTACACTTTACATCAGCCTCCCAGAATGCTGGGATTGCAGGTGTAGGCCATCAGGCCCTGCTCAGAATTTTAAGCCTCTGGAATGAAATTTACGTCAACCTAGTCATCTTCATCTATTATACAGAATAGGTAGCAAAGACAATTTGTGTTCATTTTTGTATTTCTTGTGATACATAAAAAGTACTTAAATAGAAGTTTAATATAAGTATGTAAATTATACACAAAAGCTTCACAATCCAATTTTGTACCTGAAAATGCTTTTTTCTGTATTATAAAACATATCTGACCCCAACTCGATTCTGGGATTATGGTGCATTATTATCACACCATGAAACAAAAGTAGAAGTCAGAGTTTAAAAATGTTAAGCTACTTGCTCAAAATAAAACAGCTGAGAGGTCAAACAATGATGTTTGGCAGACTTCAAACTCAGATCTTTACCTGCTTCTCTTGAAGATATTTGCAACTGTGGGTAGAGTATTACCAAAAAAAATTATCCTGATTTTTAAAAATCTTGAATTATATCAGTCAATTACAGAAATATAAAAATTTTCTAACAGTTGCCCAGGGATTTAGCTCAGTGGTTCTGCTGCCTGCCTCACAAGCGCAAGGACCCAAGTTCAATCCCCAGTACCAAAAAATTTTTTTTCTAATAGTTTTGGAAATATTCTTAATTTTTTTGGTTAGAACACTTGTCTATATTCTTTCTAGAACTTACCTGTTGTATCAGAATACTCAAAACCACTGAGTTTTTTTTATTACTGTCTTACAATTGTATTATGTAAACTAAATTCAAGAGCTAGTATTAGATAAACTAGCAAAAGAAAAGCACAGAAAAGGGACATGTTTAGTACCAATTGTAAATAGACATATATATATCTATACAAATGATCTCCCAAAGCCAATCTTCTCATTATATACTTGGGTCCTTTACCGTGATCTCAAGCCATAGGGTAAACCATCTGATTTGAAAACCAATAAATACAGTCCAGCCCAGGTTCCTGGGAAAGATCAAATGTTTTGAGTTTGACTTCCTCTCTGTCCCTAAAAAAGATTTCACAAAGGAAAGACTGATGAATTCTTCCTTGATCTTTTCCCTTGGTATATTTTGTTACATTTTTTAAAAACTAGGCTGTGAAAAGTTGTTGTTTATTATTGAAACTCAGAGAGTAGTCAAATCTCATTGAAGCCCAAGACAGCATCTGTTCTGCTGTCCAGAGAGAATGGAAAATGACATCCCCATCACAGTGGTTTCAATGTCAGGTTACCACCACCCAGAAGTGCAGGTCCAAGGTTTGGTGAGCTGTGTTTCCCAAAGGATCTTCATGTGTGTGTGACAGTGAGTGTGCACATGTGCAAACAATGACATTTCCATTGGAGGCACACTTTAAAGTGATTTGCAGCACACTGATGCTAAGCTAGAGTTGCTCTGCACATTGGCTTTTCTAGTTCAGTCAGACATGCAGAGTTTAGGCAATAATGTCCTGTCTTGTTGAAAATTCAAAACTTTCTAAAGGTATCAACTTTTCTGGCTTATCTAATTGAAAGGAGTATCCTTAAAAGTGGGAAATCAAGTTCTAGCACTGCATTGAAAACGTGCACCTCCCATTCTTCCCCTATCAAGAGTTAAAAGTTAACTTTAAATATTATAAAATAATGATATTATGTTTTAACTATACATGTATATACTGTACACATATATATGCAGTAATTTTTCTATCTTTTAATATAGTTATGGCTTTGGTAAGGAAAAGGACACAGGCTCAAGTCCACTAATTAGTACCATCTGTCTCTTAAGCCTTAACATTAGTCTTCTTTAATTTCCAATTATGATTTCCCTGGGGTTTTGTGAGAATCTAGAGACACTTGAAATGCAATCCCATTGCAGCTTTTAATTTTTCAGTTTCTCTTTCTGACCTAATTTGATAGCAATTATTTCAAACACAATTAGATTTTACAGATTTATTATCTTCCCCATACATTATGTTTTATGTATTTACAAAAGCAAGGAATAACAGTAGTTCTCACAAACAGGGAAAACTTCCGAGACATGCTTTTCCTTATTTCTCCTACTGAGACTTTGGTGGCTCTTCTACCACCTGTCCCAGTGTGCAGGCCTAGGGCTCCCCTCCCTCATTCTCCTATGCATGGAGCTGCCTTTTCCAAATCCTGGCAAACAACATCCAAGTCTCACTGGAGGATCTGCCATCTCCTGCACTGTGAGGTCCAGATCCTGTGGGATACCATCATCAGTAAAAGGAGGGTCTTGCCTGTGTTCTTACTTTTGAAGGCGCCATCAAAACACAGAGAAGAAAAGCATTTGTGATCACAGGTGAAGGTTTACTAGCAGCTACCAGAAGCTAGAATGCTTCTGCCCTACAGTCTCTTCAGGGGAGTGTGACCTGGACAACACTCTGATGCTAGTCCAGTGTCACTGATCTTAGATTTAAGTCATCCATGAGTATGAGAAAATTAAATTCCTATTATTTTTAAACCATTAAATTTGAGGTGATTTCTTTTAGCAGCAAATAGGAAACCAGGCTTTCTAGTAATTTAAGTCTATGTGACCAAATTTTCATCATGCAAATGTAGCCAATATTAAGTGGCAGTTGTCAAAGCTGTGCAACCTTCTAGAAAACATAAATGGTGACTATCCTAATGTCAGTAACAGGCACTTAAACAAGCAGCTTCTTCAGACTGATTGAAGTAATGTGATTCTTATTAGCAGCAAGAATGTGAGGTAACTGGTTTGCCTTGAGGAACCATTCCCTTCAAGCTAGACACAGAGATGTTCTTTTTTCTATAAAATACTTCTGATAACTTGAACCTTAACAAATCTTTCCTTCTAAAGCTAATTGGGATACAATTCATTATTGTGGTTAACCCTGATTTATACATGGGGAGGGTTTCTCCCGCTAGAAACTTCCTGATCACTGCTTTAGCTCTGGAGCTTGGGCAATCTCTTTGCAGCTCCTAGCTTCTATATTAACTGGGCAGTTTGCTGGCTGGTATTTTATCATCTCTGGTGCTGGGTAAATGTGGTAGTGTCAGCCTTGGAGTCCTATCCTATTATTTTCTGGTTCATAGGGACTGGTCCCACCAGTGTCTTTGACTTGGTTCAAGTAAGGGGTGTTGTGACTTGCTTGAGTCTCTTAAGTGTCTCAGTTTTGTTTTTCCACCAGAGACATGAAATAGAAGTGTAAGGAGGGTATTTTTTAAATGCCTCTAGAAGTAAAGTGTGAGAAAATAGGAAATATGAGATACTGAATAGAGGCAAAGCCAACAAAGGGTGTGCTACAGAGCTGCTGAGCACTGTGAAGAAGCCCAGGTCTTGGTTTTAGATTATCTCTTAAGGACCCAGGTTCTATGCTTCTCAATAATCCACCAAGCCATGGGAAGCAGACTCTTATTTGCCATGTAACAGCCAACAGAACCTGACCTCACCTGTAAATGAGCTGAGTGTGCTATCTTACTGTGTTTACAGCAGTGTGTGAAGAACTGAGCATGAAGGCTTAAATTGGGTTTGAAGCCCTGGCTCTCTGTCTGGGAATCTCCTCCAAATGAGTAACCTGACTGTAGGGTATAGACAGGAGAATCTATGCACTTGAAATGGAAGAAAAGAAAGCTCATGATACTGGTGGAGCAAGTACTTTTGGTTGGTCATCTGAATTGGCCGTAGTTGCCCCTCTTAGGTAACTAAGTCACCTCTGTCATCCAACTCTTTGTTAAATTCATTCAGGGTTACTCCACTCCATGACACCAACTCTATCTGACTAACATATAGAGGTACATATGACCAAGATCTTTACTCAGGACTTGAGCCATGCAGAAGTGAGTAACTGAAGCATTTGAGACACAAGAGAATATCAGACACACACACAGGTGCAGGAAGAAATGAGATTAACACCAGCACTTTCCTTTCTAGTAGACAAATATATGTAACAATTATAAATGAGATGCAACTTGATGAAGTTGTTTAATATATAAGATGAACAAGAGTAATGCATGGCTTACAAACAGTTTTGGAATTCAGCCCATGGTCAAAAAAAAAAAAAAAAGTATATTACATCCCAGTACATACCTCCATATGCTTGAAAAATTTAAAAAGTTAAACAAAACTTAAGTTTAAAAAAATGCAATACTCTTAGGTATTATTTTATATAATGTTCTATTTAAATTTTAGCTAAATTCATCAGGTTCCTCAGAATTTACTCTGCTTGCAATTTAACAATACCAAGTTAGGAGACTTAACATATGTAATGGTTGGGCACAGCCTCTTTCACCTCTAATAGCCCTGGTACTTGATGGTGAACTCACTGGGGCAGGTCTCCTTTTAATGTGCTGGGATGGGCAATGTGACATTTTCCACTGAGATACTTTTGCACTTGAGTAACTCATACTCTGCTTTCTCTTGCATTCTGTGGCAGTTTAATTTTTCTGGCCTGGGAGTGATTCTCCACTTTCTAACTTATTTGAGAATTTCGTTCTGAAGCCAATCTTATTTCAGAGTATTGGAACTTAGCTCTCTGTTATACCTCAATTTTTCTCTATTAATATATTAATACCTATGGAAGCTACAACCAACTACATTCCCACAAGTAAAAAAAATATATATATATATATACATATATATATATACATACATATATATATACATATATATATATATTAATACCTGCTATTGAGGTAATTTTTTTCAGCATTTATTAGGTGTTTTGACTTTACTTCTTCTCTAACATTTGCTCAGGAAAAGGTAACCTTCACAATGGAAGCAAAATCCCCAGGGAAATAAACTGAGCTCACTATCTGTCACTGAGTCTTAGGCTCTTTTGATTAGTAATGGTTAATGCTGAGTAGCACACTTAGGTCCTAGAATACCATTTCTCTTACTTCTTTTTTTTTTTTTGGTACTGGGGATCGAACTCGGGTCCTTGCGCTTGCACAGCAAGCGGTGAAACCACTGAGCTAAATCCCCAGCCTCCTTTCCCTTACTTCTAAATTAAAAATAAGTACTCATACTAAAGTACAATGTTGTAAATATAGAATAAGATGTTTATGAGGTGCAATCAAAAAATAGTGACTATTTAAAAATTTTATTAACAGTGAAAGATGCATTGATATTAATCTCCATCAAAATAAGCTCCCCTGCTTCAAATACACTTATCCCATCACTTTTTGACTTTTTCAAAGCAGTTCGGGAAGTCCTCTTTCATAAGTTTGGTTGCATTGCAATGGCTGTCTCAATGTCCTGAATCCATTAAAATCATTTACCTTTTGACTTAAGTCACTTTCCCCATCACTGGGACACAATAACTGACACCCACAACATAAAGAAGTTTATATACCTCACAGTTTTTAGGTTTTAGTCCATAGTCAGCTGGCTCCAAGGCAAGAAAACATGGCAGAAGAGCATAGCACAGAAAGTTGATCATATCGCAGCTACCAGAAAGCAGAGAGAGAAGGGAGGAGCCAGGGAGGGAGGAGCACCTCCAGTGACCCACCTCTTACCACCAGGCCCCACCTCCTAACATCACATTTAGTTATAGTACTTCCATGTTCAATAGCCCTTCAAAGCCCTTCCCTATGAGCATGTGAGGCTTTGGAAGGACATCCAATATAAACTATAATACCTTTCATGGTATTCTTTGGGAAAGTGTCAGAAGTCACATGATGCTGGATACAGTACATAAGGTGGGTGAGAACATACCATAATATTTTGTTGAATATACAAAGCCCTGGGCTCGTACCCCAGCAGCAATGCCCCCCCCAAAAATTAAGAATTTCTATTCATGAAATATTATTAGAAGTGTGCAAAGGTAAGACATAGAAGGAAAAACACGATGGCAGTGCGTATTTCTAGAGAAGGGCTTGTAGTGCCGAATATACGGGGTACTATATATTTCTAAGAAAAAAACCAGACATTCCAACAGATAAAAGAACGGCTGAGAGATTTCAGAGGAGACATTCAAATGACAGTACCAACTAGAGAAGTTAAAATTAAAACCTGCAGATACTACTGCATACTTATCAGAAAGGTAAAGACAATGACAATAACAAAACAGATTAATAATCACAAGTATGCTAACTGGAATTGTCAAACACTGCTGATAGCAGTGTAAGCTGACAGAGCCACTTCAGAAAAGCCACTTTAGGTTTGGTAGTAACTTCTCATGAATTCTACATGAACCAGCAATTCTATTCCTAACCACTACACAAATTCACCAAAAATTCTACAGGAATGCTCTAACTACAAGCTGGAACAGAAAAATAGTTACCACTAGGGAAAATGGACAGTATTACAAATAGGGAATGAAGGGATTTTCTGGGCACTGCTAATATTCCATTTCTTGATATAAGTAGTAGTTGCATGATGTCTTCCCTTTGTGATAATCTATTGTTTACAATTTTCATGTTTGTCCCATTTTTGTTTTGCTCAATGAAATCAAATTTATTAAAGAAACACTGGTGGGGAAAAGCAGGGGAGATTAAAAAAAGGGCCCCAGGAAAAACTTTGTGTACTGAATATGCTAATTATGCAGACTGTGGTTTCACAGATGTACACAACAGATAAAAAGATAATCCCTTAAATATATGCAGATTATGTCATTATACCTCAAAGATGTATAAAAGAAAAAGGTAGGGTATAAAAGATGAAGTTAAAAAGAAACAACACTTAAATAGGTAAAATAAAACAGGCTAAGAATTCACTAGCTAATTATCTGTCTCAACAGTCCCGAAAAGGCAAACTTTCTAAAAGAGTAAAAGCAAAATTTAGATATTGAAAATGAACGTACCACAGAACATCACCAATGCCAAATGTTGGCTCTTTTAAAAGATTAATGAAAGGCCCAGGGATTTAGTGCAGTGACACTGCACCTGCCTTGCAAGCACAAGGTCCTGAGTTCGATCCCTAGTACCAAAAAAAAAAAAAGATTAATGAAATTGAAAGTCCACTGGTAAATTTATGTGATATATTAATTACCCATTACTAATTGTAACATACGTATGTACATACACAGCCACACCTCTTCATGAGGATACATTCTGGGAAATGAATCTTAGGATGATTCCCTCTCTACACTATGATATACTTACATAAATCTGGACAGCACAGCCTCCATAGACCTGGGCTGTATGTTATGGCTACCTTTGCAATACGTAGTCCATAAATGGCCAAAATGTCACTCTGCAGAGCATGACAATGTTATAAAGCTACAACAATGTGGACCTGGCAAAGGGCTGAATAATTAAACCTGTGGAACTAGAGACAGAATTCTCAGACATACTTTTTTTTCTTTTGGTACCAGGGATCAAACTCAGGACCTTGTGCTTCTGAGGCAGGCACAGTGCCACCAAGCTAATTCCCCAGCCCTCAGAGATACTTAAATGACAGAGATTGTACTGCAGAAAAATTGAAAAATATTCCCTTTCCAATGGAAGCTGTGGGGAAATTGGGGTATCTGTGGCAAAAAAAAAAAAAAAAAGGAGTTACTTCAAACCTGGGGTTTCTGTCCTTATTGAAAGGGCTTATTCATATATGAGGCATTAGTTTCTCAATTATACCTATCATGTGGGTAGATTATAAAAGTTACTACAGAGAAGACCACCTTTCCTCAAATAAATCTGTAGTATTACCCCATCAAAATTTTAATATGCTTAATGTTTAATGGAAGGGACCAAAACAAAAAAATTTAAAATTCATCTACAAGGTTAAATATAAATACACTAGCCAAGAAACTTCTAAATTACAAGAGCAACAGAAGGAGCTACCACTACTTGACACTAAAATATATCATGAAATATAATATATGGCAATAGTGACCCAAAAAATCACAATAGGAATTAAATCAACAGTACTCTATATAGATATGAGATGATTCCTTTGTTAAGAGCAACAAAAGGGCAAATAATTACAAAGATCTCAACAATAACATTAAATGTGAATGGATCAAACCTAATCAGAAGGCCAATGTTGGACACAGTAGTAAATCTCAGAGATAGAGCCCACGGCAAGAATACATGAGGCCATGGATTCAGTCCCGGTTCCTGGCTTTCCCCCTCCATATACTGACACACTGAATAATCACCTATTCATGTTTCAGGTCATTAACGAGTTGAGAAACGTTTAGACACTGCTAACTGCCAAAGATCACCCAACACCTAGAATCACACTGAGGGGAAGACTGAGCTCATACAGCACACTAACTCTAAGGTTCCCTAGGGTTTGGATCTTCACACCTATCCCAGGGAGAGGAAAGAACAAGGCACGAGCAGGTCTCGAGATCACAAAACAAAATGGTGGCTTCAGGCGTTCCTGCAAGTACTCTCACTGACATCATCTCCTGGGGCCAGGGACGAAAAGGGGTTAAAACTCAAAGGTCCCACTTTCTCCCAGGAAAGGATCTGCCAGCAAATTGTGCCAGCTGCTGCTGCCGCCCACAGCTGCTGCTGCGCACACCTGCGCTACTATCGTCCAGCCTGCATTAGGAGTTAACGGGAAAAACACTACCCCTTCGGCCCCAGACTCCAGAGCACCCCAGGACAGCTCCAGATTGACCAGTTCTCCCCGGAAGAAGTTTGTCCGTGCACGAAGTGTCCCAGCTTTGACACCTCCCACTCTAGGCACAAGTCCTAAACCCACGGTCTAGAAGCAAGGGGCAGGGCTTGCGGAAATCCCCCCAGACCACATTTCAGTCAGAGCAAGGGCGTCCAGCCCGGCCGCCGACCTAGGCCCGCCCCGGCGCCGCAGCCGGAGGGGGCCGAGCGCCCTGGAGTCCGCAAGACACAGATGTCACAACCGGAGGGGAGGGGACCTGGGTGTGCAGAGGAAGACGGCAGCTGCAGACTCCAGAGCCGACCCCGGGGAAACCCGCCCTGCCACAGCCGGTTTCCGCGGGTTCCGAGGCGCCTCACTTCCTGGTCTCAGGACGCCCGACCGCGCACTCACCATTTCCGGTTTCCGGGGTTTCTGCGCCCTCCCAGGAATCTCCGACCCCTGCAGGCCACCGGGCCACCGGGGATACGAGAGAGCGATCTGAACCTCTTGGCCAGAGAACACCAGATCCCAAGATGGCGGACTTCAACCACAAAGGACCGCCTAATTGTGGAAGTCCCGCCTTTCTGGCTGTGTGCCTGAGTGGACAGGTCTCATAATCCTGCTTCCGATTGGGGAGTTATGTGGGCTCCGCCTTCTTGGTCACTGAATGACAGTAGATGCTACCAACCCATGGCTGAAGAGGAAAGACTGACAGGGTTTTGGTTGCAGCTTTTTTTCTGTTTCTCCGGTGCCTGAGCTAATCTAAGGTAAAATATTCTCCATGTGGAGTGAAGTAGTATTACAGGCAGCTAAATTAGATAGGAATTAATATACAGAGAGGAACTGGGCTGTCAAGGAAATTAACAGAAAAAATAAAAACATCGGGATTGTTGCTGGAGGTGCAACTGAAAAAGGCCAAGCCTCAAGATAAAGATGCAAAGACCAGCTTTAGGTGCCTTCGTAAAGGAAAAGCAATAACTTGGAATTATACTGTAAATGGTATCACTTGGTCCAGTAAAGTCCAGATAGGCATCGGTCACCCAGGTGGGTGACCAGAACAGCTGGACTCATCTCTAAAATCCCTTTGTTCTTTCCACGTACCCCTGCTACGTGACCGGCTTCCCTATTGGAGCAATATTAGCTAAACAGCTATACTTGTAATCCTATAGATTGATTGTAGTTTGACCCACGTTGTACCCACGTTGTGACTTTGCTGTAGAAATTGCCCCAAACAAAGGGCTTCGGTGGCAACCCATTTCGGGTACCCCTCCGGCCTCTTAGGAGCTATTCCTATCCCCCATTAATCCTTTCCTACTCTTAACCTGCTTTGTCCTTTCTAGTTCATTCTTCAGTTTCAGGGGACGTGAATTGAGTATATCTGACATCCAGCAAGTTGCGAGTTATATTTTTCCCTATATTAGTAGCCCTCCATGGGGCCCTTTGCATTTATTTTTGTTCATAAAGTCATATGTTATTTACATATGTGTATACATTATTCACAAATGGAAAAATATGACAGCTGCTTTTGAATATTACTGGATTTTTCCGACCTGCAAGGAAGCAGCTTGAGCTTTGAAATGGGAAACAGTGCTCTAAGGCATCAATGTCCAATGCATATAAAATGTGGGACTTGGGCTGGGGATTTAGCTCAGTGGTTCCGCCACCTGCCTCGCCAAGAACCCAAGTTCGATCCCCGGTACAAAAAAAAAAGAAAAGTGGGACTTGAGTGTGACTTTTAATTTTCTAGTATTCACTTTAAAAATTAAAAGAAACAAGTGATAATGAGGTAGAACAGGGACCATTTTGGCCACAGGAGAAAAGATTCTTGGGCCTTAGTCCATGACCCATTTCCCACAGGTGGTGAAGACAAGATTTTTCCCTGTCCCTTGCCAATAAGGATTCCAATGTGCACTTCCTTTATCCTTTATCTCCTCTTACTGAGAGGGCCAGGTGTTCTGCAACTGGCAGGGTGATGCTCTGATGTCTCCAAGGAGGAGAATTGCCCCTCACCTGTTTCTTACAAAAGGAAGAAACCCCTTAAAACACAAGGGAGATGTTTCTTTAAAAGCCCATATCTATCACCTGTCAGAAAAATTACCAAGCCCTAGTGGCTCCAGAAACCCCATAAAGATTGTCCCTTTCCTTTAAGAGGCTAGCCTGGGGCCAGGGATTTATCTCATTGGTTCCACCGCCTGCCTCGCAAGTGCAAGGTCCCAAGTTCAATCCCTGGTACCAAAAAAAAAGAGGCTAGCCTGATCTCAGTCAGCACTATGCCCATTATCTCTTTTCCTCCCGCTGAAGTCCTGGGTTTCTCTTCCTTCTCGCTTGAGAGCTTTCTGTGTTCTATACTTCTTGGCTTTGAATTTCTTTTATCACAGGGTCTAAGGGCCCCATGTACAGGATCAATATATCCAAAATAGCATCACGTGAACAATATAAAATTATTAATGGAGTACATATATTTTTGGTGCTAAATCTTCAAAGCTCACTTTAGTTTAAGCCTCTACCACATCTCACTTCAAAGCCGCCCCATTCTGCCTTTGAGAGCTATGACTGAAGCAGGATAAAAGAAATAAATATAGATAGACAGGAGACAAGAAAAATCATCAATTTTAAATAGACTTTAAAAAACTACTGCAGCTTCAGAACCCTCTTTGTTCCCAAAGGTTACATTTTTCCCCCTTCCAGGCTACTCCTAAATTCCTAAGTCGTAGTAAATCCACTAAACTGAACCTGTGCCTTCCTCCTGTAAAGTGGGCCTGTTGTGCCCAGATTGTGAGGTCCCAAAGACCACCAGGAGGCCGTTTCCGATGTAAGCGCACGAGGGTCGTTTATTCAAGCTTAAGCAGGGACTCTCAATTGTCACCGACACAGCGGATCGAGATTGAGAGCCCCAAGTTTCAACCTAGCGGGGTTTTTATAGAGGTTACAGCAAGGTTTGGAGATTTTCTACTTAGCAGTTACATGATTGGTTAACATTTAGTGAGCTTGAAGTGTACATTTTTGATTGGCTGAACTCATCAGGGGTAAGGGGGGATTATGTATAGGCTTTTACAAGGAAAATGGGGACAAAGGTTAGTGGCCCACTGTCACGTATTGATGGTCAGCAGACACGGTGACTAATGGTCACGACCACTCAGCACTGACAGTCAGCACATTGACAGACGGTTCCTACAGATAGTGGGCCCAGGATGTTCATTTCCTGGGTAAACAGATGGCTGAGTAATTAACTTAGGAACTTTGGTTTGTTACAGATTGTATCTTTTGTCCTAGATCAAGCACATTTTAATCATTAATGTGAGAGGACAAAGGAGACTACTCCATTTTGGGCAAAAGTGGAGTCATTCTGGTTTCACATAAGCAAAATGGAGTCACTTTGGTCTCACAGGCCTTTCACCTATATATGAATTCTTGCCTTTCCTCTGTAAATTGAGTGCATTCTTTCTCTCTTTATTACAGATTGACAAATTCCACAGATTTCTACCTCTAAAAAAAATGAATATACCCAGCCACAGACCATAAGGCACCTCATCCCTCAAGAGGCAGCACTCCTTTCTCAGTGTTAGTTCTGTTTAATAAACTTGTCTATGCCTCTCAGTCATACATCCTGAAATGCTTTGCTTTGATATAAGTTGGTGAATCCACAACCTACTCTTGGTACAGTGAGTTAAGTTCCGCATCTCCTCTTTGAGGGACCTCCTCAGACCCCATCCCATGATAGGACTTCAGACCCTAGGGAGATGAAGGACCTGAGCCCCTCCTTTTTATCCTAGAGGTGAGGAAACATGATTTTCTACTGATATTCGTCCTCAACTCCAAGAAGGGGAAGAGGAAGTGCCTGAAAAAGAGCAGGGAGCAGAACTTCCTGCCACCTGCAGGTGGGCTCAGGCCTATCCTCTTCCAGGGATGGGACGATAAAGGAAGAGGAAACAATAAACAAAAGAGGAAGGAA
This sequence comes from Heterocephalus glaber, assembly GCF_000247695.1. The sequence continues at coordinate 1,191,820 of NW_004624937.1, read as the reverse complement.
CCCCAAGTCCTCAGATCCATCCCCATCCCTGGCTTCTAATGTTTAAATAGATTAAAGGCAAACTTCCTATTTTGCACTTTGGCCTTGGGCCTAATGGTCAGGCTGTGGATGTCTGTTTCCTCTGTGAAGTATGTGGGATAATTGTGAGTTAAAGCACCAATTATATTTGTATTCATGTCTGCATGTGCTTCTCTATAACTCTATACTATCTAACAAGACATCTAACTTTAAATCACAGGCAATGGAAGCAATACCTCTAGGGCATCTATTGTTTGCCAGGTAACTTGCATTCAACATGCCATTGTACCCTGGCATCCTGCCTATCACTGGAGAACAAGCCACCTCAAAAGTGACTAGCTGATGACTAGGCTGATCAGCAGATTAGGCCAAGCTCAGCTGGGCTCCTTCTGCTGTGCTATTGATATAGGGGGAACAGGTGCAACTCCCAAACCTGCTAGATATCCAAAACGCCAGTTCGTGTTCTCTAAAATCAAAGAATGGATTCTACGAACAACAGAGGTTAAGAGTAGGGAAATTTTATTGAGAGAAAGATAGCTTCTGTCTAAGAGAGGTAGAAGGGGGACTGGAAAACGGGTTGCCCACCCACCCTGCTTTTCAAAGGCATTTTATTGAGCAAAGCTATGAAGTGAGGCGAGTTCAAGGTGGGGCAAAACTATAAGAACCAAGGGAAAATTACAAGGTGGGCATGAGGTGGGACAAAACCATGACCGACCAATAGGATTACAAGTACAGTCACCCAGGTAATATTGATTAAATGGGGATCAAATGGGAAAACAAGTTACATACAAGGGATTTCCAGAAAGGAAATGGGCTTGGGAGATTGATGTCCATTTAGAATATCAATCACTGCTATTCATCTCTAGGGGAAGTAGTACCTCTTTTCTTTTTATAATGCTAACCAGTGAATGTGCCTCAATTGTTCTATGCTGAGGACCAGCTTTGTCTAACTGCCTTATAATAATTTCTAACTAATTTAGCTATCTGCAATACTGTCAGCTGATGGTTGACACAGTGACAGCTTCAGGGACTGAGCTGGCTGTCAACTAAGGCAACTTGATTCTCCTGTGATATCTCATCCTCCAGGAGCCTAATATGGGCTTGTTTTCAGGGAGATGGCAGAGTTCTAAAAGAAAAGGCACTCAAGATCTTTTGAGCCTAAGTTTCAAATGAATACATCTTTTTTTTTAATTTATATATTAATTGGTACATTTTAGGTATACAGTACATTTACATTTATCATTGGGTGTTTGTACCTGAACATGATGTATCTTAGTTCGTATTTTTCTCCCATTACCTGTGCGGCCTTCCCTATTTACACAGACTTTGATTCCATTTTTTTTTCTTTCTCATAATTTTTCCTTTCCCTTCTTCCCTTTCCCCTTCCCTTCTCACCACCCCCAAACCCTTGGATCTTTTCCTATTTCAAATTATCAATTATCAAATGAATACTTCTTCATAGTCTTGGCTTTACATTTGCCACACCAAATAAAGTCCTTAAGTCCTTCTTGAACCCTAATAACTTGAATATTTGCTCTTTTAATACTGTCCCTTGCTGGATGTGGTGATGCACCCCTGTAATCCCAGCATTTGGGAGGCTGAGGCAGGCAGATCACTTTGAGTTTGAGAGTAGTCTGGGCTCCATAGTGAGTTCAAGGCAGCATAAACTACACATTGAGACCCTGTCTCAAAAAAAAAATACTGTCCCAAAATTCCCATAAGCTTTCTTCATTCCTTTTCATTCTTTTTCATCTCCTCTAAATGTATTTTCAAAGAGCTTATCTTTGAGCCCACTAATTCTTTCTTCTGTTTGATCTATTCTGCTATTGATACCTTCTATCATGTTTTAAATTTTGCTTAGTCTATTTTTCAGGTCAAGGATTTCTTTTGATCTTTTTCAAATTGCTTCCTTTTTTGTTAAATTTTTCTGTTAGAGTATTGAAATACATGTGTGTGTTTCCTTCAAACTCATTGAGTTTACTTAAAACAGCTGTTTTAAAAGTTTTCCCATACTGTTTACTGTCTGATCAGTTTCTGATGACTTATTAGATGACCTCATGATTGGCTGAAATCTCTTGATGTTCACTGGCATGTGATATTATCTGGGAATTGAAGGATTAGGTATTTATTCCATTCTTCCTAATCTGGCTGTGTTTGTGGAAGTCTTTCCAGAAATTCTAAGCAGCTGCTTGCTATCTTTGAGCCTTCTACTATCTCAGTACTAGGTGGCACCCAAGTCCAGCTTTACCAGTAGTCTGCTGTGGGTGTGCTGTCACTGTGTCAGTACTAGAGGACTATCCAAGTCCAGGTTTGCCCCCAAATACATTGTTGGTGTGTTGTTAAAAATGAACCAGGAGGGCCGGGGATTTAGCTCAGTGGAGCTGCAACCTGCCTCAAAATTGCAAGGTCCTGAATTTGATCCCTGGTACCAAAAAATAAACAAACAAACAAACAAACAAACCAGGACATCAAAAATGAACTAGTAAGAGTATTCTGGAGCTGAGGATTTAGCTCAGTGGTGCCACTGCCTGCCTCACAAGCACAAGGTCCTGAGTTCGATCCCTAGTAACAAACAAACAAAAAAGGGTAATCTGTCCTCACAAGACTTTTTCGAGGGCTGGTGTAGGCCCAGATGCCTTATCCACAGTGACTAGCCTGTTATCAAGCGCTGTAGCATTCTGCTTGGCTCTGGGCAGAATCACCATGAATGCATTAGCCCCAGTCTCCTATGTCACAGCTGTGGCCAGCAATGTCACCAGTCTGTGTTATGCCCTGAACCCACAGCCCACCAAGACAAGCACACCACTAGGGTAAGACCAGGACACACTGCTATGGTGAGGTGTACTTGTGGCACCAGGTGGCCACAACCATCCATACATGATGCTAGCTGGAATAGAAGTCCAATAAATCGGGGCCACATATCTTCCTCTGGCACTAGAACTGTTCCAGGGGCTCTGTTCATAGACAGGCTTTGGGATGGCAGAAATTAGGATCTTCCCAGTGTTAGGTTTCACCAGCCCAGGACAAAGTCTTATGCTTACTACCCTTTCCTACGCCCAGGTAATGGGATCTTGTAAGCTCCCCAAGGTTACAATAGTCCTGGTAAAGGCAATCCCTTGTCCACCTAAGCTGATGCAAATATGGGTTATGCCTGAGTCTCACAGCCATAAACACCAATGCAGTCTCCAGGTTGCATGGACATCCACACCACTGGTGGTGACTCAGGCTGACACATGGGTCACTTTCACTGGAGCAGAGTAGTTCCAATGCCTTGTCTGAGCATTGGCCTGGTGACAGCTGTGCTGCTTGCAGTTGGACAATGGGTCATGGAAAGAATGTGTATACTGACTGCAGCTGTTGGATGAATGAACTGTACATATCTCTAGGTTTAATCGGTCCATAGAATAGTTTAACACTGATGTTTCTTTGTTGGTTTGGGGTTTTTGGTTATTTGGCGGGGGGAGGGTGTCTGGATGATTTGTCTGTTGATAAAAATGGGATGTGGAAATTTCCCACTATTACTATGTTAGAGCCAATCTCTCCCTTTAGATCTACTAATATTTGCTCTGTGACGGTCTAGCATTAGGTGCACATACATTTAAATTTGTTACATCTTCTAATATAATAATCCATTGATTATTATATGGTGACCTTGTCTCTTTTTGTAGTTTTTGTCTTTGAGCCTATTTTGTCTAATTTAATAGCTATTCTAGCTTACTTTGAGTTTGTGTTTGCATGGCTTATTATTTTCATCCAGTCACTTTCAGTGTCTGTGTTTCATGTAGACAGCATATCATTGAGTCTTGTTTTTGTATTCATTCAGCCAGTTTATAGCTTTTAATTGGGTAATTTAGTCTGTTACATACAAGCTTATCACTGATATGTAAGAATTTACTCCTATCATTTTGTGAATTTTTTTCTAATTGTTTAGATTTTTTTGTCTCCTGATTGCTGAGATAACAGGCATATACCAACACAGCTGGCCTCAATATTACTTTTTATTTGGCTTATCAAGCTCTCCATTTCAAAAATCTGTAATTCCTTTTTAAGATTTCTGTCTCTTTTTTGAACTTCTCATTAATATCATGCATTGTTTTTTAACATTATTCAACTATTTGTATTCTCTTAAATATCACTGAACTTTTTTATAAGCTTTTTTTTTTTTTACTTTTTTGTTGGGTATTTTATCTATATTATTTTCTTTGGGATCTTTTGGTAGTGTTGTGTTCTTTTAAAAGTACACATTGCCTTCCTTTTTACGGTGCTAATGACCTTATATTGAGATTTATGTGTTGGCAGATTGATTTTTTTTTCACTTTTGCAGGGTTTCTTCTGTATTAAGCAGATTTCTCTTGAAGCTATGTTTTGGGTTGCCAGTTTGGTATGCAGTGTTGACTCCAGTTTCTCTGGCTATGGTTAAGGGCTTATGGCACAGTGCATGTTGCACTGGGGTCAAGGAGGCCCACTGTCTGCAAGGACCATGCAGGAGAAGAGACAGTCTAACAGCCCAAGTGAGTGTGGTACACATAGCAGTGGATGTGAGGTGGCCACTCCAAAAACAAGAATGGTGGCACTGGTTGGGAGGTGGACACATTCTCAGGCACTACTGAGGCAAGCTCTATTGCTGGCCAGGGCCTCTGGCACTGGCAGCCCTGCAGTGGTGGCAGCCTACAGAGCATGCCCTTAGTCCAGGAGTAACATTGGTCCACATGTAGCTGCTTTTAGGGGTGGTGGTAGTGATAAGGTTGGCACCTCCTCCGTGCCCATCCTCAGCCTGGGGGAAGGGGCAGTGGAGAACCATGCAGTTCTCTACGAGTCCTGATCCCAGTCCCATTGGTGTAATGCACCCACATGCAGCAAGAGGTAAATGCTGGTAGGGAGCCACAGTGGTGCTGCAGTGGTGCCTGCAGTGGTGAAAGTCCATACCCACCCAGTCATATTCTAGGTCACAGAGGACAAGTGCCCTGGTCTCTTGTGGGTGTGTGGGGCGAGGCAACTCCTTCACTCTCCTCTCTGCTGAAACTCCTGTTTGCTGTAATACAGACCACTGAGCAGGCTTCAATGCTGGCTTAAATTGAGTTTCTGGGGATGCACTTCCCTGGCTAGCCTGGTGGAATATCTGTGTGCAGCTGCTTCTGACCCCCAGGGAAGTATGAGTTCAGAAGACAGATTCTTAGGGGCCGGGGATTTAGCTCAGTGGTTTTGCCACCTGCTGTGCAAGCGCAAGGACCCAAGTTGGATCCCCGGTACCAAAAAAAAGAAGACAGATTCTTCTCAGGTTGTGCCCACCTACAGCAGCCAGATTCTGGGACTTTGTGGGGAGATAGTATGAATTACTGGTCCAAGACCAAGCTATTGTATGGACCCCAGGTTGGTCCTCTAACTGGGCTGCAGGCCTGTGGTGACTGGGAATTGCTGGCATCTGGGCAGATGGAGCTTGCTGAGACTCTCCTGCTCACCCTCTCCCCTGCAAAGGGGAGTGCACCCCCCACCCCCCCGTGAGTAGGTCACAGTTGCTGGGTGCTTTGTTCCTCTCTCTGTGCTGCCATTCCTGGTCTCTGAGTACTACAAGGTTTCAGACTTCCCCTGCTAAGTTCCAGTGTTCCCCCACAGTCACTAACCTTGAACTGCAGCTCTACACCTTCTTTTCGGTTCTTCTTTAATGGAGGAGAAAGTGGGTTCTGGGAGCCCCCATTTGGCCCTCATGGAAGCAAACATTTTCAATGTGCAGAAATTCTTCAGTTTTCTTTTGGATGAATTCTAAACTAGTTCTTCAAAATTTTCTTCTAGGGCCGAGGATTTAGCTCAGTGGTTCTGCTGCCTGCCTCACAAGTGCAAGGTCCTGAGTTTGATCCCCAGTACCAAAAAAAAGAAAAAAAGAAAAAGAAACAAAATTTTCTTCCAAGTCACAAATCCTCTCTTTATCAGTGCTTAAGTCTGTTGCTCAAATTTCTTATTACATTTCTAACTCAGGGACAGTAGCTTTTATTCCTCCAAGTTCCATCTCATATTTGTCTTTCGATTCTATTTTCTCTTTTTAATGTATGGCTTTGTACCTTACTTTAATTCTTTTTAAATTATGTGTATTTTTTCTTTTAGTTCATTATGTTATTATATTATATCCTTCATTGTGTTTATTATGTTGTTACTGCTAATTTTCTTTGTGCTGGTTATTTTCCTCTTTTTCCCAGTACTGGGAATTGAGCCCATGGCATTGTGCATATTAAGCAAGCAATCTACCACTCACCTACATCCCCAGCCCTTTTTACATTTTATTTTGAGACAGGGTCTCACGAAGTTGCCTAGGCTGGCCTCAAACTTGTGATCCTCCTGCCTCAGCCTTCAGAGTAGCTGGAATTACAAGTTGTTTCTTGGCCTTTTGGCTAAGATCAAGTGTACAGTAGCTGGAATTACAAGCATTCACTACCTTACTTATCCCTTATATTTTAAACAAATCTTTAGCAGGTCTTGTTACCCCGCTCTGATGAACTACATTTGGTTGTAGATTATAGAATTGTTTTTTCAAAAGGTTTGTTTGCTTGTGTTTGGGGCCACTAAGTTTTCTCTATTTTGGTGTCATTGATAGTTGTACAAACAGATAAATAATAAAAAGATAAATAATAGATGAATAATAGAAAGATGACAGATATAGATTAGGTAGATACAGATTTAAATAATATATAAATATAAATATAGAGATACAGATTTTTGACATTTGATTCCTGAACTTCTCATGACTGTAAATTCTGAGACTACCTGCTATGGGTAGTACTGGGACTCTTATTTCTTGTGGGAGACTATCTTATTTTCCATCCAAGTCCTCAACTTAGCACCAAACTTCCTTTCAAAGGAATACGAAGAACTTTCTTTGACTCCTTTCCATACCACAAACAGCCTATCCATGGCCTACTGTTTGTTTAGGAATCCTTTTTTCATCTTTCTGGGCTATAGTTGAATGAACCATCTCCCACACAGACTGGTGTAAACCACAGCCCTGGACAATCTCAGCTGAGAACCTCAAGTCCAGCATTCCCTCAACTTTATGCTTTCTACCCTGAATGTGCCTTTCCTCTTTCACTTTGATAGCCATAAACTGCCTTTTCTTTCTGTCGATCTCAATCATGCACTTTAAATTTTTTTTAATCCATTATTTCTAAGAGTCCTTGTTGGGAAAATCCACGGTTACTTTTCCATGTTGCCTTAAGGATTCTGAACTTCAGACTCCACATTTGTAAAGTGAGGATAACAATAGTCTATGGAGGCATTTGCATATTCAAGAGGACAATATCTGCAAAATAATTAACACCATAACTTGTCATTGGCTTCTGATGATGATAGTGATGATGATGACGGCAACTCAACCCTCACCTCCCAGATATTTACTTATATTTCAGAAGTGTTTCTATAAAATTACTCCTTGCTCCCTTATATGAATTTATCATGTTCTCTCTGAGTTCTCATAGCAACTTTTGGATGTCTGGATTTTATAATTTTAAATATTCCTGTAAAAATTTGTTGGAACATGCCTTTCTCGATGAGACAATTTGCTTGGTAAGAGCAAACACCATCATGCTAAATTTCTAATCACAAGACCTAGCATGAGGGGGCCGGGGATTTACCTCAGTGGTTCCACCACCTGCCTTGCAAGCACAAGGTCCCAAGTTCGATCCCTGGTACCAATCTAGCTTGGTATAATAGAAATAATCATTGCTCCTTGGAATTCCAAAATGACTGTTTCTTTCGTTTCAAGGAACTTCTTTGTTTATCCTTACCTCTTTCTCTCCCTATAAATGATTTTCTACTTCTGAACACATTGTATATATCTAAATAATTACTTATTCATTTTAGTTTTTTTCTTCTCTACTCTTTTACACTTCATCTTTCCCATTTTTGTGTTTTTGCTTATTTTCACCTCATAATTCAAGAGCTACATTTCAGTGGATTATTGACCCTTATTCTGAATTAAGGAGTGACATTATGAGAACATTGTAATACTTAGTGAAACTGAGAACTTACCTGTCTGAATTTAATACATAACATTTGCTACAACTGAAGTAATATTAAATGATGGTGGTGATGAAAAAAACTAAACTGATTTTAATTTCGAAAAGTTCCTGAAACATGCTCACATCATTCCTATATCAAATTATTTTTGCTTTTTTTCTTTATTTTTCAATTATTATTATTTTATTGAGATACAACACTTGTACACACTTATGGGCACAGTAAAATAATTTAATGGATGCATACAATGTATAATGATCAAATTTAAATAGTAAGTGTTTCCATCTCAGATATTCATCATTTCTATGTGTTGGGAACTTCTGTACTCTTCCTTTGTTGTTACTTTAAAATATGTCAGAGACTACCCAAGTTCTTATAGAAGATGCTGTCAATTCTACACTATTACAATTCTTTTATTTAATCAATTCTTGCAAATAAGAATGTGTAAAATTGGCTACCTATTTCTTTTATTATAGCTGGATCCTGATTAATAAATTCATTGTTTATAACTTAAAACTCTGCAGCATGCTTTATTTTTCAAATTTGCAAGGGCAAGACCTTGACCAAAGGAAAATCCTGCTTGAGAACCAACTGGGCTTGTCCACTTGTTGAGTCCCTTAGCGTGCCGGTCACTGGTGAAGCTCGTGGTGAGGCCGTGCAGAACAAGCAGCATCAGCCCTGCTCACACTGCGGGGTTCGGAGCTCTGCTGAGGTACACACGCTGCAAAGTGGATTCAGGAAGACAGATGCTGGTTTCTCTCACCCATGACAATCGTGGCTTGGGCCTGGCCTGCTGCCCTTACCTTGACTCCCTGCCATTTCTGGGTCTAATGCAGCTACTCTCACTCTGTCTCTCCCCCTGGAAGAGGGAAAATGCCAGAGTTCACCAAGAACACCAGAGGGAATCTGAAAGCAGTGGAAAACAGTCTTCAATGAATAGCAATACCACAAGAGAGGCTGGCCCATTTTGCCCTCACCCTCCACCCTTGCATATGTAAGCAGCTGGTCTGAGGTACAGCCAGCAGGTGCTACACACACCCCCTTGTCCAACCCAGGCCTTACAACATGCCCTGTGCAATCCTCCAAGCCCTTTCCCCCTCTAACACTGCATAACACTGAATGTATCAAAAGCCCTGGGATGAGTGAGTTGTGTGATATGTACATTATCTATTAATGAAGCTCTTAGAAGGAGAGGAGCAGGAAGATGAGGAGAGGGGAGAGAAGGAGGAGACTGAGGAAAGGGAGAAGAAGAGGAAGCGGGAGGAGGATGTACACTTCTGAATCAGAGGTATTCTTCACTTTATTCCCCAGTGCCTTCAAAAAACATCCTGAATGCCTGACACAAAGATCTGTTTTATTTTTATTGGTACCAGGGATTGAACTCGGCATCCTGTGCTTGCGAGGCAGGCGATGGAACCACTGAGCTAAGTCCCCAGCCCACAAAGATCTGTTTTAAATAAATATCTTCTGCTGGGTGCCAAGTGCCCTAATCCCTTTATTGGCTGATTCTGATTATCTTCCTGCGGAGCACACCTGCCTGCTCCACCTTCTGACTCACCTGCACTCCTCTCAGACCCTGCTCCTCCCATAGCCCAGTCCTGTACCCACAGTCTGCTGCTCCCACACAGTGTCACTCCCCTGAGGCACCTGCACACCAGGCTTTCATACTGAGAGGACATATGTGAGAGGTCTCCCACCACCTCAGCAGCTGTTATGTACCGTAGTTGCCCTCTTTCTATGGTGCCTTGCCCCCTCCCCTGTGTGACGTCATGCCAAGATGGTTGCTTCCACCAAAGAACAAACCCTTCTTCCCAGCATGCCCCTGTTCCCACCTAGAGAGTAACCTAATACTCACTCACCTCCTACCGCCTAGTGACATCACCGGCTCCTCCATTCCCTAGTCACTACCTCACTCAACCCCGCCTCAGCTCCTACAAACCCCACCCCAGTCTCTATAAAAGGCACTTGCTGTCCGGGCCATATTGCCTTTGTCTCTCCTTTGTTCAGAGACACTTCGGCACATCTGTTCCCCTAATAAAGGCTTGTTGTGGCCTGGTCTGGTCTTGGTTTTCAGCCTTTTTACCTGACAATATGTTTTACATCAGAAACCAGAGCACACACACAAAAAAGAAGCCATAGGGAAGAACTGGGCAGCCTGTGCGCCAGCTCAGGAGGGCAGAGCCCAGAGAGAGGCAGCCTGTTCTCTGAGTGGGGATGGAAATCACTGCACACACCAGGAGTGAAGATAGGCACAGTGCTGTAGACAGGGCTACTGAGGCAGAAGCTACTGCAAGGGAGAAGGAATGAAGGGAGATCTTCTCCCAGAGAGGGGATGCAGGGGAAGGCTCGTCCCCAGAGAGCCCGGACCGAGAGGCTCTGCATGGGGAATGTCGTGAGCTTTTTCTGCAGAGCTTGAGGAAAAAAGGGCATCAAGCCCTGCTCAGCACTGGAGCAAAACCAGTGTGAAAGGAGCGTGGAAAACCCCGGGGGTTAAGAACGCAGCCCTGCCTCTGCCTGGGTTGGGCTGTGGGAGACCAGGGAGAGCAGCGGGTGCACTGATGCACATTTTCCTGCAGGAGGCGCCGAGAGCCCCAGCTTTGTATTCAGTCAAAGTAAGGAGGCTGTGTTGGGAGTTTGGGGGTTTTTTAACTATTCATCCACTAGGCAGTGGGCATGTACCTTTTTTGTTTTGCTTATTCTGCCTTTTTTTTTTCTTAGTAATTGAAGTGAAATTTACATAGCATAAAATTAACCATTTTCAAAACTAGTCCATTCTTTGGCTTAAGATATTCACAGTGCTTTGCAACTACCACCTCTACCGATTTCACCTATGTCCAGCACCCTAAAATGAACCTGACAAATCATTACAGCTGTATCTACGTGCCTACACCCGCTCTACCTTTCCAGTCCCTGACACCACAGATGTCTCTCCCTCTCCTCTCCCTCCTTCTCTCTCTCCACCTCTCCTGATCATTCCCTGCAGATGGAATCCTGCAGCATGTGGCCTTTGTGTGTGGTCCCCTTGCCTTTGGACTTTAGACATCACACCTGAGGCAGATGGGGCTGACCTGTGACCAGGCTGGAGACTCCAGACTCTCGTGAGCTCTGCAAGATGAGGACCACCTGGCCCAAGTGACCCATCTACCACCTGGGACCCCACATGTCCTTCAGATACCTTTGTAATGCATATGTCAGCTTCTCTCCATACTCATGCTTCTATTACAATCCACACCCTTCTTTTATTACAATTTTCCCTGCTAATCTTATGAGCTTTCTGTATTTTTTAAATTTAAATTTACTTTTTAACTGGTTCATAAAATTATAGAACACATATTTATATGATGTTTTGACACACATATACATTGTGTTAAATTTAAATCGGATAGACATACCTATTTTCTCAAACATTCACCATATCTTTTCATCTTATTTCTGGAGACATACAGTACAAAATTGCTTATTTACAGCGACGCAGATACACTGCAGTAGCACACCACAATTTCTTGCTCCTAACTGTAACCTCGTGCCCTTCTGTCAGCCTTTCCCCAGCCTCTAACCTTTCCTCCCTCTGACTCTCTTCAGCCTCTGGTGAACCATTATTCTCTTAACTTCCAGGAGATCAACTTTTGGATCTCATATCTGAGAGATCACGCATGACTTGTCTTGCAGTGCCTTATCTATTTCACTTAACAATCTCTAGTTCCATCCATATTGTTGTAAATGAGAGGACTTAATTCTTTTCATGGCTCAATGGTACTCTATTGCATGCAGATGCCACGTTTTCTTCATCCACTCATCTGTTGGTGGACACTCAGGTTACTCTCATTTGTTGACAACCACAAACAGTGCTGCAGCGAACATAGGAGTGCAGATGTTTCTCAACATACTGATTGCATTTCCTTTGGAGTATTCGGTGGACTACTCCAGTGAGATGGCTGGACCATATAGTCATTTCACTTTTAGTTTTTGAGAAGTCTCCTATTGTTTTCCACAGTGGCTAAGAGAAGCTCTCTCTAGACTGATTCCTCCTTTCTGACTCATAAGGACAAGTGGGTTGGGTTTTAGGCAGCGCCATTGCCTGGTTAAAGCAATTCACAGGATGAGGTAAATGAGCAGGCATAATCCTTGCATCTACATATAAGAGGGGGAAACTTGCTTACCAAAAAGAGGAATGCACACAAGAGCATGTTGTAGTCCTCAGTACCTGTCTGCTGAGTTAAGGCAAACACTCCACCCTCAGAGAAGAACTAAGTAGCTTTTCTCCCATCAAAACTCTTCAGGAACATATCCAGGCTTTGAGTGAGTCAGAACGAAGAATAAGAACGAACATGAGGGCCTTTCTCAGGAGTGAAGATTCTAAGTGCAGCTCCATTCAGGCTTCCAGGGAGAACACACTCCCAGGACTCCAGCCATGGGCACAGAGAAGGGATGAGCAAGAGGATGGCCTGAATATCTGGGCAGACACCTCCAGGGACAATGGAGAATTCAACCAGCTTCAACATGATCATGACAACTTTCCCACTTGACCAATCTGAAAGTCCCTCCATGACCAAATAACCATATCTGAATGCCCCAGCTTCTACACTTGGCTGGGATCCCAGTACTGGCTACCCATGTCCCCTCCTTGGGGCTCCTGGGCAGCCTGGCCCTGGCCCTGCAGGCTGTCCTGCCATGGGCCCTGGCACTTGGGCTTTGTGACTTCCCTTATCTCCTGCTACCAGCAAGTTTATCCTCCACCTACAGTACTGTTGGGCATACCCCCTCAGGATGCTTTTTTTTTCTTTTGCAACTGCCAAAAATCATAGTTATTTGTACAAGAGTAACAGGAGGATTCTACAGAAGCTGGAGTACAGTCTGCCTGGAATTGCCAGGAAACTAAATTGATTTCCTCAAAGTCACCAGTGTCTTCCTGGGAAGCTGGCAGCTGGACTCAGAGGTAAGTGAGTATTTTCTGTTTTCATGGCACTCATCGAGGTCTTAGCTTTCTTTACTGTCTCCCCATGCCAAGGGGCAGGGAGGCCCCCCTGGGCTTTCCTGGAAGATAAGAATCATAATGAGCAACTCTGTGAGGTGTCCTGGGAAGAACCTCCCCTGGATAGCAGCCGTTTCCAAAACCTTCCCTTCAAGCCAAGTTTATTATGATGGCCACCAAAAATGACCAGGTGTAGTGGCGTGTCCATCCCTGCTGGGGGAGAGACCTGTGTCCTCCACCTCCAACTGTAGATGTACTTTCGGGCAAGCAGGAAAACGGGACATTGTGGGAATCTGTTGACATCATTCTGACCTCTGAGTGGCTTGATCTGAGTTTGGGTTTTCCCTGTTAACACCCTGGGGTTCCCTGGGGGTAAAGGGCTACAGGCTGGGCAAAAACCCTGTTGTGAGTGTGTGAGAATTTAAACTCCGTTCATACCCAAGGATGTCTCTGGGGTTTCTGTCACCCCGAGTAAGCAGGAGGGCAAAGCTTAGAAGTGAGGCATTTCCAAGATTAATAGCTCTGGGTGGTGCAGGGAGCAACCATTCTCTACCAAGACAGTTTTCCCTTAATTTCTATTACGCTTGTGGTGGCTTCTGTCCCACATGGCTGATGTCCATCTACCCTGTATGTCTGTCTCCAGCCGGGATGGCAAAGGACGGGGGATGGAGCAGCCTCTCTGCCAGCGGCCTTCTTGTCCTGCTCTTCCTGAAGCTCCCGCCTGTGGGAAACGGTAAGCAGCACCCACGCAGCCCTGGGGTCTCCACGTCCCTGTCCCAGTGGGCTAAGTTTCCGGCCCTAAGGGCACCCGAGTCCCTGAACCCCCAACTTGCAGCCCTAGGGGTCCCGGGGTCCCTGCCCCCACCCTGCATCTAGGGGTCCTCGTGCCCCAGGACCAGGATGGCTGAGCTAAAGCAGTCCCTCTGGGTCTCACCCCACCCGTCAGGGAAGGCGGACTTCCAAGTGCTGGGGCCCCAGGACCCCGTGCTGGCTGTGGTGGGCGAGGAAGCAGAGCTGCGCTGCTGGCTGTCTCCCAGGATCAGCGCGCACAGCATGGAGCTGCGCTGGTTCCGCGAGGAGCTGTCGCCCGCCGTGCATGTTCGCCGCGCAGGGCGGGATGAGCCCGAGGAGCAGATGCGCGAGTATCGCAATAGGACGAGCTTCGTGGACCGGGACATGGCTGGGGGCCAGGCCGCGGTGCGCATCCACCGGATCACCATGTCGGACAACGGCAGCTACCACTGCCTCTTCACGGAAGACAGGGCCCATGCCAGCACCACCCTGTGGCTGCAAGTGGCAGGTGAGGGCGTGCCCAGGATTTCTGGGCTACCCAGGCCTACCTGGAGCTTCTAATGTGACAGTCCGCAGGACCTGAGATCCTTGAGATTCCTTCCCTGCCACGTGCCCTCCGCTGGTCTGAGAATGCAGTTCTGAGTGCATTGCCCTGGAAAGAGAGGGAGCAGGGAAAGAGATGGGGCGGGGGTGGGCAGAGGCAGAGAGAGACAGAGCAACAGCAGAGGTTGACAGAGAAGGAGGGAGAGACAGAGAGGGAGAAAATGAGAAATGAAGTGAGCAAGAGAGGTAGAGACCAAGAGAGCAGGAGGGCCAGAAACAGAGGAAGAGGGAGGGAGGGAGGGAGGGAGGGAGAGGAGATGGAGGGGTGACAGGTACAGAAGAGAGAAATCAAAGGCGGTGGAGAGAGAGGAAGCAAGACCAAGAGAGGCAGAGGTGGAGAGATTTTTGTTGTTTTTGTTTGGGGGGCTGGGGGGCAATTTTCCAAGGTGACTTGGAACTTTTCTTTGGGTCAGACCAACCAAAGTCCTTCCTATCCCCACACCCACTAATCATGGGACATAGTAAACTCAGCTAATCTTCTGAAACGTTTTCTGTTTCATTTTGTCCCATTTTAGCCAGGAAAAGAGAGTGCTGTATTAGGGCAGGTCATTTGTGAAAATTTCCTAGTCAGTACCAAGCATCTTGGAGACTTTGTTGTTGTTGTTGTTATTCTTGTTGTCATGGAAGCAGCTGCCTCTACAAAGACTCCAGCTAATACTTCTTCCTTCAGGGCTGGGCTCCAGGCCCCGAATCCAAGCGATCCACACCCAAGACAGAGGTGTCTGGGCAGAGTGTGCTTCTGAGGGCTGGTACCCAGAGCCCTGGGTAGAGTGGAGAGACCACAGAGGACAGACAGTGCGTGCTGAGACTAACTTCTCAGTCTCGCCCACCACTGGCCTCTTGGCTGTGGTGTCCAGGGTGGCCCTCCAGGGTGGGGCTGTGGAGGCCCTGTCTTGCTCCATCTCCAACTCCCTCCTCCCTGGGAGGAAGGTAGCTGAGAGCCATCTGCCTGGTGAGTATCCTGTTCAGTTCTGTTTGCAAATCACTGAGTGCAGGTGTCCAAGCCCATGGACATAGGAACATTAGGACACAGCTGTGGTGCCTGCGCAAGAGGAGAGGGGTAGCCGGTCTCTGTCCACAGCCTGGCCAGCGGTCCTGGAAAGACACAATTCTGGGTGGGGGTCACTGACATGGGGCAGAGATGAGGGTGCTGGGAGAGCCCCCCGAGGGGCCTTGCATTTCAGAGGGAAGAAAAAACGTATACCCCATCATTGTTTTATGAGGTTTTGGTCTTTCACAAAACATTTTAGAACAGTTTTAGCTAACAAAAAAATGTGAGCAGAAAGTACATAGATTTTCTCTACACCCCCAACTGCACATATGTGTAACTTCTACCAGCATAAAAATCCTGCATACATGCCTGTTCATCCCTCCCTCCCACTCCTGGAGACCACCTCTGCTGTCCTCACAGTTTTGCCTTTGCCACATGTCATAGAGTTAGAGTCACACAGGATATAACCTCTTCAGACTGGCTTTTTTCACTAGTACAATGTATTTAAGGTTCTTCCATGTTTTTCATGGTGTGTAAATCATTTCTTTTGAGGGCTAATAATACTCTACTGTCTTGACAAACCACAATTTATCCATTTACCTACTGAAGGACTTGTTTTACTCTTCAATGAAAGTTTTATTTTAAAACAACTTACAGATAACTTGCAAGAATAATGGAGAACTCTGTATCCTTTACCCAGATTCACTACATTTTTAACATTTTGCCACATGTGTTTTAATCATTCTCTCTTTTTGCTTATTTACAAGTAGACAGATATCTAATATCTCTCTCCTATGCACACAAAGGCCCAGTACTTGCTGTGGCCACCCATATGGGTGATGACAAGTGAGTCCATCCTGGCCTCAGTTTCTCATAAACAACAAAAATGTGCTACTTAGAGTCCTGGAGGCTGAACATGTAAGGTCAAGGTGTGGCAAATTTTGTGTCTGGTGAGGGCAGCTTCCTAGTTCACAGCTTGCCCCTCTCACTGGATCCTCACGTGTGGAAGGGTGAGGGGGCACTGGGGTCTCTTTTACGGGGACCCTAATTCCATTCATGAGGCTTTGTCCTTATGACCTCTTGATTTCTCAAAGGCCCCACCTCCTAACACCATACAGGGTGGGGGAGATTCATCATAGGAAATTGGGGGACACAAACATTCAGTCCATTGCATCATATATACAAATATATGCATTTTCCTGAATGTTTTTGTAATGGTTTGTAACATCAAGCCCCTCAACCCATGAACCCTGTAGCATGTGTATTCTGAAAACAAAATGCTCTCTCCCTTGCTAATCTTGACCCCTTGGAATCCCCCAGCACACCTCTCCAGAGGGTCTCAGTTCACAAAATGGAGACTAGCCCTGCCTCTCGCCCTCCTTGCCATGGGACTCGTGATGGCCGGAGTCATCTGCCTCTTTGGGAAATGTCAAAGGAATGCACATAGGACACAACTGAGGCAAGAGACAGAGAGAAGAGGACAGGAGCAGAGCCAGCAATCCAGCATGGCGGTGGCAGCGCCACTCCATGGTGAGTAGGGGGCTCTACCCCATCAGACCACGGACCTCCATGCCAAGCCCTGAGCCAAGGCTCCACCTGTCTCCTCAAACCTAGCAGGAGTGGAAAGGCCAGTAGGGGTCCCAGCTCTAGAACAGCCTGATTACAACTCACCAGTGAAAACCCTTATCTCTGAGGGCTCCCTTAGTTGGCTATTCTTCACTGGATAACCCAGACAGATTGTATGCCTTGCTCTTAGAAATGAACAAGTCTGAGCATGAACCCTGTGCTAGTTATTTTCCTGTTACTATAACAAAATTCCTGAAGCAAGCTAACTTTATGAAGAAAAGAGTTTTCTTTAGTTCCCGGTTTTGGAGGCTGAAAGTCCAAGATCAGGTGGTCCCATCAGTTTGTCATCTGCTTGTGCATTGAGTCTATCGTGGTGGGTGGCATTATAGCAAAAGTGTGTGCAAGAGATCACATAGCAAGACAGGAAGAAAGAGGAGCTGAGGGGTCATGCTCACTCTTCCTAACAACTCACTCTCCTGTTGGCTAACAATGGTCCCTAGAGAGCAACACTAATCTCTGAGGTGATATCCATGACCAAATTGCCTTGCCTCAGCCCTCCTCTTAAAGGTCCCACTACCTCCCAGCATCCCACTCTAAGGACCAGACTCCCACCATGTGAGCCTTGGGGGATAATCAATCCATATCCAGAGCACAGCAAAGCCACATCTGAAGGGTGCCGGCTGTGAGCTCTGGGTGTGAACTCCAAGTGTCTGTCTTCTGGGGATGATGCATCCTAAAGGGCTGCAGTAGTTCCAGCACAATAGTATCCACAGCAGAATCTGGCACACCAGAGGGTTTGCTGCAGTGACCAGTATGGTCGTCATCAATGTTGGTTGTTTCTTCTTCACTCTGCCCGTGTCTTTATGTATCACCTCAGGAGCTGGGGACCTGTCCCAAGGTTTGGGCTCCTAGGTTGGAAGTAGAGCTTACCCTTGGCTGGGTGGAAAGGCTATATCATGACAGACTCAGGAAGGAGGGCAGGGGCCAGTGGACTCTTTTGTATAGCAGCTGTCCTTGGAATGAGACTTCCTCTCTAGTTGTTTTATGGGACTTTTGAGAACATAGATGTGTTCTTATTTTGCATAGAAACTCCAAGGAGAGCTCCAAAAGAGCTACTCATTTGACTTAACTTTCTGGAACATTCCTGTCTCCTGAAGCAGTTACATTTCTCTGTGCTGAGAACCTTCACAGAGACCTTAAAATGTGAAACACATTTTTGGACAGGCGATAGGATTGGAGTGGTGGGAAACATGAGGAGCCCGTCTACTTCCTCAGGAAGAGAGGTGGCCATAATGAAGATGAACCATGAATAAGCTCCAGCCTGTGGCTCAAAGCCAAGGGAGAAGGGCAGGGCAGACAGAGGAGGAGAAATGTGGGGGAAAGAAGCATGTTCAGGGAAGAACAAGCAAACAGTCCTTGCTGAAAAGGAAAGGGGAGCAGGATTTCCTTCCAGAAGGAAGAAAGGAGGCATCTGGGAAGAAAACTGAGGTCTGACCACAGAAGATCATCGATCTTTGAAGCTAGCAGGGACTTAGGCTCAGGAAATGGTAGGGTACCTGGGAATCCCAAGGGCCACCCAGGCAGCCACAGAATCGGAGGGGCCAGTTGGCTGTGGGTGATCTCAGTGGCTGGGAAAGAGGCTACGGGGCGGGGCGGCTGGACTCCAGGCTGGCCCTGCCTCCTTTGCCACACCCCCTGGAGGGCAGCTTGAGCGGAGAGTTGGGCGGACCAAGTGTGGGTCACAAGGGAAAAGGCGGCTTCCTTGAAGAATCAGTGTTTGTGGAAAATCTTTGTCTCAGTACCGGGGCAGGTGAAGCCCTCCTGAAGCTGTCCGGAGGAGAGGGAAGGCACACCGAGCCCACGGCAGGCTGTGTCGTGCATGCCGCCCTGGCAGCCCTCCTCTCACTACCTCTGACCACCTCTGACCTTTCTCTTTCTGCCTGCCACTCACTGTGTGTCTCTCTGTCTCTGTCTCTGTCTCTGAGCCTCTCTGTATCTGCTTCTCTCTGTCTCAGTCCCTATCTCTCTGTTTCTCTGCCTCATTTATCTGGCTCTGTCTCTCAGTCTCTCTCTATGTCTGTCTCTGTGTTTCCGTCTCTTTCACAAGCAGGGCTTGCGAGCCCCTGAGCAAGCCCAGCACACACACCAGCAAACTGGGAGACGGCCTGGCCACGCCTACTGTCACGCTCCCCCCTCTCTAGGACCTCCCAGCCTCCTGCCTGTGTGTCTCCCTGCTTGGGGACAGGCTGTTGGAATAGGCTCCCGGTACAGGACATGGGGACAGCAAAGGCCACCTAGAGATGGAGGGGACACACGTGGGGACGGAGAAGCACAAGCTCAGTGCCTAAGCCTCTCTCTTTTCACAGTGAGCCCATAACTGGACCCCGACACCGCGAGTCCCAAACTCATTGTGTCTGAGGATCAGAAAAGTGTGCGGCAGCTGCTCTTCGACCAAGACCTGCCCCCTAGCACCAAGAGATTCAAGCAGGACCTCTGTGTCCTGGCCCAACAGCGGTTCTGGGCTGGGAGGTATTACTGGGAGGTCGAGGTCAGAGACCGGAAGGCTGGACTCTGGGCATGTGCCAGGAAAGTGTGGGTCGGGAGGGCAGGGTACCCAAGGCCCCCCAGCATGGCCTCTGGACAGTGGAGCTTTACAAGAAGAGATTCCGGGCCCTCTCCTACCCCAGCATGCACCTCTGTCCATCCCAGCCCCTCCACAGGGTGGGCATTTTCCTGGACTGGGATGTGGGGGAGATCTCCTTCTACAGTGTGGCTGATGGCTCCCTGGTCTATGCATTCTGTGGACTTTTTCTGGCCCCTACAGCCATTCCTCTGCCTCTGGACTCACGACCCCAGGCCCCTGACTATTTTCTCAGTGGTCAGAGAGATGCAGAAAGCCACTGGCTCCCCAACCCAGGCCTCTGACTTTCCTCAGGGAACTTCTAGGAGTCTGTTAGGTAGATAGCAGTACCTGCCTTCTCCTTGCTCCTGCCTCTGGTGTTGGTTATTATAGCCTGTGTAAAATATTGCTAACACCTCAGGAGCTGAATTGTGCCTCTCCTCCCAAATCCATATGCTGAAGTCCTGGCCCTCAGAGCATTGGAAAGTAGCTGCTTTTGGAGAACTGGCCTTTAAAGAGGTGATTAAGGTAACACTAGGTCATTTAGATGGACCTGGCCCCATTGGTCTTGTATCTTCTTAGGAAGAAGAGATTAACACATAGGTACCCAGAGTGGAAAGACCCTGAGAGGACACAGAGAGTGACCATTTGCAAGCCAAGGGGAAAAGCTGCTCTCTTCCTTCTCCTCTCCTTCCTCTTCCTCCTCTTCTTTCCTTCTCCTTCTCCCTTCTGTTCCTCCTCCTCTCCCCTCCTTCCCCTTATTCTCCTCATGTCCCTCCTTGTTCCCTTCCTACTACTCCTCTCAGAAACCATCCAGACACCCAGTCAACCTCAAATCCTTTTCTCTCCCTTCCATGCCATGACATGCAGAAGATGCCATTATTCCCAGGTTTGCCCTCGGCATTGGTCAGAGTTCAGTCAGGACAGAAGTCACACCAACTGTTCCATCGAGAGAACAGATTAGGCTTGTAATAGCATCAGATCTCTGTCTTCTGCGTGTCTCTGTGCTCTAACTCTCTCTAGCCTTTCCCTTAGGAGGACAGTCGTCACAGGATTCCAAGCCTAGCCGAAGGCAAGATGATCTCATCTTGAGGTTCAGGCCCTAATTATGCCTGCGAAGACCTGTTTTTCAAAGAAGTCCCATTCACAGGTGCCAGGGTTGGGACTTGGACATATTTTGGGGGCCCTCACTCAGCCTACTGCAGCCAGTGTGGAGCTAGGCGACACTGTCACACCTCTCCCCAGGTCAGGGAGAACAAGGACTATGTAGAAACCTCTCAGTATTGTATGCAAAAAAGAGGAAGTCCTAGTGTTCCAGGCTCAGGGTCAAGAGTACAGATGTGGTTGGTTGGTGGAGTGGCCAGGAAATGTCATGAAAGCAGGTGACCCTGAGCTGGGCTTTAGAGAAAAGCTGGCATTTGCATGGACAGAAATAGGAGAGGATTAGAGAGAAAAGCCCTTGCTAGAGATTAAGCCCAGGGCTTTCCTGCTAAGCTACATTGCAGGCCCTTTTTATTTTAAGATAACACCTCGCTGAGTTCACAAGGCTGAGCTCACACTTACCATCCTCCAGTCTCAGCCTCCTTGGCGCACCACACCTCACTGCATCCTCAAGGTGCTACATTTCTAACATGTTTTCTCCTCTTTTTATTTATTAGTGTGATATTTATATGAAATGAATTTGCTAGTTTTAAGGGTACAGTTCAATGATTTGGGGTCATCACATACAGTCATGTAGCAACACTACCAAGAGCTTGGACATTTCCCCACTAAAGGGTCTCTGGAATCTGTTGTAATTTGATCCCTGCCCCCAGACTCTACCCTAGGCAACCACTGACCTGCCCTTTACAGCTTCTTTTGATTTGTTTTGTTTTTCACTCATTATTACTCTTAATTTGGGATAAGAGATCCCTTTAATTTGTTGTTGTACAGAGTTCAGAACTACCATTTTATCTTGGTTTTCTATGTGACATGTCTACACGATAACCCTTCTTACCTGTTCTGGATACAGAATACTAATAAATATCACATGGTTTCTCTTGCATGAGAATCCCAAAATATAAATAAAGAGTGAAATAAAGGAGAGATGGTAAGAAACAGAGAGGCACACTTTTGGAGACAGGGAAGGGGATCTGCGGAAGCGTGAGAGGGGTCAGTGGGGATGGCAAATGATCAAGATAATATTTACATCTGTACCAGTTCCCCCAAATGCACGTATATATTCTGTATGGAGGACAAAGACAAACAGTACAAAAAAATTCTCCTCCTGCCTCCTTGATTATCAGGGCTTTTCTTTATTTTAAGTTTTGTGTCGGAATACTCAGGTCTGCTTCTGAGCAACTTGAAGTACATAAGCTAGGATTGCTGCTGTGGGCATCACGCTGTGCTGCTGAGCTCTCTACCTGTGACACTCCCCCTCTCTGCCTACCCTCAGACCTGGAAACCACAACTTGGCTCTCTCCTGCTAAGGCTTTGACTCCTATAAGTGGGATCATGAAGTATTTGTCTCTCTGTGCCTGGCTTATTGCACTCAGCACAGTGCTCACCAGATTCATCCAAGTGGTGGTAAATGACAACAGCTCCTTTGTTAAGGCCAAATAAAAACTCAGCAATAACCAATGGTAATAATAATCATCATCATCATCTTATTTTAAAATGAGGTAAGGGCTTGAATAGACATTCCTCTGAAGACATACAATTGCCAACAGGTACATGAAACCATCACTAATCATCAGGTGCCAGTGCTATCAGTTGGAACCTGTCAGGTTGGCCGTTACCAAAAGAAAAGAGAGAATTCAACAGTATGCTATGGATGGGAATTAGTTCAGCCTTTATCAAAAACAGAAGGGAGGTTCCTCGAAAAGTTAAATGTGGAGCTACCATGTGATCCAGCAGTCCCAACAGGTATAACCCAGAAGACATAATCAGTGTGTTGACACAGCTGCACACTCATGTTCACTTCAGCATTTTTACCCTAGCCAAGATACAGAAATGGCCTAGATGTCCTTTGACAGGTGACTGGATAAATAAAATAAGCACACACATCTCAAGGCCTATCCCTGTCCTCACCCACATCCTGCCTTGCAGGGCACAGACAGACACAGAGCCCTCTGGGAGTTCACAGGCCATGCTGGCCCCTGCTGCTTCTCTTCTGGATACCTGTGCCCACTGCCAGTAACCCAGGCCCAGGAGTGTCCCTGCTTGCTCAGGGGACTCCTCAGCCAGGCTCCTGGTGGTCGGGTCAGAGCTGCCAGGCCCTCACTGCAGGAGGAGACACCAGCCCTCCTGGCAGGCCCTGGCCAGTGGTGGCACCAATGTCTTACTCCAGTGTCCCTCACTGGCATGCTGAACTGTGCCCCCGTTCCCATGAGAAGCCCCAGCCCATGAGACCGGCTAACTCTGGACACTCGTGACAGTTCCTTAATGGCAAAAAGCTCAAGGTGTCTTTCAGGAAAAGCCTTTTCAATAGTAAACTGGTGCAGAGGCAGCCAGCTTTTCCTGGCAATGATCTCTGGCATCACAAGCTCAACATCTGCATGGAACGTGGCTTCCCCAAAACACTGTGTGACCACAGAAAGGCCTGGTGACTGCACCTGCCCTTGGAGGGCAGTCAACAAGCAGCTGCCCTCTCCCACCGGGTGAACCTCCTATGCCTGCCTCCCTGCACGATGCCTTTGAGGAAGCTCTGTCCTTTCTCAGGACAGCCACAGAATTGGCTGCTGGGTATCAGGGAGCATTGGAATCAGACTGGATTTGGGGACAAGGCCTGGATCTGTGTTATCTAGTAGGACACAGGATATTTGGGATATTCTTGTCCACTAGGATAGGATATTTTGAGAGGCCCCATACCTGCTGCCTGCGAGCTGGGGGTATCCCTGATGTCACCATGCCTGAAGGGCAAAGACCCCATGCCAGGTGTGTCCTGAGCCCAAAGTCCAAATGAGGGCCCTCAGAGAGCAAGGCACTTGTCCAGTCCACAGCTCACTCTCTTTTCCCCGACCCTAATGCTAACACCATCATGGAGGTGCCCAGCAAGGAGCTTTACCAGCTCTCTGGGCACTGCCCCTACCCACCCGCCGTGGGTCCTAGGCCATAATCTCAGGGTATTCAGGCAAGAAAGCCAGAGGGGGTCCACCACACCATCCTCTCCCCCTTCCACTCTGTCTCTCTCTCCCTCCCTCTCTCTCCCTCTCCCTCTCCCTCTCCCTCCCTTCAGGTACTGGGGATTGAACCCAGGGTCTTAGCATTGAGCTACATGCCCAGCCCTCTTGATTTCTTGTTTAGAGACAGGGTCTCTGCTAAATTGCAAGCTGCCCAGGCTGGGCAGGAACACGTAATTCTCTTGCCTCAGCCTCCCGGCTCTTACCCGAAGCCAAAATGATTGGGAAAGGTGAACATTTTGATCTATTCAAGACACCAAGGCGCCACACTAGCACCACTAAAGATGCAAAAGAGGACTTCCGGAGTAGCTTCAGGAGGTGGCAGGGATGATGGATAAGTGTTTGAAGTGAGGAGGAGTACTTTGAAAGGGATTCATGGCAATGTGTCATTTACTGTGATGATTTTCATATTTAAACATTCACCATATTTTTCAGCCACACCTTTTATATTCCTGAGATGTAAATCTGTCCTTACCACTTTAGGGTTTGGATTTAGCACTGATGAGAGAGTAAGGAGTGAACCCCATGTGCCCAGTGTTTTTCCAGCACTCATTTGGTCCTCTGCTTCTTGCTCCTCAGCAGAAGTCTGTGGTGTCCCTCCGCGTACCTGACTTCTGTGGCAGCCCATCACCACAAGCGAGGTTTCCGAGGAGCAGTGGTATCCAGGGAAAATGGCCGTGTGCTTAGTGGGGAAGACAGAGGAGTACACGTAAAGAACCCGGGGGTGTTGGTGGCCAGCTGAGCTTTAGGAACTTTTCTGTTAGTGAAAGACAATGTATGATCAGAAGAAGAGTGTTATTCATTGTAAGATTAAAAACTCATGTTAAAATATAAGTTATTTATGTCATTTTTATTCCTTTCAATCAATACTCATTATCTAGGCTATTCTTTTCTGTGGCCAACAATTTTTGGAGATATGATTTACTTTTATAAATAGAATAATCTGAAAATTAAATTATTCTCAAAAAGAATTACAACACATGGAAATATGAAATCAGCAGTGCTGTATTTTTTTTTTTTTTTGTACCGGGGATCGAACTCCGGTCCTTGCGCTTACATGGCAGGCAGCAAAACCACTGAGCTAAATCCCCCCTGTGAAGGAAGCTGGGCTGGGCTGGAAAGGACATCCCCAGGGCTAGCTGCAGTCTTGGGCATCTTAATCCACAGCCTCAGTTTCCCATCATGAAAACTGGGCCAGCATCCCTGCTGCCCTAGTGTGTGAGGCAGTGGAAGGGTTAGTGGAAGCATCAAAGCATCTGAAGTACCTGGTCCTTGGCCCCAGGGTGAGACTCAGAAGTGGACCACACGGACAGATTCAGGCTCAGTCAATCTGTGTCACCACAGGCTCTGAGCACCAGTGCATCTAGACCTGCAGATTTTGGTGTGTGTGAGGTCCTGGAATCAAGACTTTGTGGGACTTCTGCAACATGGGTCACTTCAGAGACTGCCAATCAAAAACATCTATAAAGCACTAAGTGTTCTGGCAACAAAGAGCAACTCATGTGAAAGGAGATTATAGTACTATCACACCATTGTATGGAAAAGCTAACTGCCTGCTTCTCCTAACTCTTACACCACAGCAATCAACACTGGAGATTTGTGTACCCCAAAAGTTTAAGAACTTCTCCCCACTAGCTAGCAAGCAATTCTACAGGGAAAACCAGCGTCCTCTAATCCAACCCAGCCCAGTCACTGCTTACCTGTAGACCACACCGCCCACAGGTGGGGGCTCTGTCCCAATGTGGCCGTCACCCCAGCTGGCTATAAAGTGGAGTCCCCACTGTGACAAATGACAGAGATATGAGACCACCTGAGTGGGCTAGTGGAAAGCAAAGAGGCACAGATGTTATTCACCAGGGTGGAGGTGGCCTGAGGGTGAGAGGCCCATCAGTGTTCAACAGACAAAAGGCAGGGGTTTGTATGGGGGATTGGGAGGAAGAGGGGTCTAACACATCTGTCACAGATGGGGGTACATGCAGTAGTCAAGGCAGAGACGGTGTCGTGCTGTACTTGATGGTTTTAGGGTCTTGTCTCATCTCCTCCCCATGACATTCTGTCCTGTGTTTTATCTGCTAGAAGACAGGACAACCTGTGTCAGAAGAAGCCACAGAAGCCAGCACCACCTGCATCTGCTGTGTGCTCTGCTGAGAGCTGCCATTTTAACTATAGCTTGGAATTAAGCAGCATATATTCATTAACCATTTCACGACCAGATGAAGCCTGACACTCACAACCTCTCCTCGGGTGGATGGACTGTTCCTGTCACTCTCAGGGCTTGGGAGAGGCTGGCTCAGTGCCTGGTTCATCAGCAGGACGTTACCAAGGTGCAGAGGAGGAGAGCACAGGCCAGGTGTGGGGAGCCTGGGCTTCCTGTCCTCCCTGGGCCCGCCCTCCCCATGCCCAGATCCCAGGAAGCCCTCTGAGCCCTGGCCTTGGGGCGGGACTGACTACTGGGCCCTGGAGAGTAGCTGGACCTCAGCCCCTCTGCCCTCGGGGAGGCCCGACCCTGGGATCCTGCCTTGGTCTTCCAGTGTCAGCCCTGAGCTGAAGCCGCCCAGGGCTGCTGGCCAGTGGCCGATTCATTATCGAACAAAAAACTATCAGTCTGAAGATTTCTGGGATTGTTAAGAATTGCAGGGTAAGAAACTGGGACAAAAGCCAAACATATATCACAGTATCACAATTATCATGGGTAACAAACATATATTCCAAAACAAGGAGCTGGACAGGAGCTGTATAAAAAGCCATGGGACTAATTAGCCATAAAAAGGAAAATGTCGTCTGGATGAATTTGGAGGACATTATGTTAAGTGATATAGACCAGGCACAGAAAGACAACCATATTTCACTCGTACTTGGAACCTGGTCTTTATTCAGATCACAGCCTCTCTGAAAGACCAAGAGCTCTATTAGGCTGGGATTTCTAGTTGTGCAGTTTACGTCACAACATAGGGAAAGGAGGTCAGTCAGCAAGAGTTTTATATTGTTTTGTGGGGAGAGATTGAAAGAGACATTGATAAGAAGGGCTAAATAAGCCAGGAGGGTTGAACCCAGCAGAATCCAGCACTGAGCCCTCTTTCTGTAGGCTGGCTGAGTCCCTGGGGTTGATAACTTTCCTAGGGGCTAACACACCGACAGTACCGAGTGTGCTTCCTGGGGAATGACTTCTGCTCTGGACAGTGTTCCCTCAGCTGGAGAAATCTGTTCCACAAGTATTCATGCCTGACCACTGTTGGGTGAAAGAAGGCAGAAGGCGTGGAACACAACTCACGACTGTCACACAGGTTCAGACAGCCTACTTCCACCAGTGGAGGCTCCTTCTTTTGTTCCTAAAAACCAAGGCAATCGCTAATTCAGGTACCAAGCTCCACACTGGGATGTCAGGTGCACAAAGACACAAGGGCCTGGGGGAGAAGGAGCCATATCAGCAGCTCCCCTCTTGATTATTTACTTAGTACCCATCAAAGGGCTCCAGAGCCTCAACTGCCTTGCTAGGTGTTGTGGTTCTCTGTCTTCCACGGCCGGGATGTTGGACAAGGCGGCCACGCGCCTTGCAACCTCCTAGTCGTTGCCAGTGGGTGGCCTGCTGCAGGCGGTACGGGGTGATCAAAATCACCTACGGTTGCTCGGCCACCAGGTACTGCGGCCTCGCAAGAGACGATCAAGCCTGTCCCTACCGAGCACCCTGTCTCCGTTAGTGTGGTGGCCTGCGATGGCCGGGGTGGTCGAAAGAAGGGGGTAGCGGAACCTCCCGGAGCCGGATTGTGAGAACAGGGCGTGCCAAAAAGCCTTAATACAGGGCTGTGGATACTGCGCCTACCAAAGGCCTGAAGGCTCTCTGCAGCACAGGATCATCATTGGCTCCTCCGCGGAACGCTTTGTCCAATCAAACGATGCCTGGAAAGTCACCTTATTTGCATACGGCCCAGATCACCCGGGGGGAGCACAGCAGGGAGATGGCAGTGTCGTCACTGTCGCCTCTGCAGGTTGGAAGCCGCAGACCTAGCCTTCCTGCTTAGCCCGTCTCCTAGGTGGGAGAAGGGACCTCCTCTGCTTCCAGACGCGAAGGATCCTCGGAACCTGGAGCAGGCAGTCGGGGAAGGGGACATGAGCGCGTTACGCCCGCTGGGTCTTGGCGGAAGTGGATGTCCGAACCTGGAGACGGGCCTGACCTGTGTCCGGCCCGCGGGGAGGGAATGCAGAGTCTTCCAGTGTCGTGACACCCCGGGCAGGACGGGCCCTGGGAGAGCCGTCCCCAGGCGGACGCGCCAGTACTGAAAAAACCTCTTCCTGCACAACGAGACGCGCGTGGGAGGCAGTGCCTCGGGCCGTCCCCCAACCCTAATTCCCCCCGGGGCCACAGTGCTCCAGTGTACAGAACAAGGCATCCTGATCGTCCGTCCGCCGGGTTGGGGCTGTGCACAGGTCACTCCTGCCCCAAGACCTGCCTATCTTCCACGAAAGGGCAGCCTGTTTCCTTTTCGTACCGTGATTCCCTTCATTCTCCTCATTGCCCAAACTTGATCTCTCATTTCTCATCCCACAGGCATGGACTTCCATTGTTGTTTGAGGTGTTCTTTCCAACGATGGACTTATGCCTGCGAACTTTTAGAGTGGGCCCTGCATTCGCACCTCTCGTGGTGTCCTGGAGCCTCACCTAGAAGCTGGCACCTGGCTCTCCCATTCGCCAAGGCTGTGGCATCCACGGTGCTAACTCCCCTTCACTCCCACCTCTCCAGAGAAGGGCACTGGGTGCCTCCCTGCCTGCTACGTCTACAATGGTGCACCCTCTGTGGACCTAGGAGGAGGTGGGGAGAACTGCTGGGTCCTTCTCACTGTGCCCTTCATCTGATGAAGTCTGCGAAATGATATACCCCTCTGCACCCACCAGCAGAGGCTGGGAGGTGGGGATAGACCGCTGCTTTGCGGCCTACCCCAGTCTAACAGGGTCGGGCCATCACTCTTTGTCAATGTGCATTTTTTTATTGCTCAAAAATCTAGGGAGCATTCTGGGAGGCTGAGACAGGAGGGTTACAAGTTCAAGCCCTGGGCAATTTAGTGAGACCCTGTCTCAGAAATAAGAAATTTTATGCCAGGTGTGGTGGCGAAGGCCTGTAATCCCAGCACTGGGGAGCCTGACTCAGGGGAATTGATTGGAGTTCAAGGCTAGCCTGGGCTGCATAGTGAGTTTAAGGCCAGCCTGCGCTATACAGTAGACCCTGTCTCAAAAAAAAAAGGAAAGAGGGCTGGGGATTTAGCTCAGTGGTTTCACCGCCTGCTGCACAATTCCAAGGACCCGAGTTCGATCCCCAGTACCAAAAAAAAAAAGGAAAGAAAGAAAATAAATTTTTTAAAATGCCACAGTTCAGTGCAAAAGCCCTGGGTTCTATCTCCAGTACCACAAAAAACAACAAAAACCCCACAAGTTAAAGCATCTCTCCCTAAGAGATGAGCCTTTTGGGCTTCTATTATGGTCTGAAGGTGACTTCCCCCCAAAATTCATAATGAAACCCTCCCACACCCAGCAGGTGTCTAGCCCCCTGGCACCTTCTGCAAGAATCCTGTTCACTGGGTTCGTCCAGAGCCCCTCATTTCCCACACATGGACCCCTTCCTACTCCTGGGCTATAGGTTCCCACTCCCCAACGCTGGGTTTGAGGTACAGCCTGATCTCCCCATGTGAGTCATGACCACACACCTGTCTCAATGCTGATTGATGAGGTCAGTGTCACTGAGCGATTTCTCCTTAACCCTGGGGACTGCCTAGCAGCATGAGAAGCACCCAGAGGCATGACAGGAAGCAAACAGGCTGGACCAAACCCACTTTATTCGGCTCTGAGAGCCCAGCCCACAGAACTAGGTCAGATACAGCCGCTACATCCAAGCCCAGGGATTCCTCAGGATGGGAACTGTCCCTCAAAACAGCCCCATCTGCACCCCTGTCAAGCCCTGAATCGCATGCTGCAGTGAATCGAAACTCGAATTTGCATCTGTGTCCCAGACCTGGTGACTCTGTCCATTCCAGTCTGGACTAATCTACACATAGCAACACTGCAGGCAGTGTTGCAATGGCCACATCACGCATGTGGTGAACCCCATCTACTGGAGAGAACCGGAAACAAGCAGCCAAGGACACAGCAGGGTGATACCCCAGGGTAGGCCTGGAGATGTCTGGGGGAGCTGCCTCCTGCCCCTCCCTGGGAAAAGGGTCCCTTCCACGGGAGGAGGGGAGGAAAGAGTGGGAATGTTCTGGGGTCACTGACAGTAGCCAAGGGGCCCAAGCTAAGGAGAAAGAGAGACAGTCCAAGGGGAGACCAGGGCTAGGGTGCTGAGCATAAATCACAGCCGGACCCGAGGGAGGACCCTCAGAAAGGCCAAGAGCATGCCATTCCTTCCTCCCCTCCCTACAAGAGCTGGGTCACATCCACTGTGACCCTCCCCTGGCACCAGTCCCAAATCCAGCCGTGCGTCGTGTGCCCTCACCTGGGGAAGAACAGCCTGTGATCAGCCCGTGCTGGGCACCACAAAGATGGCCCAGAACACCAGGTGCCAGGCTGTGTGGGCAGGCGAGGAACAGGAGATTCACGGGAGGGCTCAAGACTAGACTTCGTGAGGCAGTGGTGGAGCCTGAACACACAGCTCGAGAAGAGGAAAATAATGCCTGGCTGAGACCCAGACCTTCGGGCGATAGTGCTGCTTCAGCTGCTCCATCCAGGGTGGCAGGTGATGGTGGCAGAAGGGATCCAGAGGGGGTGGGGGGGCTGCTGCGGGCCAGCTATGCGGGGTGGTCCCTTCTGCCCTCGGGAACAGGGAGACCCAGCTAGGTCAGTGCCTTCACTGCAGGGAGGGAGAAAAGGGAGAGAGACAGAGATGGAGATGGAGACAGTGAGAGACAGAGATGAAGACAGACACAGAGACAGGAAGAGACAGAGATGGAGACAGAGACAGAGCAGTAGGTAAGGAGACAAAGAAAGATGAACAGAAGGGCCGGGGATTTAGCTCAGTGGTTTCGCCGCCTGCTGCACAAGCGCAAGGACCCAAGTTTGATCCCCGGTCCCAAAAAAAAAAAGATGAACAGAAAGACAGAAAAAAATGTTATGGGACCGAAGCAGAAACAGAGAGAGACAGCTATTGTCCTGGGCACCACAAACCCAGACCAGAGGCAGTGTGACACCACCCAAACGGGCAACCCTGTCACAGCTGCTGCACGTGCGGCACACACGTGGGCCTGGCCCCAGGCCAAACCCGAGGGCTGTCCGGTAGGCTCTGGCCCTGGAGCCCAGAGGGGGCGCCTCAGTGCTCCCACACCCAGTCCCGTGCGAAGGCCGAGGACACCTGTTCGCTCCTCAGCCCGATCCCCTCCCCTTGCAGCCCCAAGGCCACGACCCAGGCAGGCAGGATGCAGTTCCAGGCTTGTCACTAACAGGCCTCCCTTTCAGGGCACAATACCTGCAGCAGCATGCTCAGGCCCAGGCTGCGGTGTTTCTTCTCCAGCTCCAACACAGCCTGCAGCAGAGACTGGAACCGCTCGGCCGGGTCAGCCAGCTCATCCTCTGGGGTGCTTTCCTCCTTCCCAGCCTCTTGCAGGAAGTGTTCCTCCTCCTCCTCGAAGAAGGCCCGCAGTTTCCTGTAGTCAGTCAGGGCCTTCTTCCTGCGGTCCATCACATGTCCCTGCAGGAGGGAAGAAGAGAGGACACCTGTGCCCCTGGGTCCTGCAAGTACCTCAGCCCATGCCCCCAGCCCTGGGGTACAAGAAACCTGTCTGTGCTCAAGGGAGTCCAGTCTGCAACATCCCAAAATACGCTGCCAGCACTTTGAAGTGTAAGGCCACTTCAAAAACGGACAAGAGCTTCAGGGGCAGACACTCTGCTGTGGTCCCCATGTGTCCCCTGAGCTGTGCATGCTTAAGATTGGCCTCAGCCTAGTGGTGTTGGGGCAGTGGAGCCTTTCAGAGGGGTCCAGGGGGAGGTGGCCCTCGGGGGTCTCCAAGACCCCCTTAGTTCCCAAAGAGCAAGCTGGTGTCAACAGAGCAAGTCTCTCTGATTCCTGATCGCCTCCACATCCCCACAGCAATGCCCCCTGCCATGGGGCCCTCACCACAGCCGAAATAATGGAGCCACCTAAATGCAGCCTGTCAGCCCCCAAACCTGGGGGCTACATAAACCTCTTCTTTATAAAATGCTCAGTGTTAGATTTTGTTACAGCATTAGAAAATAGACCAGTGCACCCTCTCCATAAGAAACGGACAATGGACACTCCTGTCATCCAGGCCAAGAAGACTCTGCACAGACCTTGTTAAAACAGCTCTTATCTTTTTGCCTTCCAGCATCACTCAGTTGCTTTTTCACCACCTGCATTCGTCAACCCACTCAGTCTGTAATGACTGGACAACTGCTGCTTTGGGTCTTCCTTTCCTCACAAAGGTTCTGTCCCTCCTTCCCCAACCTGTGTCAACGAATGTGTCTGATCTTCCCCATTCGTCTGTCCTACACCAGTTCGATGCTCTGGTCCAGTCTGGAGGGTGTTTGTCTCCTTCTACACACTCATCCCTTGGTCTCCTGCAGGGATGAGTTCCAGGACCCTCATCCCAAGGACACTAACATCTGGATGCTCAAGCCCCTTCCATAAAATGGCACAGGATTTCACAGAACCTTTTCATGTTACCCTGTGTACCTTAAATCGTAACACCCAACACAGTGTAAACACTATGTAGGTATTCTACTGCATTGCTTAGGGAATAATGACAATAAAATGGTCTGTCTGTGCTCAGCACAGACACAGCCATCATAAGATGTGGGGCCAGCAAGACACACAGGACTGACTACTGAAGCTGATTCCTCACACTGCAGCACACAGCTGTCTGTCGGCACGCAGTCGTCTTCCCAGGACTCTCACTGCCACATCCTGATCAGAGCACAGGGCCCCCTTCAGCCAAGACTTTATCCAGGAAGCAGGAGTGAGGAAGAATCCCCTCAGACTCACATGACACCCCCTGGCCCTGGACCACACACCGCAGGGTCAGCCGTGGCCACAAGACCAAAACATGCGGAGGAAGAGGACTCTCACTGGCTTTACCAGACTCTGTTTGGGAAATACCCATAAACACGTACTAGAAAAATATCCCAGGCTCAGGAAGTTCACCCAAGGCCCCTCTCCAGCCCAGGCCCTGCATCCAAGTGGCCCCACCTCACACTGCCACTTGCCTTCCACACAGCAGCTGCAGACTCTGCCTGGCCATGCAGGTCCCGGGCATCATTCAAGTCCTTTTTCATGATTTCCACAGATCCCTTGTTCTCCTGGGAGAGAGAAGCTGCATACTGTGAGATGGGCAAAAGGTCTGGGGCCCAGCTCAGCCAGTCTGAGGGACTTCACACCACTGATCCCACTAAGTCTGCCCCAGAATAGCCCCGGTACAAGACCTCTGGTTGCCACATTCCGAGTAAAAGGGAAAAGGCTAGATACCACAGGGTGTTCCCCACCTTCCCAGGAGCTGGGCACAGCCCAGGTAGCTCTTCAGGGCGGCCTGCAACCCATGTTCTTAAATGGGCTCCTTCTGAGGTGAACTTAGTCCACACGGGCCCTGCTCAGCCTTCTCAGCACCCTGCCTCAGGAAGGGGACAATCAACAGCAGTCACTCTAGGATGGTGCGGAGGACAGCCTGGACCCTCCCTTTACAGTGTGCCTTGGTAGCAGCCCCAGGACCCACGGAAGCTCACCAAGCCAGCCCTGCTTCTTCCTCCCTGGACAGGGCCAGGCAGGGCGGTCAGGACCCAGGGACCTGGCCAAGCTCTCAGAAATGACACTGATCCCCAGCTACGCTCCAGGGGTGCAGCTCCAGGGCCCAAGGACCCAGCTATGGCCAGATTCAAGGTGGGGTTCTGCGCAACGGCAGCTGCCAAATGGAATGGTCAAGAGATCCCAGTAGAGAAAGTTCAAGAACAGGGTGCACGGGGGTGGGGCTGAGGGTAACCTCAGAGGGCAGAGAGGTGCTGGGCCAGCCTCAGATGCCCACTGGAAGTCGGGCTACAGCTTGGTCCTGAGGACAGAACCCCCACCAAGGTTGGTAAGGGGGGCAGTCCCCTCAGGGCAGTGAGCGGGGCCATCCCTGGGGTCCACAGGAGAGGAAACCTCCGGGCACCCAGGATGAGAAGGGGCACAAGGCCCGAGGTGGGGTGGGAGATGTGGCACTGCAGGACCAGGTGCTGCGGCGCGCGCGGAGGCGGACAGGGCAACCTCTGGAGGGGGGGAGGAGTGGGGTCAGCACCGAGTGCAGAGGGCAAGAACCCGGGGTAGAGAGAGGTCTGGACCCAGAGGAGAAGTCCCCAAGGAGGGGAGGGGAGAGGGCAGAGGGCCATGATTACCAGAAAACCAGGAGGACCCGGGGAAGGGGAGTGGTTCGGGCTCCTCGGGACACCAGGGAGGGAGGGGCAAGGCAGGGGTCTGGGCCCCCGGGGACCCCAGGGTGGGGTGGAGAGGACAGAGCAGGTGCCCCTATCCCCGCGCACCTTGCCGCGCAGGGCCTTCCTCCAGCGCGGCTCCCACTCAGGAGGCGCGGGGCCTGCGGCCATGCGACACGCGGCACACAGCGGGTCGCCGTCGGCGCGACACAGCAGCTGCAGCGCGGCCTCGCTAGCAGGGCCGTCGCGCGCCGGCCCCGCGGCCGCTTCCTGCAGAGCCAGCAGGCGGCGGCTGAGCGGGGGGCGGCCCGGCTCTACGGCGCGCTGCCAGCAGTCATCGGTGCACTCGGGGCACGGGAAGGGCCCGTCCTCCTCCGCCCAGAAGCGCACCACGCACGCCCGGCAGAATCGGTGGCCGCAGTCGGCGCAGACGGGCTCCCGGGGCGCGCGCTGGCACAGAGCGCAGGCGGCCTCGGCGGGGCCGGCGGGGAGCGCCAGGGCTGCGGCGGCGGGGCGCGAGGGCGCAGAGGAGCGGGCGAGGGCGGCGGGCGGCGGGCGGCAGCGAGGCCGGAATGGTGACAACGGCAGCGGCAGCGGAGCCTACGCCGGGGACGCGCGCGCGGGGCGGGTCTGGGAGCCCGCGCGCTCCGAGCAGGGTCCTGGCAGCGGTGCACTGAGAGTCTTGATCTCAGGTCCTGGCAGAGCCTTTGGGTCCCCGAACAAAGGGTCTGGCCGCTGCGCGCTCCCTTATTCTGTGAATCAACGTCCCAATGACCGTGAGCTCCAAGCCCAGGCCCTGGCTACTGTCCAGCCCACAGGCTAGCCCACATCCTCTCATTATGAAGTCTTACTGGGGCTGGAATTAATCCATAAGTCAATCGTAGGCGAGAGGGAAACAAACTTTTATTACTTGCAGAGTCCATGTTTTTGGTCTTTCGTAAACTGCTAGGACCTGGGCAGTGAGGGCCAGGCCTTGGCTCCGCCTCACTCCCGGTTCGCGCAGGCGTACTCGGGGACATGCTCCGGTAACCCTTTCCTGCGCTCACTCGCCGCTCACGGACCTGTTCTGCGTGCGAGGCTCCTCCTTCACTGGCCATCCCTGTGTGGACGCGGCTCCCGTGCCCTGGTCCTAAAGTCCCGCCCTGTGTAGTGCCCCCCAGCGGCCATCCTTGCACACACACGCCGCTGAGGGCCTCCCCGCAGGAACTTGGCACGCGCGGTCTCTCCAGGCAGTGCCTCCCTGCCGGCTTCCGGGAGCGGGCCATAGGTCCACTGTCGGCAAGAGGTTCTCCCCAGGGCAGAGGGTTGATCCCACCACGGGGAAGGTGTCAGATGAGGATGTGTTACTTCTTTCGGAGGAGCTATCTATTTTGAAAACAAGCAAACACGCAGTTTGTACAAATTAAAACTACGTGGGCCAGGGATTTAGCGCCGTGGTTCCGCCACCTGCCTCGCAAGTGCAAGGTCCCCAGTTCGATCCCTGGCACCAAAAAAAAAAAGGACCACAAATTGAAACTATGTAATTTGTTAGATTTTTTAAAATGTGTCCTATTCCATACAAGTGTAAGGTATTCCGAAGCATCACTTTGTGTGAGGGGTGTGTGAGTGTGTGTTCGATCGAGTGTAGTCTTGGAAATGTATTAAATGGGTAGTTGGTAGTGTGAATAATAAACTGTGCTTGTGTGTAGCAGTGGTGAGAAGGCTTCAAGCCGAGCCTGATTTGTTATTAAACTAGGAGTGCTGTGAGAGAAAAATAAAATAATTTAGTTTAAAAGTGGACAAAACTCAAATTTCTAAGTCAAATTAGGTTTCTTATGTGTGTGGGAAAATTGCCTTTTCCAAAAGATAGGAGCAATGTGTGGATGTCTATTTCACTAGGCCCTTACCATATACTGTTATTAGCATTTACAAAGTCGTTAGTGAGATTTTTCTAAAGGTCTGTTCTTTTGTTGTTTGTTTGTTTTTAGAAATATGTAGGAATTTCTTGCTGGGGGTTTCGGATTACAGAGGTCCAAGGAAAGGGACCACTGGGACCCACCGGGCTTCCACCCTGCAAGCTCCACTGGACCCTGTCCTCTGATGCTGCGCCCTCTCAGCTACCGAGGCTGCCCTTTATTCTGTCCTCCCGCAGTTTTGTCTCTTTGTGAAATCTGTGATGTTTTATATAGGTTTGCGCCTTCTTCACGCTTTTCCGAGTCCTCAGACACCATCTTGATTTCCCTGTGACTCAGGAAGCCAAGCTCTGGGGGGAGGGGCGAGCGGGACCTTGGACAAAGCCACCCAGGCCAGCTTGGGTGTCACCTGGTGGGCCTGGGGGCATGGCCAGCCTCTGCCACCCGACACATCCCAGTCGTCCACCCCCAGGACCTTTCCTCTGTCCCCTCCCCTCTGCGTCCCTCCCCTGGTGGACCCCTCCTCTCCTGACCGTACCCACATCTCATAAAATCTTCCTTACAGTGTCAGTGTGCAGACAGACGTTGCCTACACATGCTGAAGCCCCTGGATCGCTTTCAGCCTCCCCTACGGGATTTAATGGCTGTTCGGGGAGAGAAATGCACGCTATGGGGGCAGGGGCCACTTGGACTGAAGAACAGGTCTCCAAAGCCCACTGTGGGGCAGCAGCGGTGTCTCCGGGTCCACAGAGCCCCTCGGGGACGCGGCTGGGCGGGAGGGCTCTCGGGCGCTGCGCGGTGTAGGTGGCGCCTACTGAATGCACACGGACGCGGTCAGCAGACAGTGGTGTGGGCCCCAGCGCGGATCTCCGGGTGCTTGTTCCCGTCTGTCGCCCGTCGTTGGCAAGTGCAAGGCTTCCATTTGTTGACCTAAAAATGGACAAGGACCGTGCCTCCGCAGACAAGGGCCCGGCCTAGCGCCCCTCGAGGTCACCAGGGTGTCCACTTGAAGAGCGGCAGAGCCGGTGAGGGTGGGGTCCCCGGCGCCCAGTCGCCACCACACCAGACTCGAACTGCGCCGAGGACAAAGGACCCCAGACCCTGCTTCCCCTATTCGCGGCCTCACTCGCTCTGAACCCCCACACGTGGGAACTCGTCCTTAGGAAGTCTGTCCTCGCCGTGCGCTTCGGGGGCAGCTACCAGGCAGTTTCACTGGGGCCAGAAGCCCTGTTTTCCTTTAGCTGCTACCACTGTGGGGGAGGGGCTGTCGTTCCTGGTAATGTGTCTTGTGTGTTAGAACCCACCCCCGCCCCAGTACGGGGATCGAACTCAGGACCTTGTGCTAAGGAGGCAGGCAGTGGAACCACTGAGCTAAATCCCGGCCCTTGGCCTCCTTTCTTTTTCTCTTTCTTTCCCTTTTCCCTCTTCCTCCCATCCTCCCTGCCTTCCTTTCCTCTTCCTCAGGGGGAAAATCTCCAGGTTGCCCTACAGCAGTGATGGTGAACATTTTAGAGACCAAGCGACAAACTGAAACCCAAACCCACTAATTTATCAAAAAGTGCCAGCACTGCAATTAAACCCAAATACTGAGGTTTTAGTTTAGAAAAAACAACTCATGCATTAATATCTTTTGTCTTAAAAGAAAAACACAGTAACACATGTGCCATAAGTTTATCACCACTGCCCTACAGTGTTCCATCTACCAACACATGTTGGTCTTGCCGCTCTAAGTAACAACCAGAAAGGGATTTCCAGAGTACTGATAGTTCTCCGGCATTAGCATTACAACAGGAGCACGATGCCTTAGTGAACTCTGGCATGTTCAAGAGGTTGAGACAAGGGCAAGTTTTAAAGACACAAACTCAGAGGATTACATCAGATATTTCTAAACATTGATCCTTGGTCACAGTGGTGAATAGTCAAAGTGCTGTGAGTCTGAGGTGGAACAGGCAGTTGTTGGCAGATGTCCCTGGAGAAGTACCGTGTGTGTGTGTGTGTGTGTGTGTGTGTGTGTGCGCGCGCGCGCGCGCGCATGTGCACATGGGCTGGTGATTGAACTCTGGGCTTCTTTACATGCTTTACCATGAGCTACACCCCAGCCCCTTAGAATCTATTGTTTGGTTTTGGTTTTTGTTTTAATTTAATTTATTTATTTATTTTTGGTACCAGGGATTGAACTCGGGTCCTTGTGCTTGTGCAGCAGGCGGCGAAACCACTGAGCTAAATCCCCGGCCTTTGTTTTTATTTTTGAGAGCGTGGTTCACTGTGTTGCCCAGGCTGACCTGGTACTCATGAAGCTCCTGCCTTAGCCACTGCACCCAGCCACCCCATCCCCTTAGAAGCACATTTGTGTAAGGTGGCAGTGGGTTCTGCAGGCTTGTGGCTCTGGCAGTCTTTTGTGACTATTATCGGGCATCCGTGCATAAGAACTGTTCCTTCAAACCTCTCAGCTTTATTTACTTGTTTCTGTTAGGGTCCACACAAGTGACTCCACTTGATTCTGACAACTTTCACATTTCTTTTACACTTTATAAAGTACCTAGCCTAGAATATTTTGTTGTAGCTATATAAAATGATCTAAACACTAAGGCTTTCTTTGGGTCCATCACCAGAGATACAGACACCACTGCACAAGTATCTCCAGTGAAGGAGAGAGATCGGGCTTCACTCAGCACAGCATGGGTGGCTGTAGACTCACAGCCCAGGAGCAGGTGGAGTGCGTGGCTGGAGAGTGTCCAAGAGGGGACATCAAGTGTGATGGGAACTCTAGGTGGACCCACGGAACAAGATTCTTGCTGAAGGCAGCCAGCGTGACCATGTAACAGGGACTTAGAGACTGGACCTGCAGACATCTAACGGGTAATTAGAGGCAGGATGAAGCCTGGCACCTCTGCTTGCACCTTATGTCTCCCTTATGACCTAATTTGTGTCAGCTTCCAGCTCGGCTCTGCACATAGGAATGCTAATCACTTTCGAGTATTACAAGGTTTGTTGCCATAAATATGCCTGGTCTGTTTTACCACCCTTCCAGACTGAGGACAATAAGCCAGAGTAACTAAAGTAACTTCCAGGACTTGCAGAGACATCCAATTGCCAGCTTTCAGTATCCAGTCCAGACCCCTTGGAGTGACACCTACAAGTTTTCATTGTTTCAAACCTGCAGCCCTGGGACCTCAGGATAAACAGGTTGTTGCAGACCACCCCATGATGAAGTCACACCAAGCCCCAATCAGAAACAATTACTTCATGACAGAAACTGAGCCGCCCTCACCCCCCTCCAAACATCATGCCCTGAGCTCAGGACAGAAACCAAATTGTTACCTCAAGCACAATGATGAACCTCCCAGAATGTCACAGAACCATCCTAGACCAGAACGACCTATGCTTCAAGCTATGTAAACCCCACCCTTGCCTTTAGGGGTAGGGGCTGAGATTGCTCTGTGAGGACTGCTAAAGCCCAGACTTTTGCCCCAAAACTCCAGTAACAACCATACAACCGTACAATCCTTAAGGGTGGTGGAGGATGAAGATATTGAGGGTGGGGGGATTCTTGTTTGGCTGCCTTACCAGAGCTCCTTATTAAAACTAGATTGATTTTAGAAGACTGTGCACAGATGGGCCTAGGAGAGGGTTCTGGAGCCTGATCAAAGTTTGGTCAAGCAAAGGATTGGTCGTGGTACATATACCGTGAAAGGGCTGTTATGAAAACTAAATTGAACTGAATGTTCAATAAGCTCTGAGTGAGTATCCCAGAAATGTGTGTTAAATCAAGCAGATATTCTAGAAGGAAACAAACATCCTCTTGGCTCCGTGGTCTGAAGGGTGAGTGCTTGGATTGGGATTATCAAAGTGGCGGCTACAAAAAAGCCAGAGCTGCGTGTAAAGTTTATAGAAAAGCCATTCTTTTTAGGAAAATAACCCAGTTTGAAGGAAACAAGAACCCTGCAAGATGGTGAACTTGGAAGAGTATTCTGAGAAGGCTTTGAATGAGTCTGGATCTGCAGATTCTGATCTTTGCATGAGTTACACTGAAGAAGAACTTGGTAGATCTGGTGGTGAGCTGTGACAGTGTCACAGGGTCGGGTGGCAGGGCTGCTCAGAGCCAACGTGTGCTGTGCATCAGGTTGGTCACAGTGAAGAGACGAATACAACCCTTTTCCAAAGTACATGGAAGTGGTGTAATGGACTTTCATTTGTCATCCCAGGGCAACCCTACACATCTCTAACCTACACCTAGAAACCAGTGGACATGGAGGAGACAATACAGTTCTGTATGCTTATTCTCTCTTTATTATAATAACATGCACCATAAGAATTTATTCTAGAAAATATGGAAGAGAATAATGTCGAGAAGAAAATGAAAGCATCCAGTAATCCATCAAGAATTGAACTCAGTAATTTCATTTCCCTTATTAGAATTGGATTTAGATTAGTAGATCACTTACTCTTCCATTCATTCTAGAAATATTTGAATGTCCTCATGTGCAATAAAAGTGGCTTTGGTCCAAGCACAGTGTTGCATACCTATAATCCCAGGCTGAGGCAGGAGGATCACAAGTTCCAGCCCAGCCTGAGCAACTTAGTGAGACCACAAAACAATACATTAAAAGGGGCTAGGGATGTAGATTAGTGCAAAGGCCCTGGATTCAATATTCAATGCTGCAAAATAGAGAGAGACAGGCAGACAGACAGACAGATGAGAAGGAAGGGGATGGAGGGCAGGAGAATGAAAGAAAGTGGATTTGGGGGATGGAGGTGGGATTGGAAAAGCAGCTGGATATTCCAAAAGACATGAGTGAAGCAGCAGAAAGAAAAGGAGGTGCTAGATGGCAGGGGCGGCAGGGGTGGTGGTGGCATTATGTCCAAAGCAGCTCAGGAAACCCAAAGTCTTCAGCTGCTGCCCAAAGGAGCCCAGAATTCAGCCAAACTCAGTAATGTTGCCTGGCTCATGCTCTTTCTTAGCCAAGCATTGACTGGGCATCTGCCGGGTGCTATGTGTGTCTCCCCAGAGGTGCAAGGAGGAAAGACATCTTTGTCCTGAGGATTCTGGCAGGAGAAAAACTCCTGCTACTTACTCCTGTGATGGGGCTGGGTGAGCATAGTGAGGTGGCCCAGCTGGTGGACCTAGGCCGGCTCTGGGACGGAAAGGAGCTAGAGGGAATGAAGCACGTACACTTAGCAACCCTACTTACCAGGCAGGCGTGATGGCCTCCTTACAGAAGAAGAAATGCAGGTTGAAGAAGGTAACTACTTGGCCAAGGAGGGCAGGTAAATAGCCTCTAATCAGACTTCTCAAACTAGAACATGTTCGTGTATCTTCCTGAGCTTCAGGTTCTGATTCAACTCGTTTGGACCCTAGCCTGAGATTCTGCTTTTCTAAGCAGCTCTCCATGTGACGCTGAAATAGGAGGCAAATGTGAAGGTGTGACACTTCGTCTTTTTACCTTGGAAGTCACTACACTAGGGGAGGCATCCTGGGGACAACTTTCATAGGCCTGTGTTCTGGCAGGTGATTTAGCAATTCACACAATGGCAGTAAATAACATCATTATGGAAACAGCAGTTAACATAACAGTGGCTGCTGCCTGCGGAGATACAGGTGGAATCCTATCTGTCAAGCTGTCACTTAGCATATGGCTGTCACTTCAAAGAGATTTCATGGGCATTAATCACAACGATATGAAGGGCTACCGTTTTAGTTAATTCTCTCCAGTTAAAATCTGCGCTTCCGTTGGAAGTACGTCAGTGTTTCTTAAGGAACCGTTTGCATTTACTCTTGAATTATGGGAGGAACCTATCTCTGGTGTTGAAAGGTAACGGTAAATAAATGGTTAATGCGAATGGAAACTGCCATTCACCGCCTCTTGCTAAATAACCATCAATCTTCCCCTCTCCAACTGTTGGCTTCAGAAAGAAATGGCCCCTATATCTCCCATGGCCAAAGAAAAACGAGACTCGATTTGGAACAGGGTTTCATTTTACTTTTAACCACCGCCAAATACTTAGCAGACCCAAAGATCTTCCGGTTTAAAACAAAGGGTTTGAACAAAGACGCTCAGCCTGGGTACCAGCGTGCAGCAGACGTGCTTTTGGATTGGTTAGACTACGGTCCAATAAGAAAGAAGAGTCGCTTCTTCTATTTACATACATGTTTCCGGGTCACCGCCAGGCGGCAGGCCGTCCAACCAGGTGCCAGATATTTGGAACCCTCATTTGAATATAAAGATGACAAATAGGCCTGCCCGCGCCCCATTCCGGTTGGTCCAGGTTCGGTTACCGCCTTGCAATGCCGGAGCCTTCCCGCTCCGCGCCGGCCCCCAAAAAGGGCTCCAAGAAGGCCATCTCCAAGGCGCAGAAGAAGGACGGCAAGAAGCGCAAGCGCGGCCGCAAGGAGAGTTACTCCATCTACGTGTACAAGGTGCTGAAGCAGGTGCACCCCGACACAGGCATCTCGTCCAAGGCCATGGGCATCATGAACTCCTTCGTCAACGACATCTTCGAGCGCATCGCGGGCGAGGCGTCGCGCTTGGCGCACTACAACAAGCGCTCGACCATCACGTCCCGCGAGGTGCAGACGGCCGTGCGCCTGCTGCTGCCCGGCGAGCTGGCCAAGCACGCCGTGTCCGAGGGCACCAAGGCCGTCACCAAGTACACCAGCTCCAAGTGAGCGCGCCCCGGCGCTCGAACCCAAAGGCTCTTTTCAGAGCCACCTCCAAGCTCGAAAAGGAGCGTGCGCGTGGTCGGACTGTGACCAGTGACTCAGTAGGAGCGCGGGGGGAGGCACACTGCGCAGTGGTGCGCGTCCTGACGCTGGATTAGGCCCCGTTCCTAACGGTACGTTTTCCTTTAAAAAAAACAAAAACAAAAAACAGAAAACACGCTGGCTCCGTGTAGCCCACAGCCAGCAGCTGGAGAGGGAGCACCCCGCGGAAATCTGGCCAATGTGGCGTTCTTTTTGCTCACCAACAGGGCGTTCGGGGCCATTCCCCCAACTCCTGTCTCATGGATGCAGCTGGAGGACGCTCTGGTTGAGACTGGGATTGTCGCGCTGCCCTGCGAAAACACCTGAGCCTTGTTCCTCGGCTCTTAACCCTCGCTCGCCAGGGTTCAGCATCATGAGCTTCTAGCGAAAAGCTAAACATTTCAGAAGCGATTCTTTAAGCAGCTCTTTGCTCAGTGTGTTCCCTTGGAAACACTGCTCCTGCTGGCGCACAGGCCCTGGTCTCTACCCTCAACTGAAATCCTCAGTTGAGAGATTCTGCATTCCTTCATATGTGTATTTTTCCCATAGTGAGAGTTGAAAGATCCTTTTCATCCCCAAACGTGTGTAACATAATTATGTTTATGCACGTTTGTATCGTGCACATAACCGTAAACGTGAAATATCCTTTTA
Organism: Heterocephalus glaber; assembly: GCF_000247695.1. The sequence continues at coordinate 1,148,413 of NW_004624937.1, read as the reverse complement.
CATAAAGCAAATCTGCACCTTTCCCCCGGCACCTTTCTTTTTAATTCCCTGGGGAGCTATGAGCAAAGTAAGTACAATGTTCACTTGGTGACACATTAATTTCTAAGGCATGCAGGCCTGCCTGGGATTCAGGCTGTATCCTCAACCAAGAACACCTCAGAGTGACCCCTTCTTTCCCCCAAGAGCTCATAGTTGGTTGGATTTGGATTTGCTCGGTCTGACGGTAGACAACAGCCATCTTCTCACATCAGCCACAGTGTCAGCCATGCATCTGTTAGCATTTAACCTCTTACTGTCTCATATGGTAAGTTGGCCTCCTTCAGCTTGTAGCTTCTTCTCAAAGGAATAGTTCTTTTTCCTTCCTCCAAAGTCTTTGGTTTACTTCCTATTAATTAGGAAATTTTACTTGGAAAGGTCTAGCAGGAAGGGCAGTCTCTTCTATGCTTTTCAGATGGTATGCCTGCAAAATCCCTCCCACTTTTTCTAGAAACCACTTTAAGCATTAGCTTGGTTTATTGAGACTCAGAATACTTCCTTTGTGTAAGTCCTGATTCTCCTAATCTCTACAGATTTTTACATATTTTGGTATGCACTGCCTTTATTTAACTTTCAACTTACCCAGAATGTCTTCTTCTCTGTTGTAATAATGGAATTATAGACATGAGTTTGTATACAATTTCTCTCAGTTTTCTTCATTACAGCAATCTCAATGGCCAAGATGCTGTTTTGTGTTCTTTCCCCTAACAGATTTTCGTCCAAGGAGGGAAGGACAAGTCCTACCCATTCTGGGCCTGGGGCTGCCAGGCAGCAAGTAAAGGCTTCCTATTCTTACTCCAAGCTGTTCCCAAAAGAGTCAAGAAAACTAAGAAATTAATCCATATTTTGCATTACCTACAACAAAATCTATTCTTATAGAATTATATTTGGAAATTATGATGCATTCACTTTGCTCACAGATTCCGCCTACTGCTAACAATCACACTTTGTCTGCTGGAGACAAGCTTCATTTTATTTAACCTGTGCGTTGGTCTCCTTAAAGTAGAGAACCACATGGATCTACAGGTCTACATGAAGTGATTACAGATGCTCCTTTAAAATTTCATCTGTTTGACTAGCACTGCAAACAAAACAAAACAAAACAAAACAAAAATAAACTTCATTTCCAATTTATAGGTCAAAGCTGGTGGCTTGGATGTCTCAGTCATTGTTGACAGGTCCAAGTTAATTTCAATGATGGATCATTGTTTAAGTTTTAAATTAGGAAGGCAAGGAATTGAGTAAAATAGCTATGACAAAATTTCAATTCTTATGTGTTTATCTCCATAATTTTCTTAGGTATCAAAAGAAAACAGAATTGAAGCAATGCTGTATGCTGCTGGCGTACTAACCATACCAACATTGTCTATGCCCATGGACGCATGAAGTAATCAAGGCAGAAAGTCTAAAGGAGGGAAGGGGGGAAAGCACTCAACTCATTGAAATAAAAATTTAGCTACACTGACTGAAACAATTTTGTACCATCCACATGAATTTTTTTTTAACACAGAGACCTCTGGACACCTGAAATGTTTAAATTTCAATTGGTATACTGTTTTTGCAAGAAGGGTAATAGACAATAACATACATATAATTGCTGTAGGATGAAACTCTGAGGCAGAAGGAAAACGGAAAAATGAGTTCAGAGAAAGCAATTTCTTGAAATATCAGTTAAGTAGGTCTTGTATTGGGATATGCACACTTGCAACTATTTGAACATCTGATAAAGATACTTTCAACTTTAAAATTTTAATTTTCAGAAATTATTTTAGTGGCCCCACGGAGGAAGAGAGCAGGGAGCCATTTCAGGGACCGCTTCCCTTGGTGACACTTGCCCCAGTCCACCCCTCTGCACCACCCCAGACACAAGTCAGGCTCCCTGTGGAGAAACGACTTGGAGATATATATACTGGCACTTATTTGCCAAGACAATAACCAATATTCAATACTTTTAATTCCCACAATTCAAATTATTACAAATCCCCTTTTTATAAATACGAAAAGCCAAATCCAGAAAAAGTCAAGCGGTGTCCTCTCTGGAGTGCAGACTTGTGCCAAAACGCTTCCCTAGAACCAAAATGTCACTCTCCGAGTAAATACCACTAATGTGAAGAAAACGGTTATTCTGTTTTAGGAACACTACCAGAAAATAATGTGCCCAGAGAGGCAGCTACATTTGCTCAAAACGAAAGAATTTTTTTCCTCTTAAATTAACCTTCCCCACCCCCTGAGGTCAAAGCTGCGGTCAGCTGTAGTCGTTTAAACCATCCAGTTCGCTCCCAGGGCACAGTCGTGGTCCGGGTTTCGAGCTTATTGCTACTGGATTTTGCCAGGCAAATACGCCCCTGGAATATTCACTGCTTGAAGATAAAGATGTCTGTCTCATCCGTGCGAGGATTGAGAGGTCTTAAAAAGACGCAGAGCCAGACCCCACCGCAAGGTGACGCAAAAACCAGGGACTTCACCAAGCTGTGGCCAGCGTCCCGACCTCGCTCACCAGGGGGTTGACGGGGCGCCGGGGCGGGGGGGGGGGCGAGGCATAACATTCTCCGGGGGAGGGGAGACGCACATCTGTTAGCGAGCCTTTATGCCTCCGTTCCTACTATTTTTAAAACTAAACGCATTGCTGCATTTTGCTCACAAGAGACAGATTGGGCGCCCAGAAGCAAGGAGCCGCCAGGGTGCCTATCAATAACACTTCACCATGTTCGAAACCCTTTCTCGATCGTGTGGGTGGCTCTGAAAAGAGCCTTTGGGTTCGAGCGCCGGGGCGCGCTCACTTGGAGCTGGTGTACTTGGTGACGGCCTTGGTGCCCTCGGACACGGCGTGCTTGGCCAGCTCGCCGGGCAGCAGCAGGCGCACGGCCGTCTGCACCTCGCGGGACGTGATGGTCGAGCGCTTGTTGTAGTGCGCCAAGCGCGACGCCTCGCCCGCGATGCGCTCGAAGATGTCGTTGACGAAGGAGTTCATGATGCCCATGGCCTTGGACGAGATGCCTGTGTCGGGGTGCACCTGCTTCAGCACCTTGTACACGTAGATGGAGTAACTCTCCTTGCGGCCGCGCTTGCGCTTCTTGCCGTCCTCCTTCTGCGCCTTGGAGATGGCCTTCTTGGAGCCCTTTTTGGGGGCCGGAGCAGATTTGGACGGGTCAGGCATGATGGCAGATGTCTCCGAACACACAAGGGGCGCACAGCCCCATGCTATTTGTGTAGCTTGTATTCAAATAAAGGATCAAAAATGTGTCTCTTCTGATTGGATAGAACGTCGAGTTACGTAATCGCAGGGCAAGGCATATGCATATTAGGAGATGTAGGGTTGCTTTTCTGATTGGCTATGGGTGCTATCCAATTGGACAGCGCCAACTAGCCTACCTCCGGATCTTATATAGGGGCTCACTGGGGCCTGCCGCCCTGTTCTCTTCAGTTCTGCTGCTCCGTGGCTTAGCACCTGTTCTGGAGAATCTGAGATGTCTGGCCGCGGCAAACAGGGAGGCAAGGCGCGCGCCAAGGCTAAATCGCGCTCCTCGCGCGCAGGCCTGCAGTTCCCGGTGGGGCGCGTGCACCGCCTGCTCCGCAAGGGCAACTACTCGGAGCGCGTGGGCGCCGGCGCCCCGGTGTACCTGGCGGCCGTGCTCGAGTACCTGACAGCCGAGATCCTGGAGCTGGCGGGCAACGCGGCGCGCGACAACAAGAAGACGCGCATCATCCCGCGCCATCTGCAGCTGGCCATCCGCAACGACGAGGAGCTCAACAAGCTGCTGGGCCGCGTGACGATCGCGCAGGGCGGCGTCCTGCCCAACATCCAGGCCGTGCTGCTGCCCAAGAAGACGGAGAGCCACCACAAGGCCAAGGGCAAGTGAGGCTCGCGCCCCTCGGCCCGTGACCGACACCAAAGGCTCTTTTCAGAGCCACCCACTGCCTCGAGAAAAGAGCCGCACTGACCGCGCAGACCCCACCGTCCTGGAAAGGGAAGGAATGCGAGGTGGCCTGGGCTTCCCTGGGGCCTCTGCTTGCTCATACTCCCATTCCCCAGAGACGGGATTTAGTCACCACCACCACCCCTTAATGTCCCCTCCCCAGTATCACTAGTGACAAATTACCTGGGACTCCAGAAAGGGCACATTTAGACGTTAAGTCAGGAATGCCCGTGCTCTCCCGGAGGTGATGGTTCAGGCGATTCATCTGGTGACAAAAGTCATCTCAGAATCCGGTGTGAGGTGCTGACGGAGAAACCCTGGGGTTTCCACTTAAAATACTACTGTTTGAGCCTCGGGTTGGGATAGCTAAATTTTAGCAAAACGAAATCCACCAGTCAGGATTGATTTTGTTGCATTGGGATTTCTAAAGGTCTTGGGAAAGTTTTTTTAAAAAAAATAATTGCAGTGTTTTAGAATGGGGTGTAAACGTTTTAAGGAGACATAATTGAAATAGGATACTTATATTCAGTTTTGAGTTGACCAGACATTAATCAAGGATCCCCCTAAATCGCTCCAATCAGAAATTTTTAAAAATGTACGCTGAATTTAATTTAAAAATTGCGTTTATTTTAGCAAATAAAAATGTGATGCACAGTAAATTTAAACTGTTAGAACCAGAATGAGTGATAATTGTTCATGATCTTCACATTCTGTTATAAAGGATGGGGAGCTGCAGGCAAGACCCACCTCGTGGGGAATTAAACGAATTATCTGTGATAATCTTTTAGAACACAGTTTGCCGTAAAATCAAGCTCAGTAAATGTTATCCATTTTTCCTTTTTCCCATACTGTTTTCTTTAATTATAACAAATAGAGGCCAGCAAGACAAAAAATATTATATAACATGTATTGTATAATATTACATATAATATGTATTTATCCTACTAAAATTAGGTCTACTCAAACCAGGACTCCCCACATACCATCTGGAGCTAACTACAAACCTTGTCTTTAGAAAACAGTCCAAAAAAAAAAAAGTCTGGATCTGAGTAACTATTTGTGTACAAATTGATAAGCTGCAGCTCTGTGAGTTTTAAAAACAAAATACTCGCAGGTTTGTGTAGACTATGTACCACACAGGTACTGTTTCAGTAAAAAAAAAAAAAAAAGCTGCAAGAACTGGCCTTCTAGAGGTCTAACCCTTCTGTTTCTTGTGAGAGCCTCTGATTCTAGCTTAAAGCATTATGTGTTTGGGCTGGGAATTTAGCCCAGTGGTGCTGCTGCCTACCTTGCAAGCACTAGGCCCTGAGTTCAATCCCTGGTACCAAAAAAAAAAAAAGAATTATTATGTGTTCGTAGCTCTATGTTGAGGTGGGTCCAGTCTGCATTTCTGGCTTGTCTGAGCTGCACAGAGTGAAGAGGAATTGTCTTGGGCAGCACATAAAACATTTAATATAATTTATAAAATGCACACAAGTAACAAAACTTCCCCATTTTTATAACATAGCCACATCCAACCCACAGATGAAACACAGGAGGTACTGTTGTGGATGAGCAAGTTCGAACAACAGAGACTTGCCACATTTATTATAGCCGTTGGCTGAGCGGGGCTAGTGCAAAGAAAGTTTCCTTGGCAATGGGAAGCAGTTTGATTTCTCCTTTCAAATCGTGCTTTCAGTTGGGGAGGGCCCAGGGGAGAACAAGCAGAATCTTAAGCAGAACCATGCCAGGTTAGTGGGGGGTACAAGGAAGTTTCACACACAGTAGGTGAGCTACAAAACATCCTGCACCTGCAGCAAGTTTACTGCCAAGCTGGACGTGAGGATTTTGGATGCTTTGTTCATGTGCAAGCACTTTGTTCAGCACAGGTACAAAATGGCACTGAGGCATAAGATGGAGTCAGGTTGGCTCTCACATACCCAACTCCTCTAAGCATGATGTCAAAGCGTTGACTCAATGAGAGCCTCTTGATTGGTCAGGGGGTTATACAAGGGATTGTAGTAGGATCTCATATACACATCAGTTTAACAGATACTGTACGCTGTTTTACAAAGTTGATTATCCAATTAAGAATATAAGGGCCAATCAGGAACCTGAGAAAAAGCAGGATAAGGCAAGCAGCTAGTCCGGTGATGAGGGTAGTTACCCAAGGGCTCCAATTGAACAGGTTATGATACCACGAGTTTTTACTTTCCCTCTCCTGACATCTATCTAGATTTTCCTTGACCTTTTGAAGGGTATCATGGATTACACCTGACTTGTTGGCATAGAAACAACATGCCTCCTCTAGAGCAGCACATAATCCTCCTCATGACATGGGCACTAAATCAAGCCCCCTTCTATTCTGGAGGGCCATATCAGCTAGTGACTCTACTTGGGAGTGCAGAGTCTCAATGGCATATTGCAGGCTTCCTAGGTAAGTGTCTACCTGTTCTGCCAAAGCTGAGAGTCCAAGGTCTCCTCTAGCCAATGCAGCAGTTCCAAGTGTCCCTGAGCCCGCTACCCTCAATCCCAACAAAATTGGAATAACTATGGGGGCTGCTCACTTCTGTCTGTACAGTAGTCCTGGGGGTGCTATGAAATCCCATCCCTGAGGTCCTCCATACACATAAACATGAGGAAGAACTCACACCAGGATTCACAAGACTTCAGGTCTAGTATCTCCCTCAGGAATTCTGACACAACTAGTGAGGTACAAGCTACTAGTGAGGTCCTGAGGTACAAGCTAGCCAAGTCCCGATAGGGGAAAAATAAACATTCAAGGTCTCCAGAGTCATGGTTTGGCTACACACAGCATGAAAAGGGGAGTTACTCATATCATAAGAAGAAGTTGCCAGACAGGTTGCATTTCCATAAACTTCACCAATTGTCAAGGAGGGCTTTGCAGAAGTGCATGCTAAGGCAGTACTTGAGGCTTTGATTGAGCCCAAGGCTCCCACACCCACATAATAAGGAGGCTTTGCTTTTAGACAGAGCCAACAGTCCTGAGCCAGGTCTGGTTGAGTCAGGTTTAACATAGTGTGGATGGCTCCCAACATGGAGAAAAGGGAGGGAGGGGGTACACATGGGGGTCTGCTCTATTGATAGCTAAGACCATATGCTTCGAAGAAGAGATAACAGGGTGAGGCTCAAGTAAGGGGTCCTTTACCTTCATTAAGGGTCCTATTGGCTGCCTTGGTGCTCGGCTTAGCAACTGGGTTTGAAAGGCAATGATTTCCCCTGGATCAGGAATTAGTCCTCCAGGGAGCCAGAAGCAGAAACCCCAGTTCCATCCTGTGGCCCATTTAGAGTCCCAGGGCCTTTGTATCAGAATTGTGACTCGGCACTCACGTTTCCAAACTGTAATATCATTAGTGACATTGGTCCTCCACTATAGGAGGCAATCTTTACACAGCCCCAGTTAGGGCAGTAGAAATCAGTTGGGGACCCACAATGCCACTGTCCAAAATGGATTGAATCCTGAACACACATAAAAGTCATGGCCTCCCAGGTTTATGAATGGATAGTAGTAGCTTCCCCAATCTCTTCTGACTAATTTACAGAGATAGACCTCAGGCAGCCTGAGAGGTTGCCAAGGGCAGATGGTACCAAAAGTGACATTACCTAGAATTTCTCCTGAGCTAAAGGAGGTGAGTAGAAAGGAGTATACCTCTCCTTGTTGCATCTCTCTAGAGTTCAGCCTTGTCGGCCCAAGGACAATAAGGACAACCATTACAATCATGATTGAACTGGCCTTAGCTTTAAAGGACCAGGTCTCAGCTCAGCAGTCCACTGTTTTGCCTGCTTGACCCACAAATGGTGAACCTACATCAAGATTCTGTCAACCTTGAGAGCTGAGGGTGTCGTGAGGACAACCGTGTAGGGTCCCTTCCAGGCTGGAGTCAGTCCTTCACTCTGAAAAGCCTTCATGAAGACAGTATCCTTGGGCTGGAATGGGTGGCATGGTGTAGAGCTGGGCAGGGGCTGAGTAGCTCCTACATGGGAGTGAACAGTGTTCTGTACCTGTTGGAGAGCCTGGAGATACTTAAACAGGGACTGGTTAGGAAATTCTTCTAGTGCCTCACTTTTAACCTTGGGGAGCTGGGGGGGGGGTCTGCCAAACATAATTTCATAAGGAGTAAAACCTGCTTTATAAGGGGTACATCTAACTCTAAGGACAGCCAAAGACAGCAGGCTGACCCATCCTTCACCAGTTTCCAACATCAATTTAGTCAGAGTAGATTTTAGGGTCCAATTCATCCATTCCACTTGCCCTGAGCTTTGCGGTCAATAGGCACAGCAGAGTTTCCAATTTATACCCAGTGCCCTACTGACTAATTGAGTTCTAGAAGCTACAAAGGCAGGGCCATTGTCAGATCTGATGGACACCAGTAGTCTGAATCTGGGAATTAATTCCCGAAGAAGTTTCTTTGCCATCACAGTGGCAGTCTCCCGCCAAGTAGCATAGACCTCCGCCCATCCTGAGACGGTATCTATGAAAACCAGAAGGTAGCAATAGACACCCGCTGGTGGTTTGATCTCTGTGAAATCCACTTCCCAGTGTTTTCCAGGATTCCTACCCCAAATCTGACCCAGAGAGGTGCAGATGGGCCCTGGTGGGGATTTACTTGTACACAGGTTGGACACCTAAGAGAGGCCTGGTGGACCAGTTCTTGCAGCTTTGTAAAGCAGTGTCTTGGAGCTAGAAGCCTGGTCATCTTGGAGCCCCCAGATGCATGACCTATTACAGTTGCTGGATGAGCTGTCATCCTAATGCCCAGGGAGGTAGATCCGACCCTCTGGACATTTCCACCAGCCTTGGGGATCTTCTTTGCTTGCAGCTGGCTTGCTTCTTTACCTTCCTCTTCATTGTAAGTAGGGCTAGTAGGGAGCAAATGGGGAGGAGGACTCATGGTAGACAGGATGACTAAGGGTTCAGCTGGCCTCAGGCCTGCCTCTCTGGCTCCACAGTCCTCAAGTTGATTTCCCTTAGCCTCGAGTATACTGTCCTTTTGGTGACCCCAAACATGAATGATGGCTACCTTCTTGGGAAGCCATGCCACCTTTAGGAGAGACAATATCTCTTTTTTGTTTTTTGTTTTTTTGGTACCTGGGATCAAACTTGGGTCCTTGAACTTGTGCAGCAGGCAGCGAAACCACTGAGCTAAATCCCCAGCCCTCTTCTTTGTTCTTGACAGTCTTTCCTGCAGCTCTCAGAAGCCCTCTCTCCTTGTAGATCCTCGCATGGACATGTAGAGTAGCAAAGGCATACCTACTGTCAGTGTACACATTTATCTTTTCCTTTCCCCATCTCAAGGCCTGGGCCAAGGCAATCAGTTCTGCTTTTTGGGCCAAGGTCCCCTCAGGCAGAGGCTGGGCCCAAGTGACTTGATCAACTGTACTTACTGGAGCTTCCACCCTCCATACCCTGCTTACCACCATGCTGCTTCCATCTGTGAAGAGGATGGCATCTGCCTCAGCCAAGGGGGTGTCTGTTAAGTCTGATCAGCTCCCTGGGTCTGGCCCAGCCCCTCCTCACAGTCATGAATTGGGTTATCATCCAGTAGCAAGTAGCAAGATTGAGGACTGCTCTGCTGAGATGATGTGAGGCTGGTCGAGCAAGAGGCTTTGATGCTGAGTGAGGTGGGCATTTGACAGCCATTTGTTAGCAGCCCCCACCCCCCGAGCAGAGTCTCTACTGAATGAGGGGCAGTTAGGACTAGGTCCTGTCCAAGGGTCAACTTATCAGCCTCCTTGACCAGTAAAGCTGTGGCAGCTACTGCCCAAAGACATGAAGGCCATCCTGAGGCCACAGGATCTACTCCTTTAGAGAGATAGGCCACAGGGCACTTCCAGGGTCCCAAGGACTGTGTTAGGACTCCCTTAGCAATCCCTCTTACCTCATGGATGAGTAGATGAAAAGGCTTAGTAACATCGGGTAGTGCCAGAGCCGGGGCTGACACCAGATCTCTCTTCAGATTCTGGAAGGCTTCTTCTTCATCTATTCCCCAGTTTAGGGGTTGATTCCTCCGGAGGCAGAATGGAGGGGCCATGCTATCTCAGCAAACCCAGGCATCCATAGGCGACAGAATCCAGCTACACCTAGGAATTCCTGTATCTGTTTCTTGGTAGTTGGTGTGGGTATCTGGAGGACGGCCCTTTTCCTGGCCTGGGACAAGGCTCTTCTTCCTTCTGAGATTTCATACCCCAGGTACAATACTTTAGGGGCATAGAGTTGTGCCTTCCTGGCTGACATATGGTAGCCCAATTCCTCTAGTAGCTGAAAAAGCTCTCCCGTCCCCCACAGGCATTCTGAATAGCTAACAGCAGCTAATAACAAATCATCCACATATGGAAGCAGGGTGAGCTTAGGGTGGTGGGACTGAAAACTCACCAAGTCCTTCTGGAGGGCCTCACTGAACAGGGTGGGTGCATTTGTGAACCCTTGAGGCAGCCAGGTCCAGGTGAGCTGCCAGGAGTCTCTGGAAACTGGGTCAGTCCACTTGAAAGTGAAGATAGGCTGGCTGGCTGGGGCAAGGGGCACACTGAAAAAAGCATCCTTTCAATCTAGCACAGTATACACTTGGTGCTCAGGAGACAGCAAACTCAGGAGGGCATATGGGTTGGGGACAGCAGGATGCAGAGTTACCACTTGCCAGTTAGCTTCTCTCAAGTCCTGAACTGGCCTGTAATCTGATGTCCCTGGTTTCTGTACTGGCAGGAACGGGGTGTTCCAAGAAGCCTTGCAGGGAGTTAATATCCCAAAGTCCAGCAGCCTCTCAATGTGAGGGGCTGTGCCCTGTCTGGCCTCATGAGAGAGGCGGTATTGTTGAGGTCTCATCCCAGCAAGGGCAGTGGGCAGTCCAGTTGCTCGCTCATGAGCAGGCAGTTTTGGACTGCTTCCGTGGCCCCTGGGATGGGAATGGTTTGTGATGAAAGCTTTCCCAGGGGAGTTTTTAACATGGATCTCTTGGTGCCAGTGTCCACCAGGAAACAGACTCATTGGCCCCTACTTCAACATTTGCCATAGGCTCCCAGGCCAAGAGAGAAGGAGCCCTGGCCTCCTCAGTCTGAATATTCCTTTCCCCTGGACCTGGGGAGAGATAGCACCTTGGCAGAGGGCCTGTGGGGGCATTCATCTTTCCAGGGCCCTTCCTCCTTGCAGAAGGCTCACTGATTTCTGCCCAATGGTGGGTGTCACCCGGGCTTTCTAGGCACCTGCCCTTTGGGCTTCCCAGAAATGGGTCCCATGGGGTCCCCTCTGATGGCTGCTGCCAAGATCTTTGTTTCTTTGCTGACCGCTCAGCCATAGCTGTGGCCAATTTTTGTTTCTCTGAATCCCTATTGCCAAACACCTTTTGAGCTCCTTCTAACAGCTGAGACATGTTCATTCCTGGGAATCCCTCCAATTTTTGTAAATTTTTCCTAATATTGGGTGCAGACTGAGTAACATAAGCCAAATTTATAGCTCTATTGTTCTCTGGAGCAGAGGGGTCAAATGGGGTATAAACCCGGATGGCCTCTCTGAGTGTCTCCAAGAATGCAGCGGGGGACCCTTCTGACCCCTACATTACTCAGTGGGTTTTGCTGCTACTCAAATCCCATTTAACAAGTTCTGGTGAAAGGTGAGTAAAGCCTGCCTCCCCCCCGAGGAATTTGGATCCCATTCAAGCCACTCTGAGGAGAACCCTTGCTTCAGCAATTTGTGTGCCTCCTCTTCTGTGTGTCCCCCTTTAAGAGTTTTCTAGCTTCAAACCTAATTCTGTCCTGTTCCTCAGCAGTGAACAGGGTCAATAACAACTGCTGACAGTCATCCCGCATCAGAATATGAGTCCTAAAGATCGACTCTATCAGGGAAATCAAAACCTGGGACTTCTCAGAGAATGGCGTATTCTGGGTTTTCCAGTTATAGAGGTCAGAAGTGGAAAAGGTAACATATACCAGGAATGGGCGGGTTCCTGGTCCTGCTCCATCAGGAGGAGGGGCCTCCCTCAAAGGCAAGAGAGCCTCTGGACTGCGTCTTCCCGAGGTGGTGACCGCCTGCCGGGATAGGAGAGGCCCTCCTATGGGGGGAGAGGTAGCAGGGGAAGTAGAGGAAGAAACAAGGAGTCAGGGACAGATGGGTCAGGATGAACTGGAGAAGGGGTATGAACTAGGGTTATATGGTGGTGGACAGGGCAGGACTTCCTCAGGATCTGACTGCTGCAGAACCAGTTTCTTTCTCTCCAGACTTCACCTACAAGGGGGAGAAGAGCTTTTGGAAACAAGCAGCTTTGAACAGGCTTTTGCAGCACAGGCCTTTAGCCATGGAGGAGGGTGCTGCACTACAGTAAACCAGGAGTCAATGCAAGGGAACTGATCAGGGTGTCCTGGTGACCCAGTAACAACCTTCCAAACTGCTTGAGCCAATTTAGGGCCCAGGGAGCCCTCAGAGGGCCATACCACACCAAAAGAGGGCCAGTCAAGCTCACAAAAATGGGGAGTTTGTCCTTTAACAGTTTCACTCCATAATCATCAGAAAATCCTGAGGAAAAATTTCTAGGCATGCAGACCAGGGGTGTAACAAGTTGTAAAGATGATGACCCCATGCTAGAGAGACTTAGGGCAGGCAGGAGATACCCAAGCATAGGAGCTGCAAGAACAAATAAAAAGAGAAGAAGATGTCCGGACATAGAGAAAGAGGCCTTAATGCTTATGTGGTGCACCCTTGAATGATGTCACCACAGACAAAGGGAGGGGGTGTTCCTCTGTGGGAGGAACTACTCTGTCAGTTGACTCACAGCGGGCCTCTCAGCCACCTTAAGGACCGTCCAGGCTTTAGGGTATATTTATCTCATCACAAGAGCACCCACTTGGCCTTTCATAGACACGTCCATGGAACCACAGTACAACCTCCTTCAGATCCTGTAACTCTGAGGGGAATCCCCCTCTTTGTCAGGGGACATGAATGGAACAGTCTATTGTTTACAGTGTCCATTTCCAGTCATTCATTCATTCATACAGCAATCATTCAGAGGTTAAAGACATTCCAAACCTGTCCCCGGAGATTTACCAGATTGGCTTGCTTACAGCCAGGCCAGACCAGTCCAGACCAGGGGTCCACCTCAGTCAGTGTCCTGACCTTAGGAGGGACCCAGGGAATGCCTTCATCAAGGACTAATGTTCCCCTCCAGAACCAGAAGGATCCTTATCTGCAGACCATATGGACTACAGAAAATTTGGAGGGTATCTCAGTTGTCTCTGCAGTCCCCTCAGTGTCAGCAGTGAGACTACCGGGCCCTGGAATGTCTCAGGGGGCGCCCCCCCATAGTTTGCTGCTGCAGACAGGAGGGATCACACTGAGGCCAGTTCACCCGGTGTGGCCATCTCGCTGGGGTCTCCAGCTGTTGTGGATGAGGAAGTTAGAACAATAGTTAGAACAATCTGTGCCAGATTCGAGCCCGTTTATTATAGCCAGCGGCTGAGGGGGGCTAGCACCCAGAAAGGTTCCTCAGCAATGAGAAGTGATTTGATTTCTCCTTTCAAATCCTGCTTTCAGTTGGGGAGGGCTCGGGGAGAGCAAGGGCAATCTTACAGAAGCAGAACCATGCCAGGTCAGTGGGGGGTACAAGGAAGTTTCACACACTAGGTGAGCTGCACAACACCCTGCAACCACGGCAAGTTTACTGCCAAGCAGGATGTGGGGGTTTTGGGTGCTTTGCTCAAGCACAGGTACAAAAAGGCACTGAGGCACAAGATGGAGTCGGGTTGGCTCTCACAGTATTGGAGATTAACTCAGGGTCTTTACACTGAGCTACATTCCCAGCCCTTTTTATTTTTTACTTTTTGAACCAGGGTCTCTCTAAGTTGCCCAGAAGGTACTCAGACTTATGATTCTCCCGTCTCAGGCTCCCAAGTGCTGGGATTGCAGGTGTGGGTAACACGCCTGGCAAGATTGGACACTTCTGAGTAAGTCACTATGATACCTCTTCAAACCCTTCAGGGGTATTTAAAGAACTTTTTTCAGGGCTGGAGTATAGATATTTCAAGCATCACTATGAATTTACACATTTAAGAGAAAGGCAGTGAGAGGAGGTTACTCAGGGTAGCTTTTCATTTCCACTTCTAAGCTCAGCTGCCCAGTACACAGCAACAAGTCACAGGATTGTTTAATTTTCAGCTAATTAAAATTTAATACAAACAATAATTTCTCAATTGTCTTGGCCAAATGTGGCCAGTGGGTACCGTATCATCACTGACAGAGAATATTTCATTATTATAAAATGTTCTCATTAGACAGCTGTGGTCTAAGGTCTGTCATCCACCAGATTATCATTTTTAAGAGTTGCCCCCTAGGGCTGGGGTTTAGCTCAGTGGTTTCGCCGTCTGCTGCACAAGCACACGGACCTGAATTCAATCCCCAGTACCAAAAAAAAAAGAGTTGCCCCCTCTGAGAGAGAAGCCCAGAGACTTATGCATGAGGATGACAGCAATCCCACTCCTAGATGCAGACCCAAGAGAAGTGAAAACCCAACAGAAACATGCACATGGATGTTCACAGTAGCATTATTTGTAATATCCAAAAGGAAACAACTGATGAATGAATAAACCAATTGTGGTCTGTCCATGCAATGGAGTATTAGTCATTACAAGTGAGTAAAGCACTGGTTTGTGCTACCACATGGATGAACCTCAAAAATATTATGCTCCATGAAGTAAGCCAGGCACAAAACCACATATATATTGTCTAATTTCAATTATATGAAGTGTCAGAACTGGCAAAGTGGGAGAGACAGAAAGATTAATTGTCAAGAGGAGAGAATAGATGCTGCCTAATGGGCACAGGGTTTCCTCTGGTGACGAGCCTGGAACTAGATGGAGATGATGGCTGAACGACATGCTAAATGGTTGTTCACTTTGAAATGGTTCCCTGTATGTCATGTAGATTTCAGTTCAATTTAAAAAATCTGACCTCATAAATGAATATGTAACAAATAGTAAGACTCAAGGTCAGGGAGAAAAACAAATAGACATAGAGGGAAACTGGAAAGGACAGAGCAGACCAGAAGTCTGGAAGGAATCTGGTCCCTTCTTGTGCGCTCTGCAATGCTGCAGGCCCCTCAGGAAGAATGGGAGCAGGCACTTCCCTTGGTACCACAGCAGCCATGCAGACCACACAGGAGGAGGAGAGGGTCGCTGAGTTCCTGGGCAGGAATTCTGACATGGCCGCTGGTGGCTCTTGTCTGCCTTGCTGTGCCCTCTGCCATGCCCTGTAGGGTAGCAGGCATTTCCCCGGCCACTGTGTTACAGGCCCACTCACCTTCGTCAGGACCTTGGTCACTCCGCACACATCCTTGTGGGTGGGCATTGCACTGAGGCTGCTGAGAAAGAGACGTACAGGGTTCTAGAAGGATGAAACTTGGCACTATCCCCACTGGGAGTGTGTGTGGTACCCAGGACTCTCAGCCTGGCCTCGGGTGTCCTGCATCCCTCACCTAGGTATGTGTCTGCTTCCCAGCCCAAGCCCGTGTTTGGTCTCTCTCTCCTCAGCTGGGTCAGTTCTTACACACTCATCCAAATAGTCAATAATCTCTCCTTTCAAACAATTAAAAATAAAACTACCACATGATCCAGCAGTCCACTCCTGGGTATATGTCCAAAGGAAATGAAAATGAATATGTGAAGAGACAGCTACACATCTATGTTTACTGTGGCACTATTCACAATAGCCAAGATATGGAATCACCCTAAATGTCCATCGAGGCATGAGAGGGTAAAGAAAATATGATGTCTCTAGACAAGGAAATACTATGCATCCTTAAAAAGAATGATAGCCTGCCGTTTGTGACAACATGGATGACACTATATGTTGTCCCTCAGTAGCCACAGAGGATTGGTTTTAGAATTCTATTCAGATAACAAAATCCATGGGTGCTTGTGTCTCTTATATAAAATGTCATACTATTTGCATATACCCTATGAATATCCTCCCATATAGTTTAAATCATCTCACAATGACTTCTAATACATAATACACTGTATGTGCTATGTAAATAGTTGCTATGCTATATTATTTAGGAAATCATTGCAAGAAAAATCCTCATACATTTTCACTACAAAGTTTTTCAAATAACTTTGATCTTAGGTTCTTTGAATCCACAGATGTGAGGGTCAGTCATAAAAGGGAGAAACTCCAGTCATTTGCTGATGATGTGGATGAATCAGGAGGACATTGTGCTAAATGAGATAATCTAGTCACAGAAAGACAAATACAATTTGATCTATTTCTATGACTCTCCCACTGAGTCATCCCTGGTACGTAAAAAAGTCAAACTTACAGAAGCTGAGAGGAGAATGGTGGTTATGGAGTTAAGGGCAATGTCATGGAGATGTTTTTAAATTTCCCAATGTTTACAAAATGGACCACCCACCTCCTCCTAGTTTCTGGGTTCCCTTAACTTTGAATTAAAGTGTCACTTTAGGACTTCTGGGAAGATGGCAGAGTGGTGAGCAGCAGAGAAAGAGCTTCTCCAAGATTTGGTGTCCTGACACTGGAATATAGCAGCACGAGGAGGAGAAGGAGGAGGGAGTGGGTCCCCAGGACCCAGGAAGGATCTGAGATGAGAACTGAAGTCTACAGCAAGAGTAGAGAGAAAGACTTTAATGAAGAGGAGGCAGGTACCAAGCAGTGTCTCTCCCAGAACCAGGACTCTCCAAGAGGGAATAGCGGGCCAAAAGTTCAGATGCACAGTGACCCCAGAGGCCTCCATGGAGAAACACACCACTGGAATGGAGCAGTGGATGAACTGGACAGCAGCAGCTGGTGAGTTAGCCGTGTACAAACCTCACCCAGGAGAGGGTGATTGGCCAGTAGCCATCTTGGAGAGGGGCCAACTGAGCTTAGAACTCAGAACAGCTGCGGGTAGACTTCATCTAGTGGCTTCCGGTGCCTCAGTGTGGGTGCTGAGTTCAAGTCAGCAGGAAGTCAGGGAGCAGAGTTCAAGCAGTAGGAGACACATAGACTATTGTAGGCTCAAAGAATCCAGTTCCAGCATCATAGCCAGAAACCAGCCTGAACTTCAGAGGAACTAAAGGGGCAGGCTGGCTGGGATTATCCACGGACCCCACTGTGAAGCTGCAGCTAGCTTGCTGGGATTAATCAATTTGGCTCTGGATTCTGTTTGCCCACATTGCCTTACAGTGACAGCACAGACACACCTTGAATTAGATATTTTTGGGTTTAAAAAAAAACTTTTTTCTCTTTTATCTTTCTGTTTTTCCTCCTTTCTAGTTCTTGTTTTTAAACTAGTTAAAAACTAAACATTTTTTCTTGATTGCTTGAACACAGTTTCTAGTTTTTTGTTATTGTTCTGTTTTGTTCTTATTTATATTTTTTCCTTTTCTCTTTCCTGACTTCTCACCAGTTTCCTAAAGTTTGTTCTCCAGCCTTGCATATGACCTCTTTCTCTTCTTTTATTTCTATTTTTTATCCCTTAACCTCTTTTAAATCTTCTCCACAAGGGTATAAAACCATTTTAAGGGCTACAATTTGTTATTTACTAGGCTGTATTTATGCTATTGTTATTGCTGACTGTACTACTTTAGCCAAGGTGACAAAATTGTGCTAATCAGTGTTCCTCCTGGTATACCAAGACTGAGATTGCCTAAGGGTGTTAAAAGAAAAAAAACCCTACAGGCCAGTGCTAAAGAACTGGCAGCTGGGTCAAGTAGGCAGAAACTTCTTATCCCCAATAAATTGAAGGGGAAGGATACTGCAACAGACTCAAAACCCAAAAGCTAGCTACACCTGGAAGAAGTAGTCATTTCCTAAGGATTCTGAATACTGGAAATAAAGCTCCTCACCATAAGCAATTTATGAGCATCAACTCAGGAATCAAACTTTTAAAAAGTAGAAAATGAGAAGACACTTAAATAAGATGCAACTCCCACAGACTTTCAGCTCATCAAAGGCAAATCCCAGGGGCAATGAAGTAGAGCAATCTGAAAGCCACCCACCTGAACTCTCTGAAGTGGTAACCTCAGAAGTAATGAAGCAGATGAATGAGTCTCTAGAAAAAAAATCAAAGCAGAAGTAATTTCCCAGACAACGACAGAGATGGTGACCCAGCGTGAAAGATATAGATAAGAAAATAGAGGGGCTCAAAATGTGATAGAAACCATGAACACCCAGCATAGGAAAGAAATTAAATCCATGAAACAGATTCAAGCAGATATCCAGGAGATGAAAAACTCCATTGAGGGGCCAGAGATTCAGCTCAGTGGTGCCGATGCCTGCCTGGCAAGTGCAGGGTCCTGAGTTTGATCCCTGGTACCAAAAACAAAAACAAACAAACAAAAACTCCATTGAAGGAACACACAGCAGAATGAGCCAATGTGAAGGCAGAGTACAAGATATAGAAGACAGGACTGCAGTTAGGGGTCAGGAAGAGAGATCTCTTAAAAATAGCAAAGAACCACAAGAAATCAATCCAGGGGCTACTAGACAATGCAAAGAAGAATAACATAAGACTGATCAGAGTTGATGAAGAAGCAGGAGATAGTGCAAATGACATAAAAAAACAGTTCTCAGAAGTAATGGCAGAAAAATTCCCTAGCAGGGGAAAAGAACTTGACATACAGATAAGTGAGACATATAGGACCCCAATTAGCCATGATCAAAAAAAAATCTTCCCCAAGACATATAATAGTCAAGATTTCAGAAATTCAACACAAGGACAGAATATTAAAAGCAGTTAGAGAAAAGAAACAAATCAGCTATAAAGGAAAGCCCATCCTAATCACAGTGGACTTCAACACAAACTCTCAAGTCAAGGAGAGTTTGGAGTGCAGTATTTCAAACAACTTCCAACCCAGATTGATGTACCCTGCAAGACTATCAGTCAAAATTGATGGAGAAATGAGATACTTCCATGACAAAAAAACACCTGAAGAAATTCATGACAACCAAACCAGCACTCCAAAGTGTTCTGAAGGATATTCTAGAGACAATAAGAATTACAATTCCATGAACCCCAACAATGAATCCGCTAGGCAACACAAGAAATTAAACAGAAAAAACAAAGAAGGAAGCCAACAGTAGGAAAATAACATGACAGAGATAAGACAATACATATCAGTTATAACCATCAAAGTTAATGGTCTCAATTCACCAATCAAAAGAAACAGACTGGCAGAATGGGTCAAGAAGCAAGATCCATCAATATGGTGCATACAAGAAACAAATTTAATTGAAAAACAAGTTCACTTGACTTTTCAAGGGATGGAAAACAATATTCCACAAGACAGAAAACCAGAAAAAAAGCAGAGATAGCTATTCTATTAGCAGACAAAGTGAATTTCAAGCCAAGACTGATTAAGGGAGACAAAGAAAGTCACTACATCCTGGTAAAGGGAACAAGCCAAGAGTAAGAGATAACAACCATAAATATATATGCACCAAATAGAAGCACACCCAACTATACAAAACAATAACTGACATGAAAAATCATATAAGCACTAATGCAGTTGTAATGGGGGACCCTAATACCCCACTGTCACATATAGACAGATCAACTAGACAAAAAAATCAACAATGAAATATTAGAATTGAACCAAACTTTTTTTTTTTTGGTACCAAGGATCAAACTTGGGAACTTGCGCTTGCAAGGCAGGTAGAGGAAACACTGAGCTAAATCCCCAGCCCTGAATGAAATTTTTTAACAAATGAACTTAGTAGATGTCTACAGAGTGTTCCTTCCCACATCAGAATACACATTCTTCTCAGCTGCACATGGGACTTTCTTCAAAATAGCTCATAGAAGATGCTTAAATCAATGCAAAGGAATTAAAATTATCCTCTGTATATTATCAGTCCATAGTGTAATGAAATTAGAAATTAATGGCAAAAGAAAACACAAGAACTTCATAAACACAGAGAAATTAAATAACACCCTCCTGAACAACCAATGGGTCACAGATGAAATTAAAGAAGAAATGAGGCAATTTCTACAATTAAATGATAATGACAATACAACATACTGGAACTTATGGAATACAGTGAAAGCAGACCTATGAGGGAAATTTATAGCAGTGAATTCTCGTATCAGGAAAACAGCAGGCTCAAATAAATAACCTAATGTTGAACCTGAAGCTTCTAGAAATAAAGAGCAAGTCAAGCCCAAAGCTCATATAAGGGAGGAAATTATAAAAATCTGAGCAGATATTAATGCAATGAAGACTAAGAAAACAATACAAAGAATCAATGAATTGACGAGTTGATTCTTTGAAGGATTAAATAAAATTGACAAACTCATGGCCAATCTTATCAAAAAATGAAAGAAAAGACTCAAATCCACAAAATTAGGAATGAAAAGGAAGAAATCACAACAGACCCTGCAGAGATTCAGAAGATTATCATTACCTACTTTGAGGACCTGTACTCTATTAAGACAGAAAATGCAGAAGAAATGGACAGATTCCTAGATACATATGAATTACTAAAACTGAGTTAAGAAGATATAGAAATTCTAAATAAACCAATATTAGTCAATGGAATTGAATATGTAATTTAAAAACTACCAACAAAGAAAAGCCCTGGCCCTGATGGATTCACTGTTGAATTCTACAAGAAATTTAGAGAAGACCTAATGCCACTACCCCTCAAACTCTTTAATGAAATTGAAAGGGAAGCAATACTCCCAAATTCATTCCTGGAAGCAAGCATTACCTTGATTCCAAAACCAGAGAAGGATCCAACCAAAAAGGAGAATTACAGGCAAATCTCCCGAGTGAACACAGATGCAAAAATCCTCAATAAAATACTGGCAAACAAAATGCAGCAAATCATCAAGAAGGTTATATGCCATGACCAAGTTGGATTCATCCCAGGGATGCAGAGATGGTTCAATGTACACAAATCAATAAATGTAATACATTATATTAACAGAGCCAAGGACAAAAACTATATGATCCTCTCAATAGATGCAGAAAAAGCGTTTGACAAGATCAAACACCCATTCATGATAAAATCCCTACAGAAAGTTGGTATAGATGGTATTTATCTCAATCTGATAAAAGCCATCTATGACAAAGCAACAGCCAACATCATATTAAATTGGGCAAAAACTGAAAGCTTTACTCTAATATCAGGAACAAGACTAGGATGTCTATTGTCACCACTTTTAATTCAATATAGTTATTAGACAGAGCAATTAGACAAAGAAAGAAGTAAAAGTAATAAGGAAAGGAAAAGAAGTTAAATTATCATTATTTGCAGATGACATTATACTCTACATAGAAGACTCCACAAACTCCACCAAAAAAATTTTTAGATTTGATAACCAAATTCAGTGGTGTAGCTGAATATTAAGTCAACACTCAAAAGTCAATAGCCTTCCTGTACACAAATAACAAACTCACAGAGAGAGAAATTAGAGAAGCAATCCCTTTCACAATAGCATCCAAAAAATGAAATACTTAGGAATCATTCTAACAAAGGAAGTAAAAAAACCTCTACATTGAAAACTACAGTACTCTGAAAAGGGAGATTGAAGAGGATATCAGAAAATGGAAAGGCATCCCTTGTTCTTGGATAGGAAGAACCAATATAGTGAACATGGCCATACTTCCAAAATTATTATACAGATTTAATGCAATCCCAATCAAAATCCCAATAGATTATCTCACAGAATTAGAAAAAACAATCCTAAAATTCATTTGGAACCAGAAGAGACCTAGAATAGCAAAGGCTATTCTGGCCAAAAAAGGCAAGGCAGGGGGCATCACAATCCCTGACCTGAAATTATACTACAAAGCTACTGTGATAAAAACAACATGGGACTGGAAGGGGGATTTAGTTCAGTGGTGCCACTGCCTGCCTCGAAAACACAAGGTCCTGAGTTCGATCCCTGGTACTAAAACAAAACAAAACCAAAAAACAGCATGGTACTGGCAAAAGAACAGACCTAAGGGTTTTTTATACAATGGAGTACTACTCTGCCATAAAGAAGGATGAGTTTCAGACATTTATAGGTAAATGGATGGACCTTGAGACCACACTCTTAACTGAAATAAATCAGACACACATGTTTAAATACTGCATTGCTTCTCTGGTATGAGAAACTGAAAGTGGAAATAAGGACTGAGATTTATAATGGATGTTGGGAAATAGGAAGAAAGTGTCCAAAGGGGAAGGGGAACAGGGAGGAGGAGGGAAAAAGGAAGGAAGGGACAAATAGAAGAAAAAAATGGAAACAAAGCTTTTGTACATAGGAAGGGGAGGGGGCTTGAGGAGGAAAATGGAATAAAATAAAATAAAAATTATTTTTAAAAAGAAAGTGAAGGCTGGGGATTTCGCTCAGTGGTTCTACTGCGTGCCTCGCAAGCACAAGATCCTGAGTTCAATCCCCAGTACCAAAAAAAAAAAAGAAAGTGGAAAAAAAAAAGAGTCACTTTAGCAGATAGCAACTCTGCAGAGAAAGGGCTGCGGGCTGCGCTGAGCTCATGCACCCCCGCTGTGCACCTGTGTCCCCGAGGCTCTGGCGTAATGCTGAGTCAGCCTGGCCTTCCTGAGCAGCTTCTTCTCTCCGGCATGTTGCTCAGTGAGTGACTGGGACTAAGGAAACACACTGTCTGTCTCACCACTGCTCTGTCAGCACAGTGTTGCATGCTTTAGCCACTGCTGAAAGGGGAAAAAAAAGGAAAAGTCATGCAAGTTGTAATAGAAAAAATAAAACCTATTTTCAGA
The DNA here is from genome assembly GCF_000247695.1 of Heterocephalus glaber. Next base: position 1,125,757 of record NW_004624937.1, on the reverse strand, counting down.
TGATGTGATTGTCCACACAGAAAAATCCCAAGGAACTTTCAGATCAAATGAACTCCTTAAGGTCACAGAATAAAGACGAATGCAAAAGTCAACTGATTACATTGCTGCCCATCACAATGAACATGTGAAGACTGGAACTGTCACTAGCTTTAGTGGTAATGGAAATTAAAACAAGCAGCGGTATGAAATCAGAGGCAAAGGTTTTAATGGGAAGGTAAGAGAAAACAGGGAGAGCAGGGAAAGGACTCCATCTTTAGCAACTGAAGGGCGTACACTGATAAAGAGGATCAGATAGGCCTGCCAACAGAGGATCAGGCCAATTTCATGGAGGGCTGAGGCAGCAGACAGAGACAGGCAGTGTGGGAGGCATCCTGGCCTCAGGCTCAGGCAACAGGCAGGATGCCTTCTGGTTCTTGGAGATCACAAGGCATCCTGCTTTCACCGTGCTTCCCTCAGCTGCAGATGCTGACAATTGTCGGGGGTTCCATGGGCATCCTGGGAACCCCGGACCCCTCCCTCACTCCACTGAGCTCTGATTCCTGGAGGCTCTCCTGATTTTATACACTTTATCTGACTAGGGTTACACATTCCCTGGGTGCAAGGGCTGCAGTTTATCCTCCTTGGAAGTGAAGCCCTTTCCCCCTGTCCAAAAGCCAACTAGACAGTAGTCAGATCCACGACCCCGGGTTCCTGGGCCCACACTGCTGGAAAGCCCCTAGGTCCCCTGCTGTGCATACCAGCAACACCTGGCTCGCCCTTCACCCCTTGCCAAGTACATTATTTTGTCCTGGTTTTTCAAGTTAGATCTAAAATGTCACCAAAAGCCTCATATTCAGAGGTGGGGCTTTCAGAAGGTGACTGGCTCATGAGGGCTATCACTTTATCGTGGACTTCATGTATGATGAGATCATAATTTGATGGCATTATCAGGGTGTAATGGAAATTGAAGAGATGGGAGCTAGTTGGAGGAACTGGGTCCAGGCAGTGTAGTCTTGGGGCCTGCCTCTTGTCCTGGCTCCTTCCTCCCTGGTACCCACCCTCTCCGCTCCCTGGCGACCACAAGCCAGTTGCTTTCTTCTGCCAGGTCCTTCCGCCATGATGTTTCTGCTTTGCCACAGGCCCACAACAATGAAGCCGGCCAACTGCGGGCTGTGAGGCCTCTGAAGTCATGAGCCAATTCAAACCTTTCCTTCCTTTTTTTTTTTTGTATTAAATTCTTTTATTGGTACATTGTAGGTATACAACACAATTACATTTCTCATTGGGAATTGTACCTTTACATAATGCATCTGGGTTCTTATTTTTTCCCCATTCCTAGCCCTCCCTTCACGCCCTCCACCCTTCCCTATTTACAAAGACTTTATTTCCATTTTTTCCATTTCTCATCATTTTTCCTTTCCCTTCTTTCCTTTCCCCTGCCCCTCCCGCTACCCCTACCCCTTTGGACCTTTTCTTCCTATTTTACATTATCGATTATTCATTCTAATCATTGGTACATTTTAGGTATACAATATAATGACATTCATCACTGGAAATTTGCACCTTTACATAGTCTCTCTTGGTTCTTATTAAACCTTTCCTTCCTGAAGTCATTTCTCTCAAATATTTGGTCCCACAGACAAAAATCTAACCACGCTCACCTCCCCTGGGCTGCACCTGCATGGGGTTTCTGCTCACTCTCTCCTGCTCTGACACATTCACACACCTCTGTATCTAAACTTTTTAAACAGACATTCAGTTAAAGTCACAAAACATTCCTTTTCACCAAATCAATAAAAATGAAACACAGTTTCTGTTCCTTTATGATTGGACTGGTGTATGTTAACTCTTCATAAACTAAATGTATTCTAACACTACTTATGTGGTTCGATGGTCAGATGTTTATACTGTGTCTATGAGTGACCCTTTAAGATTTGGCATGCCCTCAAAATTATTGATTTTTTTCTTTCTGAAAGCAGTTTTCTGGGTTTTCTTTTTGCTTTGTTTGCATACTAGACATGGATTCCACTGCACTCAAAAATGTGTGTTGCTTAATGAAAATTAGCATTTCGGACAAAATTGAAGAGCCAGGTGTCTGTGGAGAGGACAAAAGGCTGCCTCTATTTTGTGTGTGATATTTTTATACGCACACAAAGAACTCAGCATCAGCTATTTATTTATTATTTATTCATGTATTTTGTATTCACTGTTCTTTCCCCCTCCTCTGAGCCATGTGGAGAAGGGGATTCCATCACGGTTTTATCCAGGATCCTAGAACTTAGGAAAAGGCAACACCGTCACCACGTAAGCATGTCATGCAGGGTTCTGGGTTCTAGAAGGTTCTTTCTGACTTGGCCAGTGGCGGCGGTGGGGCTGAGAGGAAGGAGGAATTTGAGAGGAGAAAGACCATGCCCCCTGCCCAGCCAGCGCCAAGCCCAGAGACACGCACGCACCCACGCACGCGGTGCTGACAGGTCGTGCAGCTGGGAGACCAGGTGCGAGTACACAGAAGGCCTGCAGCCAGAGGGCCCCACTAGCCAGAGCGCTGCCTGCCTCACGCCCTACCGTGGCTGGCCAATGAGAACACGGCAGGCTCTATAAAGGCGAGCCCGTTCCGGGGGCTCCCACGCAGGTGGAGGAAGCACCAGCAGCTGTGTTGGGCCGATGGCCCGCACGAAGCAGACGGCTCGCAAGTCGACGGGCGGCAAGGCTCCGCGTAAGCAGCTGGCCAGGATGGGCTACAAGACTGCACCCGCTACGGGTGACGTGAAGAGGCCGCACCGTTACCGGCCTGGCACTGTGGCGCTGCGCGAAATCCGTCGCTATCAGAAGTCTGCCGAGCTGCTGATCCGCAAGTTGCCGTTCCAGCGCCTGGTGCGTGAGATTGCTCAGGACTTCAAGACACACCTGCGCTTCCAGAGTTCGGCAGTGGAGGCGATGCAGGAGGCCTGCGAATCCTACCTAGTGGGGCTCTTCGAGGACACCAACCTGTGTGCCATCCACGCCAAGCGTGTCACTATCATGCCCAAGGACATCCAGCTCGCGCGCCGAATCCGCGGGGAGCGGGCCTGAGCCCCAAGCGCGCCCACGCCATACTGCTGTCACCCCAAAGGCTCTTTTCAGAGCCACTCACTGAGTCAGAAAAGTGGCTGTAGCTTGTGGCTCCCAGGCCTCAAAAGTGGCTCCTGCCTTTTTCTCTCAACCTCTACTTAAGCTTGAAATTGCGTATGTACTGTTACTTTGGCCTCTTACCAGTTGAGAGATCCAACTAGTCCTGTGCATTGGTAACTCACTATATCTAAGTTTAGAAAATGTGCAGTGGGTATGAGGACAAACTGAGTGTTTCCAGTTATCCTGGGTTCAGCAGTTTGTGCTTGTGTGGTGAGTGCTGAGTCTGTTTCTAGTTAGAGGTCCAGTTACCCGCACTATTAACTCATCTTATTTCCAGACAGTGGGCCAAAAGGTTTTGTGTGCTTTGTTAACTGCCAGTTTTCCTGTGGAAGTTTAGTTAATCTTGTGTGTGAAGTCAGCCTGTCTCCTGTTAGAAGTCCAGCTAGTTATGTGCATTATTACTTTTACCCATGTGCTGGTAGGTTCAGAGGATGGCTGGGGTGTGTGTGTGTATGTTTTAATTTGACCTTTCTCCAGTAAAAGTCTGAGTGAATTGTTGACATGACCTAAGTGAAATCAACATTGGGAAACTAACTGTAAAGTTCAGGAAGGCACTGTGCCCTGGAAATTATATCAGTTAAGTAGCACCAGCCCAGATGGCTCATGGCTCCAGCACTTTGAAATGGGCCTCCCGACTTCTAAAGTAGCCTGGGTTGCCTAGAATGAAAGAGATGGAGACCACCTGGCTAGGAAATCTTGCAGCTAGGCATGGAGAGGGTCGGCTGAGTCCGATGGCGGGGATGACCTGAGCATAGTGGTGATAAAGTAAGGGTTTTTGCCACTCTGCCACATACTGGGATCATTCATATTTTAAAATCTTTATTAAATTCAGACCCACGCACTGCCTGGTGCTAGGAATGCAGTGAATGAACTGATCAATTCTGTTGCTGCGTGCTGTGTTTGCAAGGTGCTTATTGTCAAGTGAAGGGTCGTTGTATACAGAAGCAACAGTGGAAAGTGCTCTTATAAATAGCAAGGGGTGAGGGTGAAATACCACCAGTATACAGCTGTGGATTCCTGAAACCCATTTATATCAATCAATGTATAGACTGTTGATTCAAAATTCAAAAGATTCATGAATTAGATTAGTATTCACACACTGAAAATCAATCATCTCTCTTAAGGATGTATAGGGTGACTTTTTGAGAGTTACCAAAAAAACTTAAGAATATTCAGAAACCATAGTGTTCTGATTTTGAAAGCTTCTGACCTTCATTATTAAGGTAAATTAATTCATCTGGGTGTCATGCCTCTTCATGAAGTCCTTGTCTTGGCAACCTTTGGCTCAGTGAAGAGCTAACCCTGAATAACTTTGCTGGATGGCATTGAGGAGGGATTTGGACAACTAACTCCAGGGAAACTGGATGTATCTTAGCATGATATGATTTCGTGAGGAAATTTGCCTTTTCGTGGGAGACCCAGTCCCTTGAGGAAGGGATCCTTGTCATCTGTTCTTCATATCCAAAAGAGTCTGGCCTTGTATGCTCCATTAGACATATGCTGAGATTCCACAGTTTAATGGACAGACCAGTACATGAATGAGTGACAGGGAGAGAAAGAATGGGTATGTGAGAATTGATTTGAGGACCTGAAATGGAGAAAAGCAAAGTAGTAAGGATACAAGAAAGCAACCCAAGTTCTTCTGAAATCATGTGCATGAGTTCTTAGAGAAGCCTTCCCACATGCATGTCTGAGTCCCATGGAGAAGGCCCACACTCTGTGCTCTCAGCAGAGAAGAGTGCCTGGCATTGGCCCCAGGAGGCATGACAGGACTGATGAAGCCAGGCATTTGTGGGTTTGCAAGCAACTCACCTGGCTGGTCTTCAGGTGACTCCGTGACTAATGTGCTGACACCTGGGAAGAGTGGCTGCCAGCAGGGATGTGCCAGGTGGGCACATGATCATGGCGATGCCATGATCTCTGGAGTCTCAGCATACCTAGGATAGCTCAGAAAATGCTTCTTAAATACAAACAAGTGCTACCATCTGGTGCAATGAATGAATTTTTGTTAAATGCTTCCAGGTGTCTGTCATGAAAACCAATTTGGTATCTCACCTGGAATATATGTGTTGTTTTATAACACAGTAAAAACTATTGAGACTGGAACCTTCACCTGTGTATCCCACCAGTCTTGATGATGCACTATGTCAGCCTTAGTGCAGAGTGTTTGTAAGTGTAATAAGTCATTCTACTAAAAATCAAAGGCTGCAATCCTAAAAGTAATAGGAAGAAAGGAGGCCTGGGTACTGAGGATAGCAGCTTCCACCATCCCAGAACACGCCAGTTAAGCATACAGATTACTCTAAGCTGAAAGCATTTGAAAACCAGCAGCTGTAAAACAGCATTCTGACTTTCCTCTTTCCTCCTGAAAGCAGGAGGTGAAACTCCAAAGATGCCTTCCCCACACCAGGGGAGAAATAGTCCACAACCAGGGCTGGGCACTCCAGAGTGATAGAAGTTTGTACCAACAGTCCTCATTAAAGTTGTCTTTACCTTCATTTAGTCTCCTCATATATTTTATTTGCTTCTTCACACAGTATTGCTCTTCATTCAACCTAGGAAATGCACTTAGGCCTACTCATTCCTTGGGTCTTCATTTTCCTGTGAAGGCTCACTTGCACATGTGAAAATGCAAGTTATGTGCTTTTCTCCTATTAATGTTTTATCTTTTCTTAGTCAATTGGGGCTGCTATCACAAATAGTGGGTGCTTATAAACAGCAGAAATCTGTTTCTTACTGCTCTGGAGTTTGGAAGTCAGAGATCAAGGTGTGGCAGATTCCCTGTCTGGAAAGGGCTGCTTCCTGGTTCACAGCCAGCTTTTCTCATTGTGACCCTACAAGGTGCAGGGTGAGGGGCTCTCTGAGCATTGACCCATTCATGATGCCCCACCCTCAAGAACTCATGGCCTACAGAAGACCTCACTGCTGATAGCATCTCTTTGGGGGTACAGAGTAAGGATTGTGACATAGGAACTGGCGGCTGGCGGGGGGGGGGGGGGACAAACATTCAGACCATAGCATAAGCCAACCTAATTCTCAGGTGCAACTGGAAACCCTAAGGGCAAAGTTTTGCCTCCCCTATAGCATGATCTGTGGCTACAAGCTAGAGAGGAGCTACTCAAACAGATCAAGCAACATATTTGATAAGAAAATATGCATATGATCTAGAATTATGATGTTTCTAGTATTCAAGACAGCAGTTAACGGCAGTGGGGTGGGGGAGCAGGAAGGAGTGCATGGTGCTTCAAATGTACCTATGGTTTCTGTCTTCAACTGGCAGGCAGCTCAGGATACGAATTTTCTTATTCTTGGCACCTTATACATACTATGTTCTGGGGCATGCATTTACTACTCAATAAAAGAAGTACAAGAAACCATAGGTGACTGCCTGTGTCCTAAGAATTTATCCTCTTCAAGGGCTGTAAATATATATTACATATATGCACACATATATGATCTTCAATCCCTGAAACATGAAGAATCTATTGAAATAAAAAGATTTCTGGGTATTTGCCAAGACTTGGAAGCAACCAAGATGACCTTCATTAGTTGACTGGATAAAGTGGATACATCCAGACAGCGGAGTATTACCTGTCAACAAAAAGAAATGAGCCATGGAGCCACGAGAAGACATGGAGGAACCGTAAGTGCACATCAATTGAAAGAAGTCAGTTTGAAAAAGCTACATTCTGTATGGTTACAATCATACAACGTTCTGGAAAAGGTAAAATAATGGGTGGTTACAGAGCGAGGAGGGAGGATGACCAGGTGGAGCACAGGGGACTTTCCAGGCAGTGAAACTCCTCGGCACAACACCACAACAGTGGACACATGTCATCAGTCCACAGGGTCAGACACGAAGTGTGGGCCCGATGTCGCCTGTGGATGCTGGATGAAGATGCCACATCACATAGGTTCATCTTCTGTGACAACTGTTCCCCTTCAGTAGGAGATACTGGCAAGAGGCAAGAAATGATGGGAAATCTGTGTTCCTTTCTCTCAAATTTGCTGAGAACTGTTCTAAAAAATAAAGCTGAGTTTTGTTTTCTGATTTAGAAGCCCCACTGACAGGCCATGAAGAAGAGGCCACAGCGGGCCCGATGGCACTCTGAGGAGGGTGTGGGACATCAGCAGCTGGCATTGCCATTGACTAAAGCAGCAGGAGGAAGCTGGGCCCTCTGACCCTCCCTACACGCCCCCCAGGTGGGGGCATGTATCAGTCAGAGCTTACTAGAGAAACATTTAATACAAGAGGTAAAAATATATAAAATTTACACTATTTGCCTACAATGGCCACCCACAGAGTCAGGCGTGGAAGAGTGGAAAGGGGCTGTCTGCACACTGGAGATCTGAAGGATCCAGTCAAAGGCTGGTGCTCACTGTAGTGTCCCACGCGAGTCCATGTTAGGAGGCTGAAGGGTCTGTGAGAAGCCAGGAGATGACGTCCAAGGTGAAGTTGAAGATGAGCTTCTCCAAAGACACAGAAGCCATCCTTCCTTCTTCGTTTCCCTTTTATACCCATTTTGGTGATAATCTTCCCTAGGGTGAACTATGCTGAGCCAATTTAGTTGGGTTATTTACGCAAGTGGATATAATCAATTAACTATCACAGGACAGCAGCCCTCCCATGCCTGCTTGAGCAGCAGGCTCCCCCCCGGCCTCGAGCTCCTGGTCCTGGGGCCGGGCTGTGGTCTCTGCCTGTGATGCTCCCTCCATACTGAGGCAGAGGCTGGTCTGAGCTGGACCATGAGCCCTGGGCCTGATGGGATGGTCATGGAAATCCCATGATCCTTAGTGCCTGGCATGGCGGGCACTTGGCGTATGTGCTGCCCGTCATGGCTGAACCGTGTCCCCAGGGATTGCAAGGCCCAGGACCTCAGGATGTGGCTACTTGAAATGAGGCACTCACGATGAATGAGGCCCTAGAGGACACCCACTCCGAGTGCCGACTCTGTGAGGACATGGGGGCGGGTAGTGTCTGCAAGCCAAGGAGCACAAGCTCAGGGGAGCCCACACCTCGGTCTCTGGAGCCTTCAGAACAGGAAGAAGTCAATTTCTGTGGTTTAAGACCTCCGTGTGTGGTATTTTGTTATCCAGCCTGAGCAAGCTGATATGCTACCCTTAGAATTAAAATTAGTACTTGGCGAGTTTTATGTATGCACAATGTCACGTTTTAGCTATGTGGCTTTTCCGCACTTCCCCTAACCAGAAGGCTCACTGGACCGGGCGTGCTCTGTGCCACAGGCCCTGTGTCTTTCCTTGGGCCCCCTGCCTACCTGTGGTTTAGGTAACACAGCCAAACCTACCTGTGTGCCCATCTTTTTGAGAAGCTCTTTCTACTCCAAAGGTATATTCACTTTGCCTTTTTCATTTTCTGTATTTTAGGAAACTTTGACATCCAACCCTGGAGGGTGCCCTACCCCAGGGCTACACAATTCCCAGGGACAATAAACAACCCATCAGCATTCTGCATTTTATATATAAACCTGCTGTGTTAGCTTCCTGACACTATGACAAAATAATTAAGCTATTGACTTAGACAGAGGAAAGGTTTATCTTTTTGCTAGGTCTCAGAGGTTCCAGTCCCAGTCGCCTGGCTCCAATGTTTTGGGGTTGTGGGGACTCAGAAGTCATGGAAGAACTGCGCCCCTACCTGGCCACTGGGAAGCAGAGAGCGACAGCAAGGGGCGGGGTCCCAACAGCCCCCGCAGGGCCACACCCCAGGGACCTAATCCCCTTCCCCCAGGCCCAGCTCCTACAGCCCCCCATGGCACCGCTCTGGCGGGGGGGGGGGGCGCCAAGGCCGCAGGCTACACCCCACAGCAGGCTGTCTACACTGGCACACCCTGGACCTAGCCGACCAGGACCTTTCAGCTTTCGGGGGCCGGATTCCCTCACCGATCGCCGCGTAGCCTCAGCCTCCGTTTCCCGTCTGTCTGCTCTCCCCAGGACTAGGATTAGGGTTAGAATCAGGGTCAGGGCTAGGCCTGGGTCAGGGTAGAAACCTCACCTACCCGCCCGGCTGGCCAGGATCCGCACCCCTCTGAGCCCCGCCACCCCGAGGGCCGTGGCTCCCCTCCACCCTCCGCACCCAGCCCGGAGGACCCCATCCCCCCGCCCCCTCCCGCCGGGAGGACCCCCTTTCCCAGACTCCAGCGTCCTCCCCTGGGCCCCGCCCCGCTGACGCCACAGAGCCGGTCCCCGCCCAAGCCGTTGTCCGGGTCCGCCGCTGGGAGACCCCGCGCCCAGAGACTCGAGGGCGTCCTGCAGCTTTGGCCGCCACCCTGCCCCCAGGGCGCCCACGTTGACCCGGGTCCCCTGGATGAACCCACAGGGACAGAGGGACAACTCCCGGGCCTAGCCCCGAACCTGAGGACCCCCCGGGCACCGAGTCGCCGTGCGCTCGGCTGCGGAAAGCGTGGCCTCTCTGGATCCCCGGACACTGTGATTTCGGGTCGCGGAGGGGCGCGGGGTCAGCGCTCGAAATTTAGAGGTTCAAACCCTCCTCTGACCTGCTCCCTAAAGACCCCAGGAAGTAGGAAGGGGAAGGCGGGGGGGGGGTCTCCGCTGCATGCGACCCCAGTAAGTATTGAGACTGACCGTTTGCACACTCCTCTGTGCACACGCGCATGTTGTGTGTACGTGTGTTTACACGGGTGCACAAGTGCGTGTGTGCAAGCTGGTGTTCGGTGTGCACGTATGTGTGTGCATTTGTGCACTCACACGTAGGTGTTCATGTGTGCACACGAGTTCGTAGTTTTGTGACCCTGCACAGATGGTGTCTTTCCTGCTCTGCACTTCCCTCCCCTCCCTAATGGAAAAAAATCATTTTCCCTCCATCTCCTTTGTTGTACTGGAATTTAGGAAAGTTATTCTGAGCTTGTTAAAAGGAGCTTCTCCCAGTGAGTGTCACCCTAGGGAAGGGTTGAGGTTCAAAGCCAGCAGGAAAGGAAGCTGGGGACAGAGGAAGTGTGGGCAAAAGGTTTCTCCCTGAACGGGTCTAGGGGGTTTGCAGGGTTCAGGCTTCATGGGAGGGATGAGGACTTGGCCAGGCGTCCAGCAGGCGGATCGCAGGGTGGGGTCTGGAGCATGCTTTTTGCATGGCCAGAGGCTTCTGGCTGCGTCTGGTCAAAGGGTCTTTGCAGTTTCCAAAAGGCATTTCTGCTTTGTTGTTAACAAAACTGAAAGAGACAGCATAGGCCCCTCATCCCAGTTCTCTGTGAAAGGGTCACCACACAGAGCCATCGGAGCCCAGGTCTGGGGTTCAGCTCTAAGCTCCAGGCCCCAAGTTCCTCCCAGTGGAAACCCAGGAGCCATGGATGCTGTAGAACCGGCCCGAAAGCTCCAAGAGGAAGCCACGTGCTCCATCTGCCTCGACTACTTCAGGGACCCAGTGATAACTTCCTGCGGTCACAACTTCTGCCTCATATGCCTCCGGACAAACTGGGAGAAGGCAAAAGGCAAGAAAGGAAGGAGAAGGCAGAAGGGGGTCTTCCCCTGCCCCGAGTGAAGGGAGATGTCGCCCCAGCAGAACCTGCGGCCCAACCGCCTGCTGACCAAGGTGGCTGAGATGGTGCGGCAGCATCACAGGCTGCAGGAACGGGACCTGTGCCCTGCACACCAGGAGCCCATCAAGCTGTTCTGCCTGGAGGACCAGAGCCCCATCTGCGTTGTGTGCAGGGAGGCGCAGGAGCACCGTGAGCACAGGGTGTGGCCTGTGGAGGAAGCCCTGCGGGAGCACAAGGTGGGGGCAAAGGTCAGAAGCTGGGAGGGGCTGTTCAGGGGACCAGGGGCCCTCCACCAAGGTTCTGGAGGCCCGAAGGGTAGGAGTGCGTCTGGGATGCGCTGTATCACCCACGGGCAGCACCCCACCACAGAAGGGTAGGACGGCTCCTGGGACAGAACAGGTGGGTGCTGACAGGACCTCCAAGGCCCAGGCCCTCTCTGACCCCCACAGCTCCGGCTCCCTGAACCCTTTTCCTGGAATGGCACTGGGGGATGACTGCCCTGATGTGGATGAGGAGGAAACTAAAGGGTGAAGAACAAGCCAAAGGGCTCTGACTGGGGTGGGCATCCAGGTAGAGAAGTGACCAGAGGATGAGGACCAGGTCACAGGGTCTTTGGTACAGACTTCTCGGTTCAACCTCTGTCCTCAGCCATGAGGACAACTTACTTCTCTCCTGGTACAGGGAGGACAGCTTCTGCACGATAGCTTTTCTCCCTCCACCCTTCAGGAAGAAAAAGGGAAGGTCAGAGACTCGCAGCTGTAGGTTTTCTTTTTTCTTTTCTTTTTTTTTAAAGTGTATTCAGCTCAAAATAACATTTTTTCCCAAAATAACTCTTAAGTGGTGAATAACTCTTGTTGAAGTGGTGTATTTGGGGGTGTTGTGCTCTGAATGTATTTTGAGGTCCGAACTGATTCATTGACAGAGGGGCCTGTTTTGGAGGAGGCATATCCAATTCCCTATGCTTCCTTAGCGTGGTTTTTGGGGTCAATGCAGCCTCAGAAACCACAATCGAGATTCTGGCAGGAGGTGTGGGCACCACTGGTCCCGAATCCTGTGGTTTTGTGCGCCCACAGTTGAAGCTGGAGGAAGACATAGGGTATCTGCAGGAGGAGGTGAGGAAGACGGAGAAGCTGCAAGCCAAGGAGGAGCAGACCTTAGCCCAATGGCAGGCGGTTCTCCAAATCCCCCTTTTCCACCCCTGTTCTGTTCCCTCTAGGTTTCCCTTCTCTCTTCCTTGCAGTGGGAAGTGCTGCTAAAGGTGTCCCAGTCCCCACCCTTACCCCCCACACCCCTCCCTGCTGCAAGGAGGAAAACCTTTCCTCAGACCCTTGAGTTCAGGGCCAGGTGCAGGAGTGACAGGTGGATGGGGGGAAAGGCAATCTTTTGATTATGTCAACACACAGGGTAGAAGAAGCCTCACACAAACATGAGACTCAGGTGATGGAGCTTTCTGGACAATCAGAGGCTTAGCAGAGGACAAAATTACAGGGTCTCACCGTTGCCCAGACTGGCCTGTAACTCCTGGGCACAGGCCATCCTGGACGTGCTGGGACACAAGCCACAGCATTACACTCAGCAAAGGGTTTGGTGGCTTTACATTCAGTTCTAGAATCAAGAGACTGTTGTTCCACGTGATATGGCAAGTAAGCTGAGTAGAGAAGGTGGGTTTCAAAGACAGAAGGAGCTGGAGTGATCAGTCAGAGCACAGGGTTGGTCATTTCATAATTGGCATCATTTAAAGGCAGGAACAGGGAGAACAACAGGAAAACAATGGATCAGTGAGCGCCAGGTCATCCCAGGTTACTTTTGTGTAAGGACTAGCTTTGTGATCCATTTGAAGTGGCCAGATAGTGTCTCCAATTCTGGTTTCTGGGGAGTTCAGCAGCTCTGGGGCCTCCGTTCTGACTTCCCACCTAGTCTGCAGGGGACCAGAGCAGGTGTCCAATTGTAAACAGTGGCCTCCTGTGGTTTTTAGGAAACATCCCCAAGTGGCCCTCTTTGAGGGGGTGTCCCTGATCCCCACCAGTACCAGGGCACGTGAATGTTAGGGTGTTGGACATTGCCCCTTGGGGCCCAGTGTGTTGTTCCTCTGAAAAGATCCCAGTTTCCACCTAAAGCTCCCAACCCTGGCCAGAGTTTTGTGGGTTCCCAGGGACTCAGGGAGGTACACCGTGACCCAGAGAACTGCTGTCCTGTGTGGGGACCACATCTCATGTGCCTGCAGGACAGAGTGAAGGATCGGAGGCAGAGGATCATGGCGGAGTTTGAGAAGGTGGCCCTGTTCCTGGCAGAGGAGGAGCAGAGACTCCTCCAGGCCCTGAAGAGGGAGGAGGAGGAGACAGCAGTGCAGCTTCGAAATAGCAAGGCTGCCCTGGACCAGCAGCTCCGCTCCCTGGACTTGCTGCTGCTGCAGCTGGAGGACTGGAGCCTGCGGGAGCCTCTGCAGATGTTGCAGGTGAGGCTGCCCCACGGGCTCTGCTCCAGGATGAGGTGCAGGAGAGGTGTGGTTGGGGTGCACAGGACCAGGTGAAGGAATGCAGCCTACCCTTGCTCAAATTGCTCAGGCCAGAAGCATCTCGTACTTCAGATATTTCCAGATTGGGGATATCTGCATAGACGTCATGAGGTATCTTGGGGCCGAGACCTGTGTTTAAACAGGAAATCCATTTCTGTCTTGTGTACAGCACATGTACAGAGCTGTAGGTGACATTATGTGGTTTCTTTACTGTGCCTGTGTTTTGACTGCGACCTTCCAAGAGCTCAGAGGTGGAATGTGTCACAGGGTACCCATCAGGTCAGCTTTCCATGTCAGGTTTTGGATTACAACAGACTGAGAGCGTTAACAAATGGCACTTGGTTGTGTAAGTCCTGGAGGCTGGAGGCTGGGGTCAGGGTGTGGTGAGGCTGGTCCCCCCTGTCCTCCCAAGGCTGTCTTCCACAGGCGTCCGTGACCTCATCTCTCCCTCAGATGAGGACACTGCTCAGGTTGGACCAGAAACCACCTGAATGAACTCGCTTAGCCTCAACTAACCTTTTAAAGACCCTACCTCCCAGTCATGATGGTTCAGCTCGACCGTGGAGCACAAAATGTGCTGTCAGTAGAAACCAAACTTCACATATTGAATCTGGATCTTTCCGAGATAGCAACAGGCAAACAGTTCCCATTCAGCACCAGTATCCACGTGCCCCATGTGGCTAAGCTAGGGTGCTCAGTAGGTCAGGGCCACTGCACGCATCTTTATCTTTCAAGGTTTTCTGCTTGAAGTGGATATGTCAGCACATAACTCCATTTTAAATGGAGGATCATGTGTACATCACATCCTGAGGTCCTGGGGGCTGGGACCTAGGAAATGAGGGGGCTGGAAAGGATAAACCACGGCATGGCCACTGAAGAACAGCCTAAACCCCATGCAGCTTCTAGGCCAGGGTGTTAATGTGCTTGGGAGCTGCCCATTCCCAGAGTCCCTCCAAACCCAGGGCCCTTGAGCTGTTACTGCAGCCTCTCTCCCACGCCAAACCTCAGCCAGCTGCACCTCACTCACCCCCATTTCTCCGTGACAGCTCTGTGCATCCGGCTGGTCTGCACCCACCTAAAGAGCACCCAGGGAGCACCTAAAGAGGAAGCCCCCCCATCCAGTCTCACTTTTCAAGGTTTCAGTTACCCGTGGTCAACTTCAGCCTGAAAGAAGTAGAAAACTCCAGAATTATACAATCATAAGCTTTAAATTGCGTGGAATTCTGAGCAGTGTGATGAAATCTCACTGGCCAGCTGCATCCCAGACGCTTTGCTCAGCGACCCACACCATGCAGAGTCCCTGTCCACGAACTGCTCAGCCACTCTGTTACCAGATGGACGGTGGCAACATCTGTAGCAGCCCCATTTTACTTTAAAATGGCCCCAAAGTGCAAGAGTAGTGAAGCTGGCCATTCAGACATGGCAAAGAAGCCACAAAGAGCATTGAGGGGAAAGGAGAACAGCTTCCCCAGGCACCCGGCCATGGGCTGGGAATGGGTCGGGGTCAGGGTAAGCCCCAGGGCCTCCTGGTGGGTGTGGCAGCTCACTTTCTGCCAGAAAGGACATTTTTAATCTGTCCCAGAGAAGTGGGCAACAGAGGTGGCTTTAAGAATGACATGGGGGTGGCAGTTGAGAGCTGAGTCCATTCCCTGCTCTCCCCCCTGTTCTCTGCAGGATATGAAGGACACCCTGACCAGGTATGCAGTCACCAGCAGCAGAGGTGGTGGCAGAAGTGGGTTCAGGTGGGCTCTGTGTGGGTGGGGCTGAAAGGGACAGTGAGCCTGTGTCCCCTGGAGGAAGCACAGCCTGAGCGTGCAGTGCCCAGAGGTGGCCGTCAGGACTGTGTGCAGGGTTCCTGGGCAGAGAGACGTGCTTGGGGGCTTTCAAGGTGAGTGCGGCCTGGGGCCTGGGGCCCTCATGATGCCCTGCCCCTCCCCCAGGCACCACACACCCATGGGGCCTTGCGTTGCACTGCCTTTCCTGGGGGAAAGGGTGCCTGGGGAGATGGGGACCAGAGGGGCCATTCCGTCGCTAGCTGCCATCTGCCTCAACACCTCTGACCCTGACTGGCCCCACCTTTTCGCCTGTCACCTGTTCCTCTTCGGAGGAAGGGCTGCCAGGCCAGACCCCACCTTGGCATACCCCTACCTCCCCCTGTATGAGAGCCGCCAACGGCGCTACCTCAGCCCCCTGCCTGAGGGCAGCACCACCGCTGATTGTGGCAGGGACCCATCCCTGGCCTTCCCCTGTGCTGTGGGCCAGCAGAGCTTCTCAGGGAGGCTCTGCTGGGAAGTGGGTGTGAACCTCCTCGGGGATGCGCTCTGGGCCCTGGGCATGTGCAGAGACAACATGAGCCAGAAGGACAGGATGCCCAAGTCCCCCGAACACGGGCTCTGGGTGATACAGCTGTCCAAGGGGAAGCAGCTGCTGCCCTGGGCACCCACCACCATGCCCATCACGCTGACCGAGCCTCCCAGCCACGTGGGCGTCTTCCTGGACTTCGAGGCCGGCGAAGTGTCCTTCTACAGTGTGAACGATGGGTCCCATTTGCGTACTTACTCCCAGGCCGCCTTCCCTGGGCCCCTGCACCCCTTCTTCTGCCTGGGGACACCCAAGTCCGGCCAGATGGTCATCTCCACAGTGACTATGTGGGTGAAGGGGTAGAGGTCAGGACTGCCAGGTCTGTGGCATGGGAGCCATCTGCAGCACGCAGGGGACTTTCTCCAAACAGAATCACAATTAAAGTGGCCAAATGTTGAGACTACATTGACAGGCGCTTTGTAGAAAGGCAGAAGCTCCCTAGTGGACAGATTTCTGAATACCCAGCTGCACCAAGCGCAGTGTGATCTGGTTTGTTGTTGTTTTGTTGCACTGGAGACTTAACTCAAGAGCCTTTTCACTGAACTACATCCCTTTTTACTTTGTGTTTTGAGACAGAGCCTCACTAAGTCACTGAATTACCTTGGCTGGGTTTGGATTTGGGATCCTCCTGCCTCCGCTTTTCAGAACGCTGGGGTTCCAAGAGCGCACCATCACCCTGGCACAGGGTGGTCTATTTTTTAGCTCTGCCTCCTTGGTTCCTGGATACCCTGGTGGACACTGAACTCTCAAAAGCTACAACTGGCCTCCCCCAGCCCCTTGAAGTTGCACATGAAAAGCAAAATCCAAAAGATGCTGAGGATAATTGGGGGTATCCTCTCCTGCCCCCCAGCATACTTTCCTAAAAACACTCCAAGAGGCCCTCAGTCCCATCACTCCAGAAGTCCAGACTAAATGTACTTTCCTGGGCGAGGGGTTCCCACAGAATCGTGGCAGAGGGCGCGGCCGTGGCTCCACAGCCTGGCCTGCTCCCCAAGTCGCGAGGGAGTCCGAGAACGTGGCTCCTGAGTGGGCGCGGACCGGAGGGGCAGGAGGAGGGTCCCCCGAGCTGTCCCAGCTCCCAGGGCCAGCTGCAACGCCCGGTAGCCGCGACCCACGCTCTGGGGCCGCCCGCCCCGCGCCGCGTGACCCGTCGCGGCCAATCCCAGACGAAAGCTGGTTCCAAAAAGAAAAAAAAAAAAAGCACCCCGCGCTTCCTGCTTCCGCCGCGGTTCCGCTTCCTGCCGGCGTCCCGGAGCCCCGTGCTGTCGGGATTCCCGCGTCACCGGAGTTTCGGGCCCGGCGCTCGCCCCGCGGGAATCGCCCTCTCGCCATGGCCACCCCCGACCTGTCCACCAACCTCCAGGAGGAGGCCACCTGCGCCATCTGCCTCGACTACTTCACCGACCCCGTGATGACCGACTGCGGCCACAACTTCTGCCGCGAGTGCATCGGGCGCTGCTGGGGCCAGCCCGAGGGCCCCTACGCGTGCCCCGAGTGTCGCGAGCTGTCCCCGCAGAGCAACCTGCGCCCCAACCGCCCGCTGGCCAAGATGGCCGAGATGGCGCGGCGCCTGCACCCGCCGTCTCCGGTCCCGCAGGGCGTGTGCGCCGCGCACCGGGAGCCGCTGGCCGCCTTCTGCGCCGACGAACTGCGCCTGCTGTGCGCCGCCTGCGAGCGCGCGGGCGAGCACTGGGCGCACCGCGTGAGGCCGCTGCAGGACGCGGCCGAGGAGCTCAAGGTGCCCGAGGGGGTGGGGTGGGGGTGGGCGGGGAATGGGAAGCTGGGGAGGAGGGGACGAGGTACTGGATTCGCATCTGATGCTGGGCCTGGGCTGGGGGTTCGGGTACAGTTCGGGGCTGATCGTCCACCAGCCAGGGTAGTCGTCCCAGGCGGGGACTCGCATTCTCCCTGTACCAGGGGCAGGAGTAGCCAGGATGCTGGTGGGCTCTGGGACGCTGGGCGCTTAGGGTTAGGGGGGAGGTGGAGCCCCCCCCCCCAGGGATGGTGCAGGGGTCGGTGGAGGAAATACGGTAATGGCGTCGGCCACGGGTCAGGAAGGAGCTCGAGAAGCAGAAGGCTGTGGTCAGGGCGGCTGGCTCTGCGTGACTCCCAGGGGACCTTTCTGAGCCCTGAGGGCTGTTGGCAGAGCCCCGCCACGGGACCAGGGCTTGAGTCCTGGGGAAGCCGATGCCGGGGCCAAGCTGGAAAGATGGAGACAGAGTCTTCGGAAGAGTCCCAACCCCGCCCCCTCCAGGGCTGTGCTGGTTGTGTGTGGGAAGTGGGGGCCATTTCTACCTCTGATACCAGAGTGCCACCCACCTTCTTTGCTCAAAACCCAGACTGCCCAGAGAGCCTGGGCTGTGTCCTGCTGAGGTGCCGTGGCTTTTCTTCTCTATGCCGGGGAAGCGCTTGCCGCTGAGCTGTACCTTCACCGCAGCTCATGTTTTGCATTACAGCCTGCTTTGTGCATTGCGTGAGAAGTGGGTCAGATCAGCCAGTAGCTGTAGCTGATGCTGGAATCAGTACTCAGCTCTGAGTCCCCATAGAAGGAACTTCTGAATCTAAATCTGAGCAGCAACACTCTTTGCCTTGAGTTTCAAAAAGACTTAGACACATATGCTGGGCCTGTGGACGGGTAGATGCCTGTGGATTTACTTCTTGATGGTTCTCCATACAGTGTCATCCACGCCCCAGTCAGCCTGCCAGCTCTCCTTCCTGCCGCCAGGAACCGAGATGGGTGCAGAAAGCCCCAGGGGCTCCCCGAGCTGACCCAGGACTCTCAGGGGACAGCACTTAACCTTTTCGATTGCAGGAAAGAAGAAATTTCTCCTCCATCTTGTTGAGTTTATTGCCTGGGTTCTAAAAAGCTGACAAAGGGCACTTACAGAAAAGTTTTATTAATATTTTAAGTTTATTTGGGAGAGGTACCGGGGATCGAACTTGGGTCCTTGTGCTTGTGAGGCAGGCAGTGGAACCAATATGTAAAATTTCTTATAAACAGAGGCTTCACAGAAAAGGAGTGAAAGAGCCAGAGATTTGGGCACACATGTGTACCTTTTTTTGGGGGGGGGGTACCGGGGATCGAACTCAGGTCCTTGCGCTTGCACAGCAGGCGGCAAAACCACTGAGCTAAATCCCTGGCCCGCCTGTGTACCATTTTAACAAAGCATGATAAGCCATGGAAAAGTGGGAGACAAGGAAGGGAACTTGGACTTCAGGGCTGATAAATTATAGGAAGTGAGAGGGGTGAGGGAGTAATGGAAGATCAAGGCTGTATTTTCCTCTTGGAAATTCGAGGGTTGCTTTTAGGTGGTTTCTTCCCACTTGCCAAATGCACCTCTCTGGGGTGGTTGTCCTGTGCCAGTTTGTTCCTGCAGGTGCCTATAGATGGTCACCTGGGGGAAGGCCCAGCTGACCGCTTCTCCCTGCCCTGCAGGTCTGGAGAGCTTGGCTCTACTGACAACACTGTCCTCCACTTGCCAGAGTCTCCAGGCTATGCAGCATCCCACAGGGCCCACTCCTTGCCTGGCCCTGACTGGGGACCACAAGTGAGCCAGCCCCAGAGGGGACAGCCCCAGTTCTGTCTGGCTTGTGCAGCAGCTGCAAGGGGGAGGAGGGCTTAGTATAGGACGAGGGATAGGAGGAGGCCAGGGCCTGCCCAAGGCCACAGTGTCCAAACTCCTGGCCACACACAGGATATGAAGGCTGAGCTGTGACCTGTCTGGCCATATGGAGATGGCTGGCTAAGTCCTAAGGCTGGAATGCAAGGTTGGGGTTCAAGGTGTCATCTTGGGGTGTCCTCCTGTGGAGCAGGGCACAGCGCTCTCAGCCTTCTTTTCTCTCAAGCCCTGCTTCCTCACACCGTCTCCTTGGGGTAGCGATACAGGCATTAGTAGCTGCCTTCATGCAGGCCACAAGCCACTGACTTCCTGGGAGGAGGAGAAGGGTAAGAGGAAAAGTTGATTAGAGAAGAGGGTCCCAGGGCCTTCAGAGCCACCTTGGGGCAAGGTCACTGGGTGCTTTGGGGGGTCTCATGGCTCTGTCCCCACTCTGCATCCCCAGGGAAGGCTGGAGAAGTCTCTAGAGCACCTGCGGAGACAGATGGAGGATGCACTGCTGTTCCAAGCCCAGGCAGAGGAAACCTGCGCCTTGTGGCAGGCAGGTGCCGGGCAGGGTCTGGGTGGCAGAAGCAGTGGGTGATGCAGGATGACAGGATGCTCATCTGTGTCTACCCTGGAGACGATGTGGGTTAAACTTGATGTCAGTAGTCACTGCAAGGCCGCCAAGGTTGGGCGAAGGGAGGGGGGCCAAGGGTGTGTGTAAGTGTGCATGCCTGGGGCGTTCTGCCCCAGGTGTCTGTCCTGGACTCCTGGCATGCTTGAGGTGGTAGATTCGGAGTAGGGAAGCAGGCATGGAAGTCCGGGAGGGGCTGGACGTGGGAAGGCCCCAGGTGGTTTGGGATAAAGGATAGAGGTGTTGGGTCTTGCCATGCCATTTAGGGTTAGGGTGGCCCCAGAGGATAGAGTCAAGGTCTGACCAGCGCTGGGTGGCAGGCTGGGGTGTGGCTGGTGCAGGGTGGCAGCTGACCTGCTGGGCCCGGGCGGCGAGTTTGGAGTATGTGAGACCCCAAAACTAGATTAGGGTCTGGGAAGCTCTACGAGGTTGGAGTCTTGCTGGCCTCAGGGCTGGGCTTGGTGTCCAGGTAGCCCCAGGGGTAGGTTTGAGGTCTAGGAGGCCCCAAGCAGGCGGGTTTGGGGCCTGGCTAGCTCTGAGTGGCAGATTTTGTGTTCAGACAGCTTGGGATGATGGATTCGGGGTACAGGGAGCCCTGGGTAGTAGATTTGGGGTCCCGGCAGCCCAAGGACATGGGTCTTGGCCTCACTGTCCCTCTGGCCCCACAGAAGATGGTGGAGACCCAGCGGCAGAACATGCTTGGCGAATTCGAGCGTCTGCGTCGCCTCCTTGCTGAGGAGGAACAGCAGCTGCTACAGAGGCTGGAGGAAGAAGAACTAGAGGTGCTGCCCAGGTTGCGGGAGGGTGCTGTGCGCCTCAGCCAGCAGAGCGCCCAGCTGGCCACGCTCATTGCTGAGCTGGAGGCCCGCTGCCAGCTGCCTGCACTGGGGCTGCTGCAGGTGAGCGGAGGAGGGCCACGTGGGGCATCCCCAAAGTAGGCTCACCATGCATCCCAGGACATACAGGCACATTCCCCATTGCCCTGTCTCCTGCCTTTGGGCTCCAGCTGTGCTAGCTGGCTTGGTGCCCCGAACCAGAACCCTTGGGGTGCCCTCCTCTGTGGCTTAGCAGCAGCCAGGTTGTGCTGAAGAGTGTGGCTGTCAGCACGGGCCTGGCTCATCCTTCTGTGGGCTCCCTGCCTCCGTCTCCCCACCTTACAGTGGATGTGGGTGGGGACTGAGGCCCCATGCAAGGGTCTGCCCTGGTCCTTCCCGGGCTTGGCAGAATGTTTTGCCCCACAGACACTGAAACGCAGATCTGTGCCCAGCACGGTGTAGACCTGAGACCGGGTGGCTCTGACTCCTGTGTGGAACAAGGCTGTGTTCAGGGTTCGGCCCTAAGAAGGAGGGATGCTGTGTGCCTTCCTG
Source organism: Heterocephalus glaber (assembly GCF_000247695.1). The sequence goes on along the minus strand of NW_004624937.1, from coordinate 1,104,623 downwards.
AGGGAGCATCCGCTGGGAGAGGCCTCTGGACCCAGGAGATTCTCAGCGCCAGGAAGAGGTGTCCTGGGCCAGTGACTTGGCTTGTGGCTCAGGGGGTCAGGGGCAGACGGAGAGAGGAGAGAGGAGTGGGAGGCAGGGACCCCAGGTCAGTAAAGCAGGGCCAGGGTGTCCAGTAGGCTGAGGGGCCCTGGGAAGCTGAAAGGTTTTGTGTTTTAGCTGGTTTTCAAGTTTTTTGCTTGTTTTAGTTTTGTTGTACTGGAGATTGAACTCAGGGCCTTCACACTGAGCCATATCCCCAGCACCCCCCCACACCCTTTTCGGTACCAGGGATCAAACTCGGGACCTTGCACTTGTGAGGCAGGCGGCAGAACCACCGGGCTAGATCCCCGGCCCTCCCCAGCCCTTTTTATTTTTATTTTGAGACAGGGCCTCACTAAGTTGCCCAGACTGGGCTCAAACCTGAGATCCTCCTGACCCACCCTCCCAAATATCATGGATTACAGAAGTGTACCACCACATCTGGCAGGTTTTAATCTTTTTTTAACTGGCAGGTAGTAATTATACGCATCATGGGGAACAGTGAGATGTTTGACACATGTACAGACTGTATTTTGACTGAGTTGGGGATGTTGGCATTTCCTGTCAACCTGATCATTTGTAATTTCTTTGTAGTGAGGCCACTCAACATTTCTCTAGCAGCTAGTTGAATTTTATTTGACAGAGTGCTTTTCCGCCCATGGTGTGGTGAACCCAGAGCCTCACACGTATCCTGGGTGCTGCTCAGTCACTGAGATGCACCCCAGCTATCTTAACTTTCCTTGTGGCCGAAACACAATACCTGGCACCCGCAACTAAAAGGAAAGCTTTATTTTGGCTCAGTTTGCAGAGGTTTCAGTCCTTAGTCAGCTGACTCCCAGACAGGGCAGCATGGCAGAGGCATCGCAGAGGGGCCTTGCTCACGGTGTGGCAGGCAGCAAGCATCAAGCCTTCAAGGGAAGAGGAAGGAGATAGACCTTTCCAGGCCACGCCCACAGTGACCCACTCTTCCCATGAGGCTTCCCCTCCCAGCATCACACCCATGACCCAGCCACCTCCCAAAGCCCTACCTCTGAGCACATGAGGCTCTGAGGGAACCTAGATATAAACTGTAACGCTGGCCCTTTTTATTTTATTTTCAGAGAGGGTCTTGATAGGTCTCCTGAGCTTGAGCTGTGACCCCTCCTCCCTCAGCCTCCTAAGCAGTTGGGATTACAGACCACAGTTGCCCTCCTGTGCTGTAGGACACCAGAATGGCAGGAAGTCTGTAGGAGGGAGGGTGACCTGAAAATGTGGACACAGGGGTTTGTGTGAAGACAGGATTTGGAGTCTTAGCTCAGACATTGTGGTGAGTAAGAGGCCGTCATGGATCAGATGGTCAGATGCGGGAAGAGCATCCAGGCAGAGGCCCGAGGCCCTGTGCCTGCAGGGAAACAGGGTCAATTCCTGAGGGGCAGAGACTCCCTTGAGCAGTGTCAGCCTGTGCCTGGAGGCAGGCACACAAGCCTCGCAGTCCCTGACACCTAGGGCGCCCACCTGGGACTCGGGGGAGGCCCTGCATCCTGAGCAGGAGGAAGCAGCCGTGCCCAGGGCTGGGGGAGGGTGACGTGACAGGCATCAGTACTGAGCCCGCGTTTCCTCTCTCATGCAGGACATTAAGGATGCCTTGCGCAGGTACAAGCCACCATCCCCTCCTGGGCAGGTGGGGCGGGGGGCAAGACTGCTGCCCCCAAGGTAAAAGTGTGCTGTCCCTGTAGGGTACAGGATGTGAAGCTCCAGCCCCCAGAGGTGGTGCCTATGGAGCTGAGGACCGTGTGCAGAGTGCCAGGGCTGGTGGAGACTCTGCGGAGGTTTCGAGGTGGGTACGGCGGCCTTGGCCCTTGGGCCTGGGGCACATGGGGGACCTGGGACAGTGCTGCACAGAACCCGGGAAACCAGCAGTGTACCCTGGCCTGGCCGCTGGCTCCACACAATCTAATCAGGACAGCATGTGGCCAGGAAACCCCAGCTCACATGCTGACACATGCTCCAGCTCCCTGGCATTCAGCCATTCAGTTCAGCTCTGACTGAGTCCTCTGGCCTCCACTTCAGACACTCTTTGTGAGACCCAGAGACCCCAAACTTCTGTCCCACCTGCTGTAAGTCAGGTTCCCTCAACCCCTCCCCATGTTGGATAATTTGGTAAGAGGGCTTATGAGGCTCAGGAGAACACTGTTGGTTACTATAAAATACACAGCTGAAGAGCCACCAGAGTAAGAGAGATGTGTGGGCGTGGTCTGCAGGGGCCTGGCTGTCCCGCACCCATGCTGGGCATTGTCCTCCACACCTGAATGTGGACAGGCCCTGGGCCTTATCTGGCAGTTTTGGTGGAGGTTCTTCTCTATAGGCACGATTGCTTAAATTGTCAGTCACTGGTGATAAACTCAACCTCCAGCCCCAGCCCGCTCCGGAGATCAGTTGTTGGGGGATGTGGACCTTCTAGCCCACTCTCCTGACGCTGGTCCTCCGGGTGAGCAGCCCGGTCCCAAGGCCCACGAACTCCAGTGTGGCAGAAGGAGCTCGTTATGAATGAGAACAGGAGCCAGGGGGACAGACCACACTGAGTCTGTTTCTGCCCTGCCACGGCCGTGCAGGAAGAGTCCTGGCCTCGACCCACTGGCTGCTCTTATGGGACTGTGCCAGACCACAAAGACACCAACCAGCGGTCACCTGGCGCATGGCCGGGTGGTGACAGCCACCCTCCTTTCTGAAGGAGGATCAAGCCTGGCCAGAACTCTCAGGTGACCAAACAAACCAATCAGATTTCCTCCTGTCGCCTGATGCAGGATCAGACTGACCTAGCACATTGTGAGGGGTAGCTAGAAGTGGCTACATGACCTTATTCTGGGGCAAGGAGGTCTTTGCCGCTGGGGCCTGCGCCTGAGATGCTGACTCTTGTACTCCCATACCTGGGTGACTGTGGGCATTTCCCCACAGGTGATGTGACCCTGGACCCAGACACCGCCAACCCCGAGCTGGTCCTCTCCGAGGACAGGAGGAGTGTGCAGCGAGGTGACCTCCGGCAGGCTCTTCCCGACAGCCCGGAGCGCTTCGACCCCGGACCCTGTGTACTGGGCCAGGAGCGCTTCACCTCAGGCCGCCACTACTGGGAGGTGGAGGTTGGAGACCGCAGCAGCTGGGCCCTGGGCGTGTGCAGGGACAACGTCAACCGAAAGGAGAAGGGCGAGCTGTCAGCCAGCAACGGCTTCTGGATCCTGGTGTTCTTAGGCAGCTACTACTCCTCCTCCAAGCGGGCCTTCTCCCCAATGCGGGACCCACCCAGGCGTGTGGGCATCTTCCTGGACTATGAGGCTGGACACCTCTCTTTCTACAGTGTGACAGACGGCTCGCTCCTGTTCACCTTCCCCGAGACAACCTTCTCTGGCACACTGCGGCCCCTCTTCTCGCCTCTGTCGAGCAGCCCAACCCCGCTGACCATCTGCCGGCTGAAAGGTGGGCCCGGGGACGCCCTGGCTCCCCAGTGACACAGACCCTCTCAGGAGTCCGTTTGCCTTTCCTGGCCCTGTCCTGCTTCCATGTCTGTCCATTATGAGGACTTGGGAGGAGGAAACATGTCCTGAAAGATGGGAGAAACGTGCCTTCCTGAATGTGCTTGAGAAAACCGAACTTGGGGTATCTGTAGGCAAGTATAAGCCTTTCCCTGTACATCGAGTGCCATCAGCCTTCACCTAAGCACAGAACCCTGAAGTTCAGAGCCTCCCTGAACTGCCCCCTGCCAGGACCTTCAGGCAGCAGCCAGCCCCCAGCCCCCATGTACCCCACCCAGGTGAACACTGGGACCAGGGTTTGGTCCCATAGATGAGAGTCCTGAGAGGAGCTGTCATTGCCCTAGAAGTGGTTGCTGCAGAAGAGGACACACAGCACCCAGTACTTCAGGGAGGTGAACTAGGAACAGTGTAACACCCATGCTCTGGCAGAGAACACCTGAGCACATGTGCAGCCTGAGTGGCGTAGGGCCAGGAGTGACATTCACGTGTGCACAGCTCTGAAGCCTTAGGACGTCCCAGGCTGGCTTGGCCTCACAAATGCCTCCCTTATCCTGACCCCAGTGGCCTTCTCTAAGGACTCCATGTGTGCCCCACCCTGGTGGCCCACCTTGCAGAAGGGTGCTGCAGAGAGCCCAACCTACAGCATCCAGGGGGCTGCTGTCATGTGTGGTTTGAGGGTTTAACCTCTCTGTTTTATTTATTGTAAGGACAGCATTTCCCTAAATAAAAGTTGCCACCTGCAATTCTGTCTTCTGCTTGTGCTGTGGATCAGTGACAGGACCCAAGAGCCAGGCTCCAGGGAGGGGTTGGTGAGGGAACAGAGGCTCCCAGCTGACTGGCAGCTGCTTCCCACACAGGAGCCTGAGACAGCACATGCTCCACCAGCTCTGCTGCATGTGTGTTAAATAACTAACGGAGATCTTTTCAGGTTACCTGGTGAGCATTTTCTATGATCCCTGTGTTCAAGGTGACCCTACCGATATCAGTGCATTTGCACTTCTCTCAGCAGTTCTCCCAGGATTGGACTTTATTCTTGGTGAGTGGCTGGTCTTTACCACCACTTTGAACCAGGTCATCAGCAGTGACTGCCACTTGCACACAAGAGCAAGAAAACCCAGCTGAGGGCAGCTTCTCCCTGACTAGTGTGGACTCCTTTCCACAAGCGGCTGCAGCTTGGCTGGCCACTGTCTGAGACAAGGAACAGTCTGCCCTGGGTAACGTTGACTCCTGGCACAGCATAACTGACCCTCTGGTGCTCAAACATGGCCCCAGCAATAAGGCAGAAACACCATTGGGTGAGATCAAGGAGGAACACAGGGTACAGAGCACAGTGCTAGCCACACCTTTAGAGAAGCTTGGTCAATGCCTCAGCAACCTCCATGACTCCCTATAACAAGCACACTGATTCCAGCCATGTCAGGTATTCTCCCTCTAACCACAAGTCCCAGAGGGAGACACTGGTGGCTAGGCAGGGAACAGATGGCAGTAATATCTAGCACCTGACCAGGATGCCTGTGTCTCAAGAGTGGGTGACACTGAACAATCTAAGTATCACAAACTGCTAGTGGTAAGTACCCCATTAGCCATGGTGAGCCCTACAGTAGCAGTGCTGAGTCCTACACTAGCAGTTCAGTCCCATAGGAGCCTTGCCTAGACCTACACCAGCCGTTTTGGGTCCTCTACTCTGGTGAGTCCCTCAGTAGCAGTGGTGAGTCATTCACTAGCAGTAGTAAGCCCTACACTAGCAGCTGTGAGTTTTTTACTAGCAGCATTGAGCTTCACTTGCTGTGCTGAGAGTTTCAAGTCTCAAAGGAAACTTTGGACTTACGACTTTTCAGCACTGCTGAAATTGTTCACTTTGGAGACTCTTACGGATGGACTAAATGCATTTTACATAGAGATGCACATGAATATTCTGGGGATCCTAGTTGGACCATCCCCCAAGAGCTTCATCTGCTCATAGGTGAGACTTTCGGAAGACAGCTGGACCCTAGGAGGTGCTATGGTTGACTTGCCATTAGCAGATGGTACCTGGCTCAGGGAGACAGGTCACTGGGGCCTGACCTGGAAAGGCATACTCTCTGGCTCCCCTCTACTTCCTGGCCATGATGACGTGAGCACTGTCCCTCCTCCCAGGCCCTTTTACCATACCATTTCTGTGTTAAATCCTGCCAAACATGGACTGAAACTTCTAAACTGTGAGCCCAAATAGATCACTCCTTTAAGTGGCAGGTGTAGGATAATTTGTCCCAGTGACAAGGAAAGTGACTAAGACAACTACGTTAATACGTTACAGATAGGCAATGTAGAAAGATGTAAAATGGGGTATCAAAAAATTTAAAATGTGGGGAAAAATGGTGTGTAAATGTTAAGTTTTCTTATTACCATAGTATATTCTCTTGTTTTTTCATTTGTTTCTGTTTTTTATTTTTTAGTACTGGGGATTGAACTCGGGACCTTGCGCTTGCAAGGCCGCCACCAGAACCACTGAGCTACATCCCGGCCCTCTTCTTTTTTATGATCATGTTAAGTTGCTATCATTTTGAAACAGGTTGTTATAATCAGATATTTTTGTAATCTTCATGGTAACCATGAAACAAAGTATATAATAGACAAACCAGAAAAGGGGGGAAGGAATTAAAATGCACCACTAGAGTAAATCACCACAAAGGAAGATTATGAGAGAGGAAGAAAAAAGAAAAACAGGAAACAAGGTACAAAATGACTATAGTAAACTTTACATATCAATTATTATCATGAATGTAAATGGATAAATTCTCCAATTAAAATACAGAGACTGGATGGATAAACAAGGTGCAACTATTTGTTGCTTATAAGAAACTTGCTTCACTGCTGAGGACACACGTAGACTGAAAGTGAAGGTATGGAATAAGCTATCCCCTGCAAGTGCACCCCAAAAGTAAGCAGAACTAGCCATACTTAAGATAAAATAGGCTTTAAGTTGAAAGCAGTAAAGAGAGACAAAGTCATTGCATAATAATAAAGGGGTAAATTCAGCAAGAAGAAACGTATTATGCACCCAAATATATAAAGGAAATACTAAAAGAGAAAGATAGACTCCAATGAAAAATAGTTGGGGGCTTTAACATTCTCCCCTTTCAGCAATGGTCAGATCATCCAGCCAAAAATTCAACAATGAAACAGCACCTAAACTAAATGGAGTTAACAGACATCTACAGAACATTCCACACATTAGCTACAGGATACATATTTTTCTCATCAGCACGTGGAATATTCTCAAGGATAGAGCACATGATAAACCATAAAATGAATCTCAGCAAAATTTTTTTAAAAATTAAAATTATATGAAGTAAATTTTGACCACAATGCAATGAAACTAGAAATCAATAATAAGAAAAACCTGGGCCGGGGATTTAGCTCAGTGGTTTTGCCACCTGCTACGCAAGCGCAAGGACCCAAGTTTGATCCCCGGTACAGAAGAAGAAGGAGAAGGAGAAGAAAAGGAGGAAGAGGAAGAGGAAGAAGAAAAACTTTTGAAACTATTCAAAGACACAACACTAAACAAATATTTGAGTAACTAACAGATTAAGGAAGAAATACAGGAGGAAATTTTTAAATTACTTGAATAAAAATGAAAACAATATACCAAAACCTATGTATACAATAAAAACAGTATTAAAGGAAAATGTATAGCAATCCATGCTCACGTCAAAGTTCTCAAATAAAATCACTGCTTCTCAAGGAACTAAAAATAAGAACAAAACAAACCAAAAATTATTAAAAGGAAAGAAATAATAAAGGTCAGAAAAGGAGTAAATGATATAAAGACTGAAAAATACAAAAGGTCAATGAAACAGAGTTGTTCTTCAACATGATAAACAATAGTCTCTTTAGCTAATAAGAAAAAGAGCAAAGACCCAAACAAGTTAATCCACAGATGAGACAAGGTGTAACAATGGACACCACAGAAATACAAATGACCATAAGAGATTATTATGAACAACTATATGCCAGCGAATTTGATAACCTAGAAGAAATGGAAAAATTCCTAGAGACAATTCTACCAAGGAATAAACTTATCATAAACCTGAGTCATGAAGAAATAGAAAACCTGAACAGTCGAATTAAAAAGTAACAAGATTGAATCAATAATAAAAAGCTTGGCATCAAAGAAAATTCCGAGACTGGATGGCTTCACTACTGAATGCTACCAAACTTTTTAAAAAATGCTCATATGCATGCTCTTTGTTATAATAAAAACTAGAACAAAACTCTTCCAACCACATTATATAGAAGGCCAGAATTACTCTGACGCAAAAGCCATATAAAGACACATTTTTTTAAAAAACTACAGGCTAATGTCTCTAATGTATGTAGTCCCAAAAATACTCAACAAAATATTAGCAAACAAAATCCAAAAGCACACTAAAAAGATTATTCACCACGATCAAGTGGGATCCGGTCCAGAGATATAACAATGGCTCAATATATGCAAATCAATAACTGATATACCACATCAACAGAATAAGTGACAGAAACCATATGGTCATTTCAACAGATGCAGAAAAGCCTTTTGGTAAACATCCTTCATGGGCCAAGGATTTAGCTCAGTGGTTCCACCGCCTGCCTCACAAGCACAAGGACCCAAGTTCGATCTCTGGTACCAAAAAAAAATAAATCCTTCATGACAAAAATGCTTCATAAGTTAGGTTTAGAAGTAATGTACCTCAACCATTTACAATAAGCCAACAGCTAACATACTGAATGAGAAAAACCTAAAAGCTTTCTCTCTAAGATCTGGAACAATGCAAGGATGCCCACTTTCATCACTTTTATTCAACGTAGTTCTAGGAGTCCTACCCTAGCAATCAGGAAAAAGGGATAAAAGGCATCCAAACTGGAAAAAAAGTCAAATTGTCACTGTAGATGATATGACCTCATATATAGAAAATCCCCAGCCTCTTGATGCCAGGGCTTGTCAGCCAAGCCTTCAACACATGGGCCTTTCTGGGACATTTAAGGTCCAGACCGTAAAACCACCTTAAACAAGTTTTCCTTCCCAAGGGGCTCAGAAAGGATTTAAGAGGTGATGACCGTCAGATATTGTTTTCAGTGCGAGCACCTGTCCTGCTCTTGGTCCTGGCAGGGGCCCACCAGGACAGCACAGAACCTTGCATCTGCCAGGCCGTGGAAACTGGGCTGAGGTACACTGTGAGAGGCAGCGGCATATCAAGCAGTTCCATGTGGGTGACCTGCAGCCACATGAGCTGAGAAAGGTGCCAGCTGGGATTTACCTGTGTGTCACAGGAGGCCACCAGGAAAACCAGAGAATCACAGAATGCAAGTGACAGTCTCTGACCCACAGTGCTCAGAAAGAGGCAGCAGCCCCGAGCTGAGTAGAGAGCACTAGGGAATGGTGGGGACTGGTAAGCCAGAGAACCCATGTTGTTTCCACCAGCTTCTGCTGGCTGAGCCTTGCAGATGAGCCTAGGCTCCTCATGGTTCTGCAGTGCAGAGCTCAATATTTATGTGATGTCTCTGAATAAGTGTTGGCAACTAAGTCAGAACTTTAACAAATACGTCAGCCAGCTGTGGTGGCACTCACCTGCAATCCCAGCCCTCAGGAGTCTGGCGGCAGGGGATTGTGAATTCATGGCCAGCCTGACCTACATAGAGAATCGAGCTCAAAGTGCATTGCTTTGTGAGATCCTGTCTCCAAAAAGAATAGGTGTGTGTGTGTGTGTGTGTGCGCGCGCAGATAGTACATAATAGGCCAAATGAAACACAGTCAACTCAGTGGAGTCCAGGGGCTGGGTTTGTGGTGTCTGCTTTAGAAATCAACTGTTACAGGGCTGCCTAATGACAGCAATGATTAAAAGCTGACATCTATGCTGTAATGCCAGCTTCCTGGAAGGCTGAGTCAGGAGGATTACAAGTTCAAGGCTGCTTTGGGCAAGTTAGTGAGACCCTGTCTCAAAATAAATGATGAAGGGCTGGGAAAGTAGCTCAATGGTAGAGCACCCCTCGGTAACGGCCCCAGCACCACCAAAAAGCAAGACCAAAAAAAGGACTAGCATAGGCTTCCTGGCCTCAAGTCCCTGTGGGAAGCACTTCCTTCGCCAGGTCATTTTAAGTATCTCAGAACCCTGTGACATGCACTGTACTCCTCTCAATGGCATAGAGGAGGTTGAGGCCCTGGGTCAGGACATCAACACATGGGCCCTGTGCTTTGTCTTTCACACATGAAAAGTGCTCCAGACTCTTGGAGGTCCCTAGAACTGAAGCACTTTATCTCCCATCCCATGCCACTGCCTTTCAAGTTGTGAAAATCTTGCCCAAACTTGTGCTTATTCTTTTGAGTTTCTTGATATGTGGAGAGAGCTTTATAAGCTACAACCCCAAAGGTACAGGGATCTTACTTATCCTTTATGTCCATCATGAGGCAAGTAATTGTCACATAGTAGGTATTCAGTAGGGATTCCTAGTTGATGGAGTCAATGATCCTTTTTTCTCTTTCATTTTAGAAAAAGTCAGACATTTGGTTTTACATCAGAGAGAATTATCTGAACTGGGCCCTGAGAATGCAAGATGCTCCTACTAGGAACCCCTCCTCACCCAAAAAACAGATAAACACTCAAATGCTTTGCAAGCAGAGTGAACACACTGTTTTCAAGGCCCTGGTTGGGAAAGCAATTGAGTGCTGTCAAGGTGCAGTACACATGTACTCAAGTCTTTCATATGTATGTGTATGTAGCAGTAGTTTGGCTGGTGGGCTTCACTGCATCAAGGAGGTGCTCCTCTCTGAATGGCTCATTTAGTTGTTGATTATTTTTATTTTTCATCTGACTTACAAAAACTTTGATGAGTCAAGAAATTTTATATGTGGTTTTTTACTACTCTGCCATACAGAAAGATAAATTTGAATCATTTGTAGGAAAATGAATGCACCTTGAAACTATAATGTTAAGGGAAATAAATCAGATGCACACAGTTAAAAAAAAGAAAAAAAAGTCCCCAAAACTCCACCAAAAATAATAGAAGTAATAAATCAATTCAGTAAATGTGCAGGGTACAAAATCAACACACAAAAAGTAGCATAACCACATGCACTTAGTGAATTATATTAAATGGATAATAAGAAAGCTATCCACAATAGCTATAAAAAATAAGAAAATACCTAGAAATGAATTTAACCAATGTAGTGAAAAATCTCTAAAATGAAAATTATCAAACATTAATATAAGGAATTTAAGAAGACACAAAACAGTAGAAATAAGTATTATATTCATGAGTTAGAAGAATTAATACTATTAAATTGCCTGTATTTACAGAAGTAAATATCTGTAAAGTAATTCACAGATTCAATGAATCTTTATCAAAATACTAATGGCATTCTTCATAGAACTAGAAAAAATCCTCAAACTTATTTTTTTTAAAAAAAACAACCTTGAATAGCCAAAGCCATCATGAGCAAAAAGAACAAGGCAGAGACTTTACACTATTGGACTTCAAAACATACTAAAAAGGTATAGTGATTAAGCACCAAACACACAGACACACAGACACACACACACACACACACACACAGACACACACATTGACCAATAGAACAGAATGGAGAGCCTTGAAGAAAACCCATGTGTCTACAGCCATCTCAATTTCAATGAAATACTGATCACGTGGGTTGGAGGAAGGTCAATCTTTTCAGTAAATAGTCCTGGAAAAATTGGATATCCACATGCAGAAGGATGAAACTCAACTCCTGTGTCTCCAGTTGCAAACATCAACTCAAAACAGATTAAATATTAAATGGACCATAAACTAAACTATGAGAATAAATAAAAATTTTCAGGTAATTTGAATGAACAAGAAATTTTTGTACAAGACTCCTGAAGCACAGGAGACAAATACAAAGCTAGAAAGATTAAATAAAACTGAAAAGCTTCTGCATAGTAAAAGAAATAGGAAAGTGAAGAGACAGCCTAAGGAATATGAGAAAATGTTTAGAAACTATATATCTGAAAAGGGGTATATGTTCAGAATTTATAAGAACTCCAAAAATAGACATTTCTTAGAAGAAACAAATACAAATGGCCAGCAGGTACATGAAAAATGTTCATCACTAATCTCCAAGGAATGCAAATTAAAACCACAATGAGATATCACCTCATCCTAGTAGGAATGGCTTTTATCAGAACAGACCAACAAAACAAGTGCTAGTGGGGAAGATTTGGAATCCATACCCTGGAAAATAACTTAGGGAAGTAAAGAAGGAAGGAGGTGGATTCCCAGGACCCAGGAGAGTCCAGAAGAGAAAATTGGAGCCCACAAAGTGAAGAGACAGACCACAGTGCATAAAAAAGAGGGAAAACTACACTCTCCCCCCAGCATCTGGCTCATGAGATGAGAGAGGTGGATTGAATCTAGAGAAACAGGGTGGATGACTCTAGAGGCCTGCAGGGAGAAATGCACCAGTGAAATTGAGCAGTGGATGCTATGCACTACAACAGCTGGTGAGTAACTCCAGGCCAAGTGACTTCCATGTCCCCCGGAGAGAGTGGTTAGTTGGATACCATTTTAGGGAGGGACCAACTGAACCCAGAATTTGGAGCAGCCATGGGTTGGCTTCATCTCAGGGTTCCCAGTGTTGCAATCCCACAGTGACTGGGTGAGGGGCAGCCACAGCAGATGTCCAGGGTCAGAGAGCCATAGTCAGGCCAGCAAGAGACACCTAGAGTGTTGTCGGCGAAAAACTCAGGCCCCAACCCCAGAACCAGAGGCTAGGATTAGCCTGAACTTTTGTGGAGTTGTAAGCACCAGAATTTGCACCCTGCCCTAATCCTGCTGCAGGCTTGATGGGATCATCCAGCATGGATCTAGGCTCTGTCTGCCTCCTTTGTGTGCCAGTGACAGTAGAGTAACACCCTGAAATGGACACTACTATAAAACAGTAGACCCCAGAAGATAACCACAGGCTTGAGATCACAAATAAATCTCACTCACTCTTTGGGGTCCTTTTACTTGTTTGTTTTTTATTTTTCATGAGTGTGAACATTGTTGTTAGTCTTTTTGTTTTGCTTTGCTCTTGTTTTTGTTTTTTCCTTCTTTCTTTCCCTCCTGTCTTCTTCACCAGTTTCCTGAAGCTTGGGTAATCCTTTGTCCTCCAGCCTTATTCCAAATCTCTTTTCTTTTATTTATCTATTTTTTTCTTATTGTTTTTAAATCTTCTCCCCTGAAGATAAAATCACTGTATTGAGTTGATAGCTACTGTTTATAATTTTCTGACTCAATTTAGATTTTATTATATAATTATAAATCTTGTACCTTGTGGTAAAATGTGGCAAATTAAGAATTATCACAGTTTGTCATTTTCTAGATTGTGCTTGATGCTGTTGTTATTACTGATTTTACTACTTCAGCCAAGGTGACATAGCTGTGAACAGTTGTTCTTCCATGTATGCCGATACTGAGATTGTCTGGGGGTCATAAATAATACCACAGTGCTGTACCAAAGAATTGGGTGCTACCTCACCCCAGAAAGAATGGCTGCTATCAAAAATCAACCAACAACAAGTGCTGGCAGGAGTGTGGGGAGAAAGGAACCATTCTCCATTGCTGGTGGGAGTGCAGACTGGTGCAACCACTGTGGAAATCAGTATGGAGATACCTCAAAGAACTAGGGCTGGAAGTCCCATTTGACCCCGCTATTCCACTGCTGGGGATCTTCCCCAAAGAATTAAAAGAATCATACCACAGCGATATATGAGCATCCATGTTTATAGTGGCACAGTTTGTAAAACCTAAAACTTGGAAACAGCCTAATTCCCCATCAACTGGAGACTGGATAAAGAAGATGTGGTGGTTTTTTTGGTTTTTTTAAAATAAAATGGAGTACTACTCAGCCATAAAGAAGGAGAAACTAGAGACATTTATAGCTAAATGGATGCACATTGAGGCCATACTCTTAAGTGAAATAAATAGGACAAATGTGTAAATACTGAATAGCTTCTCTGATGTGAAAAATTAAAAGTGTAAATAAGGATCAAAATGTATAATTTTAAGTTGAAATAGGGATAAAAGGTCTAAAGGAGTAGGGGAAGTGGGAGGGTTAGGGGAAAGGAAAGAAGGGAAAAGAAAAAAACGTGAGAAAAGGAAAAAATGGAAACAAAGTCTTTGCAAATAGGGAAGGGTGGAGGGGGTGAAGGGAGGGCAGGGGAATGGGGAAAAAATAAGAATCAAGATACATCATGTAAAGGTACAAAATACAAGTGATGAATGTAACTGTATTGTATACCTAAAATGTACCAATAAACTTAATTTAAAAAAAAGAATTGGGTACTAGACCAAACAGGCAGCAACCTCTCATCCCTAATAAATTGAAGAGGCAGACTCTTGGGACAGACTCAAAAGCCAAACACCAACTATGCCTAGAAGACATCTCTGAAAAGTAGTTATTTCCTAAAGAGGCCTCAATACTAGTAATAAAGCTACCTATCATAAGTAGTTTACAAGAATCAATGCAGAAAACAAATTTTTAAAAATAGAAAATGAGAAAACATGGAAGTAAGATGCAACCCCAGACCTCCAGCTCACCCAAGGCAAATCCAGGGGTCATGGAGGTAGAAGAAATCAAAAGCCACCCAGCTGAACTTTCTGAAATGATAATAGTGGAAGTAACAAAGCAGATGAATGAATCTCTAGAAAAAACAAATCAGAAATAATTACACAGATAATTAAAGAGATGATAACCATAATGAAGGACATGGTAGTGAATGTAGAATAGATACATAATAATAGAGGAGCTTAGGAAATGATAGAAACCATGAGTGTTCAACATAGGAAAGAACTGGATTCCATAAAACAAATTCAAGTGGGTCTGCTGCCTGCCCCGCAAGCGCAAGGACCTGAGGTTGATCCCTGGTACCAAAAACAAACAAACAAACAAAAAACAGATTCAAACAGATACTCAGGAGATTAAAAATTCTATATGCAGCAGAATCAACCAATGTGAAGATAAATATCAGATCAAGAAGACAGGTTTATAGTTAGTGATCATCAAATGAAAGACTTCTTCAAAATAGCAAAGGACCATGAAAAACCAATCCAACAGCTGCAAGATGATGCAGAGAAGAATAATATAAGATTAATCGGAATAAGTAAAATATCAGAAGATAGCACAAAGGACATAAAAAACCTGCTCACAGAAGTAATAGCAAAATACTTCTCAAGCATGGAAAAAGAATCTGACATACAGATAAGAGAGGCATATAGAACTCCAATTAGCCATGACCAGAAAAAAACTACACCAAGGCATATAATAGTCAAGATTCCAGAAATTCATCACAAAAACAATATTAAAAGCTATTAGAGAAAATAAACATATCATCTGTAAAGGAAAGCCCATCAGAATCACAGCAGACTTCAACACAACTCCTTTAGTCAAAGAGAGCTTGGAGTGAAGTATTTCAAGCCCTAAAAGAAAACAACCTCCAACCCAGATTGATGGACCCCAGAAAACTCTTTCAAAAATGATGGAGAAATAAGATACTTCTATGATTAAAAAACACCTGAAGAAATTCATGACCACCCAACCAGCACTCCAGAAAGTTCTGAGGGATAGTCTAGAAATAGACAACAAAAACTATAATTCCATGAACCCCAATAGAATGAATCCACCAGGCAAGGCAAGCATTAAACAGAGGGAAAAGAAAGGGAACCAACAACATGAAAATAATATGACAAGGATAAATCAGTACATATCTGTTATAACCATCAATATAAATGGTCTCAACTCACAATCAAAAGAAACAGATTGGAAGAATGGATCAAGAAACAAGAGCCAACAATATACTGCATACAAGAAACACACTTAACTCAAAAAAATTCATAGACTAAAAGTCAAATGATGGAAAACAATACTCCATGCAATAGGAATCCAGAAAAAATCAGGGGTAGTTATTCTATTTGAAGACAAAGTGGATTTCAAGCCAAGACTGATCAAGAGAGGAAAAATGGTCACTACATACTTGTTAAGGGAACACTCTAAGAGAAAGAGATAACAATCATATATATATATA
>NW_004624937.1:1068651-1083125 GCF_000247695.1 Heterocephalus glaber | reverse complement strand
AATTCAGCAGTGAAGCCATCCAGACCTGGGCTTTTCTTTGTTGGTAAATATTTTATTACATTTTCAATTTCACTCATTGTAATTGGGGTGTTTAGAATTTCTATATTTTCTTCATTTAACTTTAGATGGCCCCAAATTTAAATACCCAATCCAAAAATGGGCATCTGAAATAAAAACCATTTCTCAGATGAAGAAGTACAAACAGCAAATAAATATATGCAAAATTCTCAACATCATTGGTCATTCGAGAAATGCAAATTAAAACAACGCTGAGATTCCCTCTCACTGGAGAGGACAGAGCTGCTGTGTCCTTTGCCTGTAGGTGTGAAAGGAGCCTAAACTGTGGGAATCCTGAGACCTCTGGTGTCACCGGGTGGGACTGCAGCTCAGAGAAGGAATCACCCCTTCCGCAGCGCAGAAGTCCAACTCCACCCCCGCTGCTGCCAGTGCAAAAGGAACCTGATTCTGAAACAACAGCACACTGTAGGACCGCCATGGTAGGGTCAGGGTGTACCTAGAAATCTGACTCAGGGGAGTCCTAGGAGCCTGCAAGCCCAAGTGGAACATAGGAGACCCCAGAGCAAGAGTGGCTTGCTGGTGACTCAAAGGCTAGCAAGACAGGCCTGCAAGCGAGGTGACTCACAAAGGGGGGTGCTGGGAAGTCAGGCTCAGGGGGAGTCAAATGAAACCCACACCCAGATTGGAAAGAACTGAAATGAGAAAATACATGAGTACATGTAAATAAATGTAATGAAAACAGCCTGAAAGCTCTGGAAAGCACAGAGATGAGGGAAACAGGAGGTGGAGCCTACTTGGATGCAGCAGGTCAGTGGAGCATGGCTTTGAAGACTACATCATGTGGCCAGCCCCTTCCTCCCTGCCTCTTCCCTTATTCTCTGCTTCCTGCTGACCTGAGGTGGGCAGCTGTCCTCTGCCACGGCCTCTACCATCATATTTCTGCCTCGGAGTCAGACAACCATGGACTGAACCTCTAAAAACACAAACCAAAATAAACCTTTCCACCGTTAAGTTTATTTTCTCTGGTATTTTGTCACAGCAATGGAAACCTGGCTAAAACAGTGGTCAAAATACTCTCTGACATCAGAGCAACCTGAGTGAGCATTCCTCATTCTGACTAACATGAATTTGAACTCATGTGCCTTGAATTTGGGAAGGAGTCCTTGCTTATCAAATTTCCATGTCTACATTGGGCAGTGGCTCTTATCCCAGAATCCTGACAGCCTTGCTTAGTTTTTTTGCAGTAGAGAGGAGTCATTTGAGAGCTGGGCCAGTCAGCCAGGCCTGTGCACACCTCTCCTCCTTCAGGACAGCTGCTCTCACCTGCCCACTTCCACCCCTTCCTTCTCTCTTCTGAATTGGGAACCTGCAGAAGGAAATAAAACCACAGGAAATCACCTTGGTAGAACCTAGACACCTCATTCAACCAACTCACTGTTGGGAACAATGCTACATAATTCTAGGAAAAAATCATTTGGTTGCCTAGTTCTCTTGCCTACAGCCAAGCTACAGAATAACTCCAGTTTGGCCTCCGGTCACAACTGAGACTTCAGTGATCCCGTGATGCTGTAATGCTCCAGGACAAGACCACACCTGCGGGAGATGCCCTGGGAGGAACCAAATCTTCATCTGCATAGTTCCTCATTGTTCTTAGATTTCTGTCGCCCCCACCCAGCCTTTTGTTACACCTTGTTTATCCCACTGTGAAGTACTGAACTCTGCATTTTCACTTGTTACATCTGTTTCCCCATGCACTGAATAAAAGGTGCTGCAAGCTAGGGGGCTTTTGTCTTTGCTGCCCAGAGCAGCACTGATCAGACCCAAAGATCAGCTTCTTCTCAGTCTCATTTGTCTACCTTTCCTGTAATTCGCCGTGTGCTGCCATGGCTCACAGGAGACTAGGACTTACTGCAGAGGTTCTGGTAACGTCCCCTTCCCCTGTTCCCTACAACTCACTATTCAATTTTCGGACTCCATAGTTTAATAAGAGTGGGTTCAGGTGGAAGGAGATGGCCTGCTGTCCTATGTCACCAAACCCACTCTGTCCTGCAGGGAGAGAAATACAAATCACCTAAAGCAAACCCAAAGTCCTCTCTGTGTACTGCAATCCCAGAGATGAGCAACCATGGTCAAACACAGGGAGGCTCACCTACAATCTAGAATGAGCAGGGAAGCTCAGTGAAATCAGAGTTGGGCTCTATCCACTTGAGAGCCAGGATAGCAGGAAACTTCTGCTGAGAGTTCCATGGCACGAATGAACTGAATTGCCCAGGCCAGTGTGGGTGGGATGATGTAGTTCTCCTATGCAAGTTGGGCAAGCAGCTGCTCCTGCTGTTTTCCAGGTATGACATGACGTGAGTTAATGCTTCCTCTCGGTGGATTCCTTCTCATTACCTCCAAGTCAGGGCTTGTCCTCCCTCTACAATAACATGACAGGCCAGAAGGGAGAGAGCTGAAGGTGCTTTTGCCTTACAAGCAGGTCTGTGTATCTTCGTCTCACAGACCCGACCTTCTTAGCTCTGCCTAATAAGTTTCCCAATTCTTTGCTGCAGGACCCTATTCAGGTAGGTGGAGGAGGTAGGCTCTTCATTATGCAATGGGAGAAAACTTTTCTTATCATTTCTAGACTTGTGAATTAATGAATCTCATCTAAAACCTACATATATTTGAGGACATGTAAATTTATACATTCATGTATACATTTACACATTTTCTCATTTTGTCTATTTTATGGAATCAGAACTGTTTCTCATTTTTCTTACTTTTTAACATGCAATTTTAAATACAACTTATTTGTGTATGTATTCAATTGTGAAATTTAAAGCATTTTGGCTCACTTCAGCATGCTTTAATAACCCAACCCTAATGCTTCCTTTAAATTTAGGGACACATTAGAGCACATAAAATGTGATAGAGTTTTGTCAAAGTCAGCCCCCTTGGGGACTTGCATTGGTGGACATTGCACTAATCTTGTGGTTCTCTAATTTGTGCAGAAAAGCCCACTTCCAACTATGACTTTTACATCTCTCCATGTGAACTCTACACTGTTGCTCTTTTTTATACCTGCCCCACCTTTGTAGATAAATGGAAGAAATCTGGTTATCAACTGTATAATTTTTTTCTTTAGAAAAATTGTATTAGTTTTAGACCAATGTCAGGAATACCTGTATATCATGCCACATTTGTAAGCCTCGCCCCTATGGATTTCCTAATAAATGGTTAATTTTATCAAGTGAATTAAGGCAGCCTGCCTGCCACCAAGGGCTAGTGAGGGAAAGGTCACTCCAGTGTGACTTTTACAAAAGTCTAATGAAGAAAGAGAGATGATGGAGATATTTTGAGCTTTTAATTTATTTTTTAAACTAGCACTTAATTGTACATGTTTATGAGATATATGATAATTTGAAACATGTTTATAAAGCATAGTGATCAAATCAAGGCCAGTAGCATTTCCCTGTCCTTCAAGATTTCTATTGGAAAGCTTTGAAGTCTTTTCTTCTAGTCTTCTTGTTTACTATATTACAAAATATGGACTAAGTCGTGTAGACTCTCACCTGTGGCATTTCCTACTCTGCTGGGGAAGGTTAGAGCTCATTCCCCTAGCTAACTGTTCTTGGGAACCCTGTGTCCAAATTCCCTCTGTTCTCCCTCCTCCAACCCCTCCCAGTGTCTACAGACCACTTTTCTACTCTCTTCTTCTGAAGTTTCTTCTAAAATTTCCACACATGAGAAAGAACAAGCCATATGTATCCCTCCGTGCCTGGTTCATTTCACCTTCAGCTCCACCTATGTCAACACACATGACAGGGATTCTTCCTTTTCAGTTGAGTAATACTCCACCGTGTCTATTCACATGGTCTTTACCTGTCACCCATGTAGACAGATGCCTTGGTTATTCCTCATTGGCTATTGTAAGTTGTGCTGCAGTAACATAGCATGCAGGGATCTCCTTGACATCCCAACTTGATTTCCTTTAATTTGTACCCAGTTGTAGATACAATACGGTAGTTTCATTTCCAAGTGTTTCTTTTTCTTTAGAAATCTCCATACTTCTTTCTAAAATGCCCATGCCAATTTATACTACCACCAAGAGTGTATGAGAGTTCCCCTCTTTCCATTTACTTGCCAACTTTTGTCTTTCTGATACAGCCATTCTAGGTGGGCCAAGGTGATATCTTCACTTGGTTTTGATTTGGATTTGCCTGACACTTGATGATTTGGGGCACTTTCACACACATGTTGGTTGTTCGTATATTTTCTTTTTTTAAATGATTATTTATTTACCTTGGTACTGGGGATCAAACTCAGGACCTTGCGCTTGCAAGGCAGGTGCAGCACCACTGAGCTAAATCCCTGGCCCTTAAAAATGTTCATTTAGACCACTTACACATTTTTAATAATTTTTGCTGTTAAGTTTGATTCGTTCCTTGTATAGTCTAGATATTAAGCCTTTCTCTGATGAGTGGTTTGGAAATACTTTCCTCCCTTCTTTCTTGACTGTGTCTTTTCCTTTGCTATGCAGAAGCTTCTTAGTTTGGTATGAACCCATTTTTCTATTTTTGCTTTTGTTACCTGAGCTTTTGGGGCCATATCTAAAATAATTGTCTCTACCAATGTTTTGAAGCATTTTGCATGTTTCAGATCTTATATTTAGTCTCTGGTCCATTTTGAGCTGATGTTTATATAGTAAGGAAGAAGGGTCACTCTCTTGCTTGTGGTTGTCCAGTTTTCCCAGCACCATTTATGAGGGCCCTGTCCTTTCTCCAATGTATGTGGTTTGTTGGGTTTTTTTGTACTGGGGATCAAACTCAGGACCTTGTGCTTGCAAGGCCAGCGGCAGAACCACTGAACTAAATCTCCAGCCTCCAGTGTATGTTTTTGGCATCTTTGTCCAGGGTCCACTGGCTCAAGATGCATGGGTTTATTTAGGGTTCTCTGTTCTGTTGTGTTGGTCTAAGAGTTGGTTTTTATGCCAACATTATGATCATTTGTTTGCTATAACTTTGTATATTTTGGAATCAAGTAGTGTGACTACCTCCACCTCTGCTCTTTCTGCTCAACATTGGTTTTTCTATTTTCCATTCCATTAGTACTTTGATAGAGATTGTATTAAATCACTTTGAATAGTATGGGCATTTTAATAATATTAATTCTTCTAATCTATGAACGTGATATCTTTCCACTTTTTTGTTTCATATAATTCCTTTCATTAGTGCTTTGCCATTTCTGTAGAGGCCATTGACCTCTTTGGTTAAATATGTTCATAGGTGTTTATTCATTTATTTGTAGCTATTATAAATAGGATATTGCTTTCTTGATTTCTTTCTTAGCAAGCTTATTATAAAAATGCTACCAATTTTTGAATTTTGGTTCTGTATCTTGCAACTTACTATTTGTTTATCAGTGCTAGCAGTATTTTGGTGAAGTCTTTAGGTCTTCCCATATAAAAATCACATCCTCTGCAAACAGATAATTTGACTTCCTCTCTTCCTATTTGTACACATTCATTTCTTTTTCTTGTCTAATTGGTCTTGTTAGGACTCCCACTATTATGTTTAATAAGAGTGGTGAAAGTGGACACTGTTATTTTGTTCCTGATCTTATAGGACATGCTTTCAGCTTTCCCCCATGATTTTTAGTATGATTTTGGCTATTTGTTTTCATATATGTTTATTGGGTTGAGGTGCATTTATTTTATACTTAATTTGGGGGGATTTTTATCATGAAGGGTGTTGGATTTTACTGAATGCTTTTTCTGGATCTACTGGGGGGCCCACATGATGTTTGGTTTTCCTTCTGTTCATGCGATGGATTCATTTATTGATTCACACGTGTTGAATCTCTGCATTCCTGGGGTAAATCCCATTTGGTGTATACTCTTTTTAATATGCTGTTGACTTCAGATTTCTAGTATTTGGTTTAGAATATTTGCAACTGTGTTCATCAGGGACATTGGTCTCCAGTTTCTTTTTTGTTGTTGTTATGTCCTTGTCTGGTTTTGGTATCATGGTGATGCTGACTCTGTCAAATGAGTTGGAAAAGCTCCTCTCCTTTTAATT
This sequence comes from Heterocephalus glaber, assembly GCF_000247695.1. Next base: position 1,077,048 of record NW_004624937.1, on the reverse strand, counting down.
TCTGGACTAATTTGAGAAGAATTGGTGCTAGTTCTTCTCTAAAATTTGGTACAACTCAGCAGTAAAGCCATCTGGTCCTAGACTTTTCTTTGTTGAGAGACTAATTATTACTGAGTTAATCCTGTTATTTGTTATTTTCTGTTCAGATCTTCTATGTCTTCATGGTTTGATTTTGGTAGGTTACATATACCCAGAAATTTACCCATCCATTTCTTCTATGTCGTCCCATTTCTTGGCATATAATAGCTTATAATATTTCCTGATAAGCCTTTGGACTTCTGTGGTATCTATCAATTACAGTGCCTCCTTTTTTACCTGTGGTTTTATTTATACGTACCCTTTCTTTTTCTTATTTAGCTAAATATTTGCTTATTTTATTTTATTTTTCCTGGTACTGGGAATCAAACTCAGGACCTTGTGCTTGCCAGGCAAGTGTGGTGCCACTGAGCTAAATCCCCAGCCCCTAAATATTTGTTGATTTTAACTTTTCAAAACCAAACCTTCATTTCATTGCTCTTTTGTATTTTTTATTTTCCATTCTATTTACTTCTGCCCTGACCTTTGTAATTTATTTCCATCTGTCAACTTTGGGTGTACTTTTTTCTAGTCCCTGGGGTTGCAAGATTGGATCATTTATTTGAAACCTTTCCTTTTTATGTAGGCACTGCTATAAACGTCCTTCCTAATATTGACTGTGCTGCATTCACAGGTTTTGCTATGTTGCATTTCCCTTTTTATTTGTCTCAAGAACATTTTAATTACCTCACTAACTTATTGTTCAACAGCAGGTTGCTTATTTTCCATGTATTTGTATAGTTTCTATAGTTCATCTTGCTGTTTATTTCTAGTTTTGTTCCACTGTGATCAGAGTAGATAACGATATGATTGTTTTGTTTTGAATTCCTCTGACCTGTTTCATGGCCTAAATAGAGAGTAGCCTCCAGGGTGGTCCTTGTGCCATGAGAAGAATGTGCATTCTGCAGACCTTGAACAAAATGTTCTAGAAATGCGGCTAAGTCCCCTTGTGTCTGTGGTATTATTTAATCAAAGTACTGGAGGTATTTTGAAAGCAATTTAAAGGAAAAGAATCCTTACACTTAGAGAGCAAAGCCTCCTGCAGGGCACAGCAAGACAAGCTCCTGCTACGAGCACCGCACCGCACCTTAGGGAAAGCAGGTTGGGCTGAGGTCAGACACATTCCATAGTGTCACCAAGAGGAAAGAGGTGGAATGGGATTGGTCATTGAGAACCAGCCTCTCAAAATCCCGCCCAGCCATGACAAGTGCTCGCGTGGGGTTCTACAGGAAGCGGGTAAGAGGTTTCTATTCACTGCTGTTTTACAAGCATCCAAATAAAAAGTACTCGAATCCATGAATCCACGAGTGCTGGGATTTGAGTGTCTGTCCCCCCAAAACCCATGTTGAGAGGCCATTGTCACTGTAGCACTGAAAAAGCGGTGGGACCTTAAGAGGTGCAGGATTAACACCACTACAGCACTGTGAGTCTGACCCCTCTGCCTCTGGCCCTCCACCTCTGCTGTGTGATGGAGTCGCTGGGGCCTGGGCCTCGGACTTTAGCCTCCAGAACTCCAAGGGAATAAACTTTTCTTCCTTCCAAACTATCCAGCTAGGCATTCTATTATTGCAACACAAATGACTAGGAAGGACAAAACTGTTAACAGAGGTTGATGTCCAGGAAGTTATTTCTCCCTTTTGTCAGGTCACATGCATTTCCAAGAAAATCTTTAGCAGACCCACATTCTCTCTCTCCCAAATGGCTGCTTGAGCAAATAAACTAGAAATAGAGTCCAGGAAGACCACGGTAAATATTAATATTGTTCTTTTAGAATGGTTTGCTTCAGAGAGCCAGGATTCCTTGGCCTCCTACTCTTTGGGAGATATTGAAGCAGACTTTTTATGTATTGGTAAAGCAAATTCTGATTCACTGTGAACGATCTGGTGACGTGAGCACGACTGGAGATTGGTGGCAGTGATGATGATGCTGACAATCAGGAGTGTGACATGGGGGCCTGGTCTCTCCCTCCTGCTCTCCTTTCTTCCTCCCTCCCTCCTTCCCTCTTTTCTTCTCCACTCTTCTCCTTTCACTTTCTCTTCTTCCATGTAAGCATGCTCTCTCTTCTCCACTGATGAGCACACTTTCCAATTATGATACTGTTCATTTTCTCCAATGAGCTACATCATCAGAGAGCTGTTTTTTTATACTATAGCCGTGTAGAGATCATGCTACTGTAGACTGCATACATGGTGGCCCTTCTTCTCAGACATTAAAGGTAAGTCCCACACCTCCACAGTACCGGCATCCTCCTGAGATCGTTCCCCCAAGGAGTGGGCCACCCAGACCATCCTGCTGCTGGTAGTCCTCTGTGATCATGCACTGGATTGACCTCACCATCTCATGTTCCTTAACTCTCTTGTGGGCCAGCCACCCAGCCAGATGTTCAGAGGATTGTGGTCAATACCACATCAGCCCTTTGGTGTTAATCTGCAAAGATATGAAGCTAACCAAGGCTTTGCAAAAGAAAATATCAGTGTCCAACAAATGAGTATTGTCTTGAACGGAGTCCCCTGACATCACAGAAATTGTCACAAAGCCTGCATGTCCATCTGCCTTAGCTCAGCCAAGTCCTCCATCACTAAGCAAAGCTACTGTTCTCAGGAATCTGGTCAATCTGTGAACATCACACTGGTACCTACACAAACCAAGATGCTGCAATTTCACCAGGCAGTCTAATCTTAAGAGATCGTGACTACATATGCAGTCCACTGTTGACTGAAAAATTTCTTCCTGTTGCAGTTTCTTACTCATCATTGTTGTTGGCTACTGCATTTATCCTTTGGAATTGCTGCAATCCTGCTAGTATTATAGCTCTCCTCATTGCTTTAACCACATAGCCTCACCAGGATTTCCTTAGTCATTGCTTTTTTGTTTGTTTGTTTGTTTGTTTGGTCCCGGGGATCAAACTCGGTCCTTGCACTTGCGCAGCAGGAGGCGAAACCACTGAGCTAAATCCCCAGCCCCTCAGCCATTGCTTTTAAGTCCTATTTCTTTTTATCATTCATTTTAACATTTTAACCAAAATACTTCTCTTTTGGAATTTCTTTTCCGTTGTTCTTCTTGGGCTATAATGTGTCTTCTGAATCTGAGGATTTGTTTTTGTTAGGTACTTCAGAGCCCCCACAGAGCATGCCCCCTTCTTCGGCGACCCTTTCAGTTTTATTTTTATTTTATTTCAGATAATTTATAATTCACAATTGAGTTTTTAAAATCTCTTAGTTTTTAGAAATTTAAAGAAGTTGGCCTTTCCCCTCTCATTCCAGTCATCATCTATGTATAACCAGTCTTCTGTTTTCTATTCTTTTGCCTCTTTGCTGTAGTGTGGCTACATTTATGCATCTTACTCTTCTTATTCTCTCCATTCTTTTTTTTTTTTCAATACTTGGGATGGAACCTAGGACTTTCTCACAGAACTACATCCCCGGCCCCTTTTATGTATTTATTTATCTATCTATTTATTTATTTATTTTTAAATTCTGAGACAGGTCTTGCTAATTTTCCCAGGCTGGACTCAAACTTACATTCCCCCTGCCTCAGCCCCGCAGAGTGCTATGATTATAGGCATGTGCCACCAGACTTGGCTACAATTCTTTTTTTCATGTAAGTTTATTTTAAGGCTTAATCCATAACATATTTTGAGTTTTACTCATTATTCAGTTATGATAGTATCCTATTTTGGAAATTATATTTGGATATTTCCAAAACTGTCTGATTTCTCTAATGCAACTTTGATATTATCTTTTGCTTTACTTCTCATCTACTGAAGCACTGATCATCCCCATGCCAGGAGCTCCTTGCCACCCCGTCCATCAGCTCTGTGGCTCTTTCCCCTCTCCTGACATCTGGCTGCCTTTGATGCTTTGTAACCCAGACTGCACTATCAAGCTGCTGTGAACTTCGTCTTGGCATTCCTCCACTGGATTTTCTTTGTTTCTCTCATTTGGCTTAATCTTGTCTAGTTTGGCACCTAAAGATTTGGCAAAATAGATATGTGTTTTCTCTCTTGGCCAACAGCAGCCCTGCCAGGTGCAGACTTCTCTCTCTTCCCACCTACTCACTGGCCCCTGAGCCTATTCTGCTGCCCCTACCACAGATAAAATACAGATGTCCAAGGGCTGGGGATTTAGCTCAGTGGTTCTGCTGCTTGCCTTACAAGCGCAGGGTCCCAAGTTTGACCTCTGACACCAAAAAACAAACAAACAAATAAAAACAGATGTCCACTCCACTGTCCTCAGCCTCTGGGACAACTCTTGACTCTTCTGATACCTTGCTTCTGCTCCTGGGAATTCTGTTGTTGAGAATTCTGCTGTGATGAAGTGTGCATACTGAAACTTACTTCAGGATTTTAGTTTTTTATATTAGAAGGGATTTTCAGAATATGTATGTTTGACATGTGATTGAAAAATACAGTGAATGTTAATTTTTAAAATTTTTAAAATTTTGTAGTAAAAGACGTTGTCATTAATTCTAAAAATCCTCTCCCTTGCTTCAAACACACTCACCTCATTAGTCTTGCCACCTTCTGCAGCAGCACTGGCATTCTCTTTCCTGAGTGTCCAGTTCCACTATTGGGGCTGTCTTGATGTCCTGAATGCATTCAAAAGGTTTTCCCTCCATGGTCATTTTGACTTTGGAGGAGAACCAGAAGTCACATGGTATCATATTCAGTGAATAAGGTGGATGAGGACACAGAATTATGTTTTACAACCCTGCCTTTCCATAGGATGTCACTTGACAGCCACATTCACCAAATTTTTGATCACACCTCACAAAGCCATTCATGAGGAAGATTTCCAGAACTGCTTCAGAAAGTGGACAAGAGAAATGGGATAAGTGTGTTCAGAACAAGGGTGAGGATTTTGAGGAGGATTCATGCCAATGTATCTTTTACTATAATAAACTTTAAAAGCATAATCATTCATATTATATTTTGGTTACCCCTTATATGTATCTATCTCCTGCACCCATCTACCTTATTATTTGTATTTGTATCTCTACATCCTATCTACTTTCTATCTTCTATACCCGCTTGTCTATATCTCTGCATTTATCTACCCCTATTGAAGTATCTGTATCTCTATTATCTATGCCTTCTCTATCTGGATCCACCCACCACTGCATCCATCTAGCTTCTTCTCTATCCATCTAAATCTCTATCTTCTATATCTACCCAGAGTGTTCCACTCCTATCAACGATTTTGCTTTCTGTGGTTTCAGTTACTTCCAGTCAACTGTAGTCTGAAAATTCTAAATGGAAAATTCTGGAAAGAAACAATTCACACGTTGTAAATTGCACACCACCCTAAGCAGTGTGCCGACCCTTTGTGCCACACCACTCTGACTTCCCAGGCACAAGTCCCCTCTTTGTCTTATGCACCTGAGCCACATACACTGTCTACCCAACCCGTCAGTCACCAGGAGCTGTCTCACCTACTGTCAGGCCTACTGTCACAGGATCACAGTGCTTGTGTTCACCTTGTTTTACTTAATAATGGCTCCAAAACACAAGCAAGGAGATGTTGGCAATCCAGATAGGTCAAAGAGAAGCTGTAAAGTGAAAAGGAGAAAGCTCCCCCTCAACCCTTAACACCGTCTGCTCCTGACATCCAACCGTTGACTGCACTGCATCGGGACCAGGCTCACCTGAGGCTAACGACACTCCTCTAGGATACCGTTACCATGCATCTGTCCGTCACCTCACTGTGTCTCAGCTCAGGGGCACTGTGTCATCTCACAGCAGCACAGAAGGCAGTGACTACAGCACATGAGAATATTGTGATAATCGTTCTATTGTTTTACTGTTGTTGACCTTATCATGCCTGCCTTGGTAAATCAAACTGTCATAGACATGTGTGTATAAGGGGAATGGTATATGTGGGGCTTGTTATTATCCAGGGTTTCAGGCATCCACAGGGGGTCTTAGAACATCCTTATTAAAGGTAAAATGGACTAGTGGATCTATTTTATCTATCTATCCATCTATATCTAACTTTCATGTGCCTATTTATGTCCATATTTATCTATATTTCTACTTCTATTACCTACCTGCATATGACTATATTGCTATATCTCTTTCCTATTTTTATGTCTATCTACCTCTATCTGTGTGTATCACTATCATCTATGTAACCTCTTTCATTTATATGTTTATCTCTTCTGTGTTCTGTATCTGTATCTAATCTATCTGTCCTATCAGCACTATCTTTCTATATCTATGTATCTGTGTCCTCTATATCTCTATTATCTTGTTTTATCTATCTAGGTATATATACATATATAAAGTCTACCTACATCTAGCCGTGTCTGTGCATCTATGTCCAGCATGTCTGTCTATATCTATCTGCTACATCTAATCTATCATTTCTGTCCATCGTATCTCATCTAGCTATCATCTATTGTAGCCCATGAATGATGGCCCACTTGTCCACAGTTCCAGCATCCGTCATGACCAAGGGCATGGGGACCATTGGCTACAGAACACAAGTCTCAGAAGAAAGCCCTAGGCTCTGCATTTGGAACACTAAGTGGTCCCAAGGTACCATATGGTAACAATGACTTGCACAGTGTGATAAAATGAATAACCCTGAAACTTTATCTTGAATTCTAAGTTATGCAATAACCTCATTGCTATTTCAGTGTCAGGAACCTGCTTGTGACCAAAATAAAAAGTCTTGATCTACACTGACCTAATAATTCCTAGGTTTGGATGAACAAAGAAACAAACTTTGCTGCCAGGCCCCATGCTTCCCCTTAAAAAGTCTCTTTAAAGTCAATTAAGAGTTTGGTTTTCTCATTTAATGCAAAAGCTATTCAGGATGCTTTCTAAAACTTCCAGATGGATAGCTGTAACTTGCCCTCTACTCTTTATTGATAGTTACTGATGTCATTTCACAGCAACCAGGAAACAGGGCCTATCTGAAAATAATAGGAATCTTTCAACACTCATGGTCCACTTTCCAAAAGCCCATAAATAGTTAGAAGATACTATTTACCTGGCTGCCTTTTTAACACATAAATGGTTCAATGATGTTAGGAATACATCTATGAATTCATTAATTTTGTATATATCTGATCTATTGATTTCTAAACATAATATGTTAAAATCTTCTATGGGTGCAAATGTGTCAATTTCATCTTTTATTTCCATAACTTTCTCTCTCCTAGAATCTATTATGGTGTTATGGTGTATTAAGATAACATGGCTTGAACTGGGTGTGGGGGTACATGCCTGTAATATCAGCACTGAAGAGGTTGAGGCAGGGGGATCTCAAGTCCAAGGCCAGCCTGGGGTACCATAGTGAGATCAAAGCTAGTCTGGATCACTCTTTCTCAAAAACCCAAAACCAAACCGAACCAAACAAAAATAAGTACCACTAATCTGAAATGCTCCAAAACTTGGAAACTGAGTGCCATGCCAGTGGACAGCGGGATACTCCACACCTGTCTGCACCAGATGTGACACGAAGTGTATCACTGAAAACAAGTGCTTGTGGGCTTCCTCCCCATGTGCAGGCATGTAGGAAACTGAACTCTGTGTTCAGAAGCCGGTCCCACATCTCCCTGTGCACATGCACATGTTTCCAGGCCTGGAAAAGCCTGAAAGCCCTGCTCCCAGCATCCTGGATATGGGTGCAGGGGTATGGGAAGTATGCTGTCCCTGGGGGCACTGTGTTGGGCACATACCATCTTTGGTGTTAGCTGTATGTGTTCTTCAGAGCTGTGTCATGCTTGTGCTCCTGCGGAGACCTCATCTGTGTATTGAAGGCATGGAAAGCAGAGAGACCAGCTGGCCAGGTTTTGTGTGAGCAATGAGGCTGTTTATTTCACTCAGGTGTGAGCAGGCTGAGTTTGAAAAGAGTGTCAGCCCCGAGCAAGGAGAGAGCAAAAGCTTTTAAAGGGGAGATGGTTGCCAGGCATTGGAGGTGATTGCTGGGCACTGATCTGAGGAATCACTGAGGAGCCTGGGGGCAGAGATACTGTGGACACGCTCCTTGGAATAAGTGGTGGTGCAGATGTACTTGGGCTTCCTGGAACTGAAGGTTGGGTCATGGTGCTCTGCCATGGCCTTACCTGCCACTCATGACAGTCTGTCTGCCTGCTTCTCTTGCTCCCTACCTGTTCTGTCTAGGCATGCTATTTTCTCCCCAGGCCTACTGTGATTTTCTGATTCAGAATATAACTTCTGTTTTGGGGTTTTGTTTTTTTTTGGTACTGGGGATCAAACTTGGGTCCTTGTGCTTGTGCAGCATGTGGCGAAACCACTGAGCTAAATCCCCAGCCCTAGAATATAACTTCTGAATGTAATGAACAATACCTACCTGC